>CM067175.1:76527904-76699910 GCA_034093135.1 Erigeron breviscapus | reverse complement strand
TGTATGTAAGCATATCAACCAACAAAGTCAATGAGTGAAATTTTGGTCTCATTTGACCCATTGTTCAAGCAGACAGGTTTTGCTATTCATTAGCAAATTGATTGTGTTCAGGCTAAAAATCCATTTGTTAAAGCAAGTGGATCATTTACATAAATCGATCTTTTTTTAAAAATTTTTTCCCATATATAAACTCGAATCTACAGCTTTTAGTAGTGGCAGTGACAGGTTGTGTTGCTTAAATACGAGCCTTTTTTGGTTCAGCTTTTAAGAAGGCGGGTAAGAAATCTCAGTTTTTTGTGTACTGGGGCTGTTTCAACCGGTGAGAGGGATGCTCCTGGTAAGGTATGCTCATAATTCCTTTACTTCATTTTTGTGTTTGTGTAAATATGATGGGATCATTCATGTGATAAACTCTCTCACGCTCACAAAACATATCGAATCCTCTATAGTTTATTCAACCATTGATGGGTTTAGTATGTCTTTGATTGCGAGGAACGATACAGAACACAAATCAAGATGTTTTTCATTTACAGGAATTGCAGCTCACATGGGAGGGAGGATTAGAATTTGTAGACGAGGTGAGCTTAATTTGGATTCTATCTCAGTAAGTAGTAATTACGGATTGTTGTTTATCTTACTTAAAATTACTCCAACATCCAGCAAAAAGAAAAAGAAATCAGAGTTGCAGTGTCTATTTTGTAGTATGAAAAGGTAGCAGTACACCTTTACCTATAGATCAATATTCGTTTATTTTTTGTTGTAAATGTTACTTAATACAATGCAAGTATTTTCCTCCATCTGTCTTCAACTAAACTAATGTAGGGGCAAGATGGGCAGTGAGGAGAGTTCATTTTGTGATTATTTTCCTTACTATTAGGCCGTATTTTAATGTCTAAATGAGTTTATAAAAGTGAATTTTGGTACTTAATGAGATTCAATATTAACGTAGGTTCACGGAAGATGCGAACGAGGGAAAATGTCATCTATCGACTCAACTTATATGTGTATGGATTTTACAAGACACAAGAAGGTGAAATGGAAGTCGAACGAAGAATATCTGGAGCCACATGAGAAACCAACGCCGCTGGTAGCCCCGAAGCCAGTTTCGACTTTCACCCTTATAAATAAAAGAATAAATCCTCAAACCCTAAAGAGAGTAGTTTTTCAACTACCAGACGTCACACATAAACCCTAGGTCGAAAATTGCAGCCGTCTAAGAGGATTTGGAGTTCCAAATACCACTTGATCTTCATCTTCAACCTAGATCTTCATTCTTCTTTATCTTTTTATTGTTGGTAAACAATGTCTTTCATCTTTTCAGACTTTGTGATTCCATAATAATGTCTGGCGAGTAGGCTGAATACTTGTTTGGATTGATGTAATCATGTAGACTTTTATTTATCTTATTTTATTGTTAGATCTGTTGGATTGTGTTTACTGTATATCTCAATATAAAATGATCCGGGGCGTATCTTGGCGGGGTAAACCTTCGGGTTGGCAGCCATGACGTCCCTGACTTCAAATTTCCGGCCCCCGATTTCTGAGCCCAATTTTATTTAAGTTTTATAAAGTTTCCGGCAATATATATGTTTTTCGGCCATATGGTTATATATGTTTCCGACCACGGCACATTTTGGCTAAAATCTGGCACTACCTCTTGTTTTTTGACAACTTTTGGCACATTTTGACAAGTTTTGAGTGTACACGTGTCAGATTACGATTGGATAAAAAATGTTGCTAAAACCTATCAATTGATAAGTTTTGACACTACACCCTTGATCCTAAAGTTCCCAAGTTTAATGATCTCTATCCAATAGCTTGACGTTAGATTTAAGCGTTTAAGGTCGGGTTCAATATTGGTAGAGCCAAAGGGTAGCCGTGTATAGATGGCTCCAACAACACATCCATTTGGGGTTTGAAAAACTTGGCTTTCAATTCATCTTTCATGGGTGCATTCCCATAAACGTGTCAGACCACCATCCGTGTCTCTACCAAACTCCCCTTTCTTCTATTTTATTTTATTAATATAATAATAATAATAATATAATTATAATTATCATAATTTAATATAGTTAGGGTTTTTCGTTGAATTGAAAAAGGCCCAGAGAGAAGAAATCAACAACCTACCAACCGTTACGAACTCAAATCATTATTTAATCATTATTATTATTATTTTCTCATTTTGCATTTCAAATTCCCATTCTCTCTATTTCTGAATCCATTAAAATTCCCCTAATTTTCTTTCTTGCTTTTCTCGCCCTGTTTCAGGTCTTCTTCTTCTTCTTCTTTATAAATCAAATATAATATAATCCTCCTCTCAATTCCTTGTTCTGTTTAATTACTATCGATCATCATTCTATATATATATATATATACATTCATATATATAATCTTAAAGTTTAATACTGTATCTGTGTGTGTAATTTAGGGTAAGTGTTTAATGAAGTGATATATTTCCATCTAAACCATAAAATCATGCTAAAAATGGAAAGTTTTAACTTATTTTGTTGAAAGTTTTAACTTATTTAATGTTTATTAATTGCAAATTCAAGCTATAAAGGGAAATATATATATAGATCTATTAATAGCCTTTAACAGTTAGAAAAATCCATAATATAATTTAGGGTTTATATATATGTATCTGACGATCTCTTCTTTTCAGGAGAAATAAATAAATAACAAAAGAAGAAGACGAAGACGACGACGATGAAACCAGATATTTTGGAACTTCAACCGCACGACCTGCAGTTCAATTGTAACTTAATATTCTTTTTCTCTTTCTCTCTTGATTTCTTATTTTCTGACTTAATTATAGAACTTATTACTAAAATGCTGCCTGCCCGTCCGCCTGCCTTCTAATATATTTGTGATACAAAATACACATCATGTATATCTACTTACTACGCAGTTTTAGTGAGGTCATATCGACCTGTTTCAGTTTGTTCGGATTAATTTGGCTGACTTCTGAGAGGTGTATGCGATTGTTTACAACTCCTAACGAATAATAAACAATACAAAATATATTTTATACAAACCGTCTCCCCTTGAGTGAAGATATACACCGCACACTATTAGATAATGGAAAATGAACAATGCTGCGTTTAAAACTGAAATGAACAAAAACAGAACGAAAATGTATATAAGAATTGTTGACAAATGTGGTGAGCCATCTAATGGTAGACTTATAGGATTGTTTCATGTAAAATGATTATGCCATTGTGCGTGAAGGTCATTCCCTTTAGACATTATAGGCTTATAAATTTTCTTTAGTATCTTGTCCTGTAGCATGTTCCTGATTTAATGTCTACGTCTCTGTTATAGCGAGTTCATCATCTATGATTTTACAATGACAACCAATGAATGTATGCACATGTCTTTATAATTGGTGATATCCGACATATATATAATTCACCTACAAAATCACCCATTTATCGGTTTCTTTTATTTATACTTGTGTTGCAAATGCAACTTATATTTTTTTTTCTTTTTCATTTTTGTTGCCGATTGTGCTAATTTTTTTTTTTGTTTTGATACTTTATGTTTCTTACCAGTTGAACTGAAGAAACAAAGCTCATGTGCTGTTCAAATGATCAATAAAACCAATCAACATGTTGCTTTTAAGGTGCCGTTTATTCCATGTTTCAGATTTCCAACTTATATTGTTCCTAGTTAATGCTGAAACATAGCAAAAAACTTAACGATTTGGTTAACATTATTTTCAGATAAAAACTACCAATCCCAAGAAGTATTGTGTCAGACCGAATACTGGAGTTATTGATCCAAATTCCTCATGTGATTTTACAGGTATATGCTTGCTTACTGAGTTCTGTAAATTTTCAAAAACAACTGCTGGTTGTGGTAATCCTTTTCAAGTATACCAGCAGTAAATTGAAGCCCATATATTGCATTCCTTTTTCTTTCTTTTTTGGCTTCAGGATTTTTAATTTCTCAAATGTATAATTGCACTGAATATGTCATGTAATAACGGGACTTGATTATAATTGACTATCCTTGCTTCCCCATGAGGTATCCCTGTTTCGAATGTACAATGTCCCCTACATCTACCTGTAGTTTAACAAATATTTTTGAATTGCATTGTTTGACTCTACTGATAGTGTATTCTTGCGGCCAATAAGGACATAATTGATGGTATCAATAATCTGAATAATGAGGTTAGCACAAAATTGAATATTGAAATCTTTTTAATTGCAAATATAAAGGGAAGTTCATTTCTCCAACCTAAACCATCTGTGCATGCCCTAGGTTATGCTTTTGACAAAGTGTTCATGTCTCCTAGTCTCCTTTTAATAGAAATTTATATCTATTAAACATCTAAGCAAGTGCACAGGAAGTTCCACATTTATCAACCACTCGACTCAACTGAGAAGTTCATGGATATTGGAATTAACCATTTCTTCATTACATTTGAACCCATATTCTCTGTTGTTTCATACTTTCATGTACCGACTGAGTTTCCAATTTTCTGTATTTATACTGTGGTATCTTAAAATGTATTCTGATCTCTTAAGTTTTTCTAAAACAATTTGCTGAAACCCATTGACATAACTATGTTTCTTATTTTCTTAAGTGGTTGAAGGAAGTATCCTTCTAAGCTCCAAATGTGAAACCTTGGTCGCAATATGTATTGCAGATAACTGTCTATTCTATATAGATTACCAGAAAATCCTATTTGAGAGAGGTTTTGTTTTTGGAAACATCCTCATGTTATCTATTTCTACCAGGGGAACATTATTTGTTTTAATTGTTTATGGCCTTCTTCATATATGTTCCATACCTTTGAATTCTGTACTGAAATTCAGACTCTGATCAACAGCATTATTCGATTTCATGTACATTCTGTAATATTACTGTGTTTTCACTTCAAAGATCCTGATGCATGTGAAGTGTTTCATATATGTCATGTAGAATCAGCGTACTTCATTCTAAGAACTATGTTCTAGCTAGTGGGTGAAATCTTTGATAGATTCATTGTTAATTGTCCAATTCTTTATGCACCTTATTATCCAATTCTTTTGGTGCTGATGCAGTTACTATGCAAGCGCAAAAGGTAGCTCCTCCTGACATGATCTGCAGGGACAAATTCTTAGTTCAAAGTACCTTTGTCTCAGAGGGGACAAAGGAGGAGGATGTGACATCTGAAACGGTTGGTGTTTTCACAAATATGTATTTTGAGTTTGGATTGTAATCTCTTTAACTGATTGGTTCTATTTGGCAGTTTGCCAAAGAGGATGGTAAACTTGTTGATGAAAAGAGGCTTAAAGTGATTCTTATTCCCACACCAGACTCTCCAGAATCCTCGCCAACTAATGGAACAATGAAGATTGTGCACAGTAATGAAAGCAGAGAGTTGAAAGATGACACAATCCAGAAAAATAGCTCTCAACCCAAGGTAGGAATCGATTTTATGCCAAATGTTGACTTGTAAACTTGAATGAAAAATCATACCCTTTAACTGGTTAACCAACCGCCGATTTGGCCACCTCTAGACTTATGTTTAGGAAGGAAAACATGCATGTCATACGTTTTAAGAGTGCTATAGGGATTTCTTCATTTTGGTATGATATATATCAGCTATGTTTGTCAACTAGAAGTTATTCAGGTTCTGTTTGTAGGAATGGGTGGTTAAATAATTAGTTTCAAACTTATGTCAGGTTGATGGGGGCATGGAAGTGTTCAAAGTAGAGGGTGAAAGTGTAGAGGCAACACGGAGGGAAGACTCGGTGATAGAGAAAGAAGCTGTAAAATGGAACGAAGAAACTGTAAAAAGGAATGAAGAAGTCGTAGAAAGGAACGAAGAACCCGTAGAAAGGAACGAAGAACCCGTAGAAAGGAACGAAGAACCTGTAAAACAGAGCCAGGAATTTATGAAAAGAAATGAAGAGTTTGTGCAGATAAACGATACAGAAGAGTTGGTATTAGCAAAAAATGTTGAAGAGATGAAGTTAAAAGTGAAAGAACTTGAGGTTAAGCTTAATGAGGTCAGTTCTATTTGTGCTTCATGGTGCTGCTTGCATGATGAGTTAGATAGTTTTGTCGTTTTCTCTTTCTGCCTTATCAATTGAATCTGTGGCTTTGTTATCTGTCATCAACCTGTAGTATAAGATTGATTAAAGTGGTTGACTATTTATTTAATGCATAAACACTTCAAGTAGACAAAGGTCATTTATTGTCTCAACTCAAAGTCTTGACAGTTTTTTTTTGTTTTGTAATGAAACATAGAAAACCTTCTATTAGCATAAGCTGGAGTCCTTGTTAGATTTGTCTTCTAAAACTTCATTTCCTGTGAAATAGGTCCACTTTTTTCTTCATAGCATTTGACCATTTGGTGGAGGTTTTTTTGGATTGGGTACGCCTTACTTATGAGATCTCATTGTTCAAGCATAGGAAAGTGTAAAGTGCATGTATACATGGATTTGACCAACATAATGGTGCAGCTGCAGTTCCTTGAGATTGTTAAGACCTTAAATCATTTCGAGAATTTAAAGAATTGCTAGTCTTAATGATACTTATGTTCTTGCATCAAGAACATGTAATATAATGTAAAAGAAGAGGGTGGGTACGTGAATAAGAATTCACTTCACAGGAATTACATTTATGATGCAATAATATAAGTATCATTAAGACTAGCAATTTTCTAAGTTCTAGTATATTCTTCCATTTGCCAAGAATGATTTAAGGTCTTAACATTCTCAACTAATTGCAGTTCCACCATTATTCTAGTTTTTGTCCATATATTTAGGTTTTAACTCCAGCAGTATTCCTTACCCATAACATACACCAGTGGGATTGGGTTTTGTTCCAGCAGTATTCTTGAAAGTCCATTTTACCAACTGCTGCATTATTTTGTTTGCTGGATCTCCATGCTTTATCAGATATAGAGAATCATCTAATCTCCATAAGCTATAGTATCTTGTTTAATGCTACCTCAGTTGTGCCATGTCAATTTGTTTTTGGCTTAATATTGATTTTCGATGATTGGGTTAACAAAGTGTCGTGGCTAACGCAGGCTAAAAAAACTATTCTAGATCTATCAGAAGAGAAAAGATTAGCTACTCAAGAGAAGCACTTCTTACAGGGAGAATTGGTATGTCTCTTCTATCAGTTCATTTGTCATAGTAAGTAGATTAGTTTAATTTTCCCAATATTTTGAAGTGTTATACATATATCCGTTTGAAGTCTTAACAATTTTCCTGCTTTCCTTTTTATAAATGGAGTCGAAATGTTCTTAATTGCATCCTTGGCCCTGAGGAAGTTTCTCTTAATAATTTTCAGGCTGGTTTTAGTGTTTTACTCTTGTTGAATTATAGTTTTCAAATTTTTTTTCTTGCCTTTTGAATTAGTTTAATGAAGATGAGTGGCTGTGCTCAGCTCGGCTAACTGACTTTCTAAGACTAATATATTCTTACAATTTGGAGATTCTTACCTATTAATGCCTAAACTTATTAAGAATTTTTAGATTAACCTGATAATGGTGTCTCGCTTGAACGGTTTTTGTTTGACTAAATCTGAATGTATTCACATAATAGTCTCATGTATGGGTTTCGGATTGAATTTGTGTGAATCTCATATTTTGCAACAATCTAATGATCCTGTAAATGGTAAGAATTACCAGTCTTCCCTTTAAAGTAGGTTATGTCAGATATGTTATTTGAATTGCACAAAATGGCTAATTAACCATTAGTAAACCACTATAGTTATGATATGAATGACGGAAAAAACAAATACGTTTTATATTGAATTTGATTTCCCATTTAGTGTTTTACTTTCAACGAAACTGATTGCTTTTGTTTCAGGACTTTGGACTTTTTTGTAACCTTTTGAATTTGTATTTGGTAATAGCTATTTTGATGAATGAAAATTTTTTAGGTATCCCGACTATGGAGTGTAGTAAGATTTGAGCAAATATGCTTTGATATTGATTTCTTCTTTAATTTTTTACTTCAGACTTCCCTTTAAAGAAACTGATAGCTTTTGTTCCAGGATTTCAGACTTCTTTGTTACTTTTGTATTTGTAATAGTTGTAGCTATTTATAATTGAGAATTTTTTAGGTTAATCTACTATAGAGTAAAGTGAATTTTGAATATTGACCACTATGCTCTATGTTTTGCACAACTGATCCTAACCCAGAGAAAAGGAACGAGACTTGAAAAGTTTTTTTTGTTTCGATAGCTGGAGTTTTCTTCATAGGAAATGGATGCCAATGGTTGTAGAACCAATTGTGTTTTTATCTCGTTTCATAATTTGAAAATCGTTTATCGAGTTGTATTGGTTTTGGTTGACACAGGCCATAATGCCTTTATTGTTATCTGTAGTTAAAATTATGTAACTTTAAATCTTTCATAGTTGATTTGGTAGAGGTGGCAAGGTGGGTGGGGCGGGTATATTGGGTAGTAGGTCAAAGTTGGTTCTGGTTGAAACAAGTCATTTATGGCTCTGGTTTATTTGACCCACAAATACATTTTTGTAGTAAAGAAAATTGAAAGTAGTAAGTGCATAAATATAGAAACCATGCTTTTACAGATCTTCGAATACACCGATGTAGGAGGTTAAAATGAACATTAGGCAACTGCCATCCCATTTCCACCCGTTTGAGCCGTTTGCCTTTCTGCTGAATTTTTTGATTTGACCCGTTACAAATAAAATACATTTGAAATAAGCCCACTCATAAGTTGTAATCATGTTGCTTATGCTCTTTTTTTTCTGACATAATATTTATAGATAAAACACATTTAAAATAGGCCCACTCATAAGTTGTAATCATGTTGCTTATGTTTTACTTTTTGATATAATATTCCAGGATTTGCTGAGAAGTAAGAGACACAGAGCTCAGGTGGGATTTCCGTTGCTGTATGTTTTTATGGTGGCGCTTGTGAGCCTTTATCTTGGATACCTGTTGCATCATTGACCAACAAATACCCGGAATGCCTCTTATCTTGAAATAAGCCCACTCATAATGTTTATATATATGTGCAAGTTTTTAATAAAGCCTTCCCTGCTAGAAAATGCTAAGCAGTTGCTCTTTTGTGACCCTCAATAGATTGATCAGTTATCCCCCATCATGATTCCTTTAGTAGAACTCTATCTAGAATACAACCGAGATTGAAAGAATTGTATAAAATGATGTAGGCATGATATAAACTTTTAGAGGCAATGTGGAATGGTGTGCTCTTGTTTTTACCACCTGGTATTGCTCGCATGTATAAGAGATTGGTCATTTTAGCTGTTTAGCCTTTTCATTTAATTTATTCTTATAGTACCTTCATTATGTTAGTCTCCAAATTAATAGGGGACCTTGAAATTTAAGAGTAGTTATTATTCATAATCCCATTTCTTTTAATATGGGCGAGTTACTATTCATAATCCCATACCATTATTTGATCGGCGTGTAGTGTTTTCTTTGAATGACAAATGTGCTCTTAATGTTTCTTATATGTCTTAGTTATTAGGTTTGTATTCACGGAATATAAGTTGAGTGACCTGAAACAATTATAATTTATGATTCTAATCAACTTTTTTCGAGTTTGCAAAACCAGCGAAATTGCAACAAATGGAAAATTGCCATGCCACAATTTCCAATATTGCAACATAATATCCCAAAATTGTGTTGCGGATTTTAGTAAATTGAAAGGGGTAATTTTGTAAACTTTTTCTGATGGACCACCCGTCTTAATTTAACAACAAATCACAACACCTAAGAGGCTCCCCAATACTAGGGACTCATCCCTCAAGGACTAGTCTCAGTCAGCGCCACATCAGCAAAAAACACTCCAAGGACTAATCTCCCAAAACATACCCAATACACTCATCCCTCAAGGACTAGTCTTGGACCCATCAATTATTTAATTCTACTTTTTTATCTAAATTTTACACTTTTAATCCTCCATAATATAAATAAAACACATTTTACTCCATTAACACAAATTTTAAATAAAACACATAACTTCATTAAAAATAAAAATAAAAATACATTTAGAACATAAAAAAAAAGTACAACTAAAAAAAACACAACCTAAAAATGGGAAGAAAAAAAAACCACATTTTTATATTAAAAAACTAAACTAAGGTAAACTAATTGTCGTTGTCTCCGAAAAGGAAGCCTTTGTACTCGGCCATCAGTTTCTTCTTGGCTTCCTTGATGAACCTCTTTTCCTCCTCATCACACTCTGTTTGGCCCATGAATGAAAGAGCCGAATACATGGTGCGCTTCCTTTCTTCCTCACGAATGGCCGCCAAAGATTGTTGTTGTTCTTCCAAAACTGCTTTGGCGACGATGACCCCCCATGGTAGAAATTAGGGGGTTGTTGAGAGGAAAGTTGAGCGTAATAAGCTGCCATGAATTGTTGAAAACGGGGGTCATTTGGATGTGGAATGAACGGTTAGGGTGGTTGTTGGTTCGGGAACGATTGATTCAAATCGTTCAAAGCGTTAAAGAAATCGTCGGCTTTTTGATTGTTGAAGTTTGACATGATTTGTTGTTAAAATGGATTGGTATGTATTAATATAACTGAATAATGAAAGAGTGGTGTGTTCTAGTGCTTCAATGGAGGTGTATATATAGGAATTTTGAAAAACTAGCCGTTAAGGACTAAAAGTGTCACTTTTTTGAACTTGTTTTGGTCAAAACGGCCGTTAGAGGGACCTGTTTTGCCAATTTCAGAAACTTAATTTTTTTTGTCATTCTTCCTTGTACATAGCCGTTGGAATTCAAAAAAATAAAAATAAAAAATAAAACAACCACAGTTTCTCGTCCCTGGACAAGGGGGACGAGCCAGGCGACCGAACCACGAACGAGTCCCACCCAATGGTGTGGACTCGTCCCTCCATGACGGACGAGTGAGGAACGAAGGGTATTGGGTACCCTCTAACTCAATCTGACAACGCCCAATCTTTGGTGGACCACCAGCAAGCGTTGGCGGGATCACCACCAAGAACTCGTCGTACCATCACCATCACAACCCCTCTCAATCGGAAGATCCATCATTGCTAGTAGAAATCGGCACTGCTAGTGCCGGGTACACACTTGGCATCATCGAACAACACTGGCAATGGACACATAGACTAAAACCGACATTGCTATTGCCGGATTGTGTTGACTTAGACGAACCTGCATTGCTAGTGCGAGTTATACAGATTTTGCAAAAATAAAAATCTAGAAAACATGGTTCACACAATCAAAGACAAATATGCCTCATTTTATCAAAGAATATCGTTGGTTGCCCATCAAAGCTCGACTTAAGTTGGGTTCAAAACATCAACTTTACTACATCTCGGAATTAATATTCATCCGATGTAAGACAATAATGTCATTTACAAAAATTTTACAATATCTAATGCTCATTTGAGTTTTGAAGTAAAACTTAATTACTCAAAACCACACAAAAAAAAAAAAAAAAAGTTTAATCCCAATAAGCCAGATCGATAACATGTGAAATGATATATACATGTAGGTGCTTTACAAAGAAATTACATTACATTACAGGTATTAACAAACACTAAATGGAGGAAATAATGAGCTATTTGTACACTCATATATACTACCCAGCCCTGCAATGCTAGGTTATAATTGAATGAACAAGCCTTTGTTAAAGGCCTGAATGTCTTCTTGATGGACTTCCTGTTATGATTGAAGCAAGTTTTTTCGCGGTCCATGTTAATTTTGATATGTTTCTAAGATGAACCATCATTGCCTTTTTCTCATCATCTGATATCTCAGATAATAAGCCTGCAAACGGTGACATGGAACTCGTTAGAGCTCACTAAACATAAACAGGTTGACCCTAGTGAACTATGGTTATAGTCATTTCAATCTGTCCACTCAGAACACTTATCAACAATCACCATTTGATGCTTAATGTAGTAAATCATAGTTTTATTTGAAATGGGCACAAAGCGTGCATACCTGAACTTGTGGAAAGGAAGAGTAAGGAAAATGAGGAAAGAACTCTCTCTTCAACTGTGTTGTCACGATTCAAAGATTGTATCAATTGTCGTATCAGAGTCGAAAAGTTGATACTCTGAAGAATGTCTCCATCCCCAACCGTATGCACAAATTTGCTCATCCATGCAACTGTCACAAGGCTTGTGCGTGCCAAACACGGAATCCCATTAGCTATTGATTCACCTAATGCGCCTATCAGTTCTTTGCCCCCACTGATCCATAAAACCATTGCAGTTTTCCTTTGCCAATGCTCAATCTCGTCATATCCATCCTGAATCACATAATTAAAACTCAGTATATCCGTATAGGTAACAGTTTGACTCGTTTAACAATGAATGAGTTGATTTGTGTTATGTTTTATTTTTAGCTAGCCCAGCATGTGATAATATATACCTATAGACGGAGCCACATGGAAGAGATCGAAAGTTGTCCCAAAGAGAAAAAGAGAGAGAGGTTAAATTTGACTGTTAAAGGAAAGGAATGCCCCAAGGGGGGGGGTGGGGGGGGGGGGTTTTAATTTTGTACATATAATTTAAAATTTACACTAAAAAAGTATGCAAAATTTTCTGGCAGAAAGTACTTTTGGTGAACCTGACCCAACCCATTTTAGCTTGTTCAAGAGATTACATGTATCGAACCGAAACCCTTCTGACCCATTACCCGACCCGACAATCTCTGAATCTCGATCCCAAACGATATGGAAGAAAGCTTAAAGATCCAATTAATAAATAAATAAGTGAGGACCATAGATCCTATTTATTACCGCATGGTTGGTTCCTTCAACGACATATCTGCCATGGAAGCCACCCTCCAAGCTTTCATTATAACCAGCTTCTTTCATGATCCACTTTTCTATTTCAGGAGTGCCTGTGTAAGCATACCTGCCTCCTAGTATCAATAAGGCTTTGGTTGCTTGTTCTTGAACATTTTCATTACATATTTGAGGATCCAATGCTTTGGTTAACGCCTCTATTGCCTCCTGTCGATACACACTACTCTTCAGAGTATCTCCCTGCAATATATAGATGCTACATGAAGACTTGATAAAAAGATGCAAATAGTTATCCCTTTATCAAGAAAGTGTTACCATAAGATCAAGCTGAAGCATTATAGCAGCAACCAAGGGGCGTTTTTCTCGTGTAGTTCTGTGTAAAAAAACTAACAAGATTTGCATAGTGTTCAAGCAATCCCACCCCATTAATAATTTCTTGAAAAGTTTGGTTCTTTGCTCCAATCTAAATCCAAGAAAACAGAATCAGACCTCACAACTTTTCTGATAACTTTAATAATTGTCATATCAAGGGAAGATAATTTCGACCCCATTTACTTTTGATTGGGTAGATTAAGATTATGTTCTATCTACCAGGCCAAATGGGAAAAAAACGAAGAAGAAAAAGAAGCTCACAAGGAAATACATTATGGGTCGAAGGAGGTCATCCGACGTGTACTTTTTACACGTAAAACTATGTAAAGCATTTTATTCAAAAATTTAATTACTAATTAATATAATTCAACTGCAGAAGACTGGACAAAAATGGTTCTGGCAAAACAGTCTAACTTGACCAGTGTGACCAATACAAAAAACAACGATTATTTAGCTGCACTCATTTCAACCCATTACCCAAATTGACGATTTTACCACCTAGAGTTATAGATTTTACCTACGCAGGCAGATTAACTCGACAAGCAAACAGACTGTGATCTCATTGAAGTCGAACTCTTTTGCATGGACCAAGAGCTCAAGAATGAGCTGAGGGTTCAAGTTATCGACTAAGTAATGGCGACACCTTCCATCTGCTGTAATACAGCTATAAATGATGGAAATGGCCTTGATCTTTTCCATGGTATCCCCAATCTCTATTCTTCTCAACAATAAACTCAACCCTCCAAGAGAAATAACTTGTCTCGCATTCTCCAAATTCCGGTCTTGGTCAAACTTGTTGAGAAGTTGGTCGAGGAAGTAATATGCTGCTACATGAGGACTGCAACGAACACTGAATAAAGTTTGTGTTTGATCTCCAAATTCAAGAACACGTAAAACTAAAGGGATCCATTCTATGGATATCATCTGTTTGGCTTCTGGCTTCACTAAGTGGAGTAGAGATGCTGCTTTCAAGAACAAACTGCTGTTTCTCATGAGATTCATAAAACCCTCGAGTTGTGGATCTAAGCTCAGTATGATCTTGCCATGTGATTCGTTTTTGGATACAAATTCGGTTAACAATGAGATGACTAGCTCAAGTATTTCTTCATTGCTAGAGGCAAACAACACTTCTAGCAAACCTTCTATTATTGATGGCTTGGACAATATATTTTCTATTAAAGGATCATCTAACCATGCTTTGGTCATGTCACGGATCGCCATTTCACATTCTGGTAAACTTTCAGAAGTGGTAATTGTGTTAATAGCTCGGGTTAGATCTGATGAACATGTAAATGCGACTACACGTGAATTCATCACTTGGGGTTCGGTTACTGAGCTTTGACAGGGAAGAAACCGTGTATAGTCTTGCTTGATTGAAGTTAAGCTTGATGGTTTTTGAAGACCAGTGAGTCTATTCTGTCAGTATTCAAGAAAATAGATTAGTAGAACACATTGTTTGCATACTTTAGTAGCAAATGCCAAAAATTGGTGAACATACATTGATATTGTTTTCTTGGTTAATGCTGTAATAATTTCTACACGCTTCTTCTTCTTCTTCTTCGTCCTTCTGTTGCATAGCTTCATAGTCGAACTCCATTGATGGTTGTTTCTCAATAGGAACGCCAAATATAGTACGTTGTCTTCATGAATGAGGAATATGTCATGTAACAACACAAAAACATATTATATGATGTGCAGTTTACAATTGATAAACTGCTAATTTATGAGCCAAACCAGTTGTGAACAGTCTAATTCAAAAGCGATATGTGATAACAATTATAACAAATATTTTGATCAGACATTCCACTATAGTAAAATGTGACATTTGAAGTGGTAATAATAATAGATTGCTGTGTCTCTGACAAATTCTTCTTATTTAAGTAACTAATAGATAAAATTGCCGAAAAAGGATACTTCTGAGAAGAAATATGACATGCCTTAACAGCTGAGAGTCAAAGCATGTCGCATTAGTCTCTTATGGTAGTCGAAGAGAGGGAGGTCCAAAATGTGATTAGTTATTTGGTGAGCAACAAAGAGTCATGTGGCATATATCTAATGGAGCTCCCTAATCTTAGAATGAACAGGGGCACATGATTAATATAATAGTATAGATAAATAGATTTGTCGCCCGTTACTATTTATTGGATCATCAAATCTTATTATCGAAACATCTCATACAGCTTATAATCACAAATTGAAATTTCATAACAGCTGATTACCTCATTCATATTATTTAAAAAACACATTTGAACACCCCTCGAGATTCAAAGGATTATAGTACTTACAATATTTTGTTGAAGGATGAACTACTACTTCGTCGTGTAGAAGAATTAGCTGACAATAAATTTCTTGAAGGCAAAGGGACAGAAGGAAGATTGGCAGGAGGTTGACCGCCAGTTTTAAGCCATTCTTTATAGTACAGAGCAAACTGAACTGTACCCATATCCATTTGATCTTCATAAACCTTAGTCAAATGTTTCATCCGTTCTTGTTGATCATTCAAACTATCATCCGAAAGTGTTTCAACTTGTCTATTGAACCAAATTTTGAGATGAAGGAGATGTGGAAGAAAAAAATGGTCCCAAAGATCCGGTAACAAGTGTGTTCTAGCTAATTGAGGTGAATCCACAAATACTTGTAGGATATGTCTAGCACAAATTCTATCATTCTTCTCAAGCTTATAAACAATGGACAAATATAGCTGAGCACAAGCTGAAAGATGTGAATTTGGAGTTCCACATGTTGTCCCATTTCTTGATTCTTTAGAATTTAATGATGCAACTATTGTTAAAAAGCCTATGGCATTCCTTAATGACTTCATTTTCAATTCCTTAACGGTCCCTGGATTATCAATTAACTTCTCAATACTCTCAATTCCTAACTTCATATTTGCAAAAACACCATTATCTGATAACTCACTACTTCTTGTCACAAAACATGAAGTACATTTTTCTCTCAAAGAATCTCGAAAATCTTTGTTTTTTAAGTACTTTCCTGCATAATCAATAATTGAGTATCTCTCAAGAAGTTAGTTATTTACCATACTAGAAAGTTTTTATACATAAAAAAGTTAGTTAGTTAGTACCTGCATAGCCACTTAGAATTGAGATAACAGCTTTAGTGGCAACTTCATCAATGGCAGGTTCGTTAGAAAGGGACGAACGGCGGCCTTTTGATGAAACGATTGATGCCGTTTTCTTGTGTTTAGGGACATCAAAGCTTTTACAGTTATGGCAAATGTAAATAGGCAAAGAAATGGAGTCATGATCATTATTATTAACTAATGTTGTATTGGATTTAACTTTCAAGTGTTTAGAATTTGAATTTGAAAACCCTTCTTTAGCTAGGAGTTCACTTAAAGAACCCATGTAACATAAATGTTTAGAATGAATGAAAAAAAGAAAGGGGATATCACCATAATGTTAACATAATATAACATTTTCCCTAATATAAATATATCCATCCATCCATTCATTATATATTTAACGGTTAGTGCCTTGGTTGGTAGCTATCTATTCATTTGTTCCACTTCACATAAGAAAATTTTTTAGAATGGCAATGTTATACTACTCCTAAATTATAAGAATAAATCTTGACTTTCAAAAAACCCTTCAAGAATCCACCCCACCTATATGAGAAGTAGATTCGAATCAGGTAAAATACCCCAAAATCAAAGACATTTCCAATAAGTCACTGATCACATTGGCTCTCACTTCACATAATAGTAACATCACTAAGGTTTCGATAACTAAGGTTTCGATAACATATAAAAACATCCATGCTTTTATCCTAGCTTAGGTCCATTAACTGGTATATACGTTCATGTGGTCATTTCCAGACCTTTTTTAAGTTATATGTTTAAAAATGTTATTATTTGTAATGTTAATATATATACACATTGTTTCATACGACTACTTGCTTGTTGTACATGTAATAACACATTCCTTAGCGTTACAAGATTTGAAATGTGGAAAGATATTTAACCTTCAGAAAAAGTTAAAGAAACTGAATATTTTGACGAGACCAGATTGTAAACCCAGTACTGTTGGGGCCACAACTATGACGGATGATAAAAGTTTAACTAATGTGTATAATGTTGGATGACTGGCTACTCTATCGACATGGAATTGATGCCAAGTGACTACGAACCGGACAAGGATATATGTCCAGAAGCAACAAAGACATTCCAAACATCAGGAAACAAAGGACATGTGATGGCTTACCTGCCTTGGACCGCACCATGGAAACCGTAGTTTCTGATGTCTTTCTTTTTCTTGATAATTGGATTAATAAAGAAAAAACAGATAATTACACAGAACACGCAACTCAGCTGTCTTACCGATCAAAAAATGTGTGAGCCAATAGACCAACCAACAACAGGAGGCTAGTCAATATGAAGTGTTTAAAGACCATTTGGTTCTAGAACAGACCTGTCTTAGGCTTTATGTCATTGTATTCTAGGCGGAACGAGGACAAGTTTTTTCATAACATTTCGATCATTTAAACAAAGAACCAGGCTTATTTCACCTATAGGAAGTACTTTTGTTCATGGCCAAACCAATAGATGCCTTATCGGTTATACATATCATCAGTCAAATCTGAACCAAAATAAATGCTTTACTACACTACTTTCCTCTACTGAAAAGCATATATATATGAAGCAACCTAGAGCTATAATGGAAGGAATTTCTCTGAGAATAAATGTGTATAACTAAAGCTAAAACGTATAGCTATTTTGAGCAAAAATGTAGCTAATATGACACTAATGTAACTGCTGGTCCATAAAGAATTAATATGGTCCAGGTTCATTTGCATATCACAATCTCCAGTATTCTAATCACTTGCTAAAACAAAAAAACATCACACCATCCCACAACTTAGCAAAAAAAAGTGTTTCTAGTTTCCTGATAACCTCGTGATCAGTACAAATAGTTTGTAAAGAGCCAAAAAAACAATAATATGAAAAGATGAGAAGATTGGGGTCTTTTCATCTAAACTGCAGGTCTCCACTATCTATCTTTGCTGCCTACCTGCATACATAAAGAATTACTGATCAACTTTTCCAAACATCAAACTCTGTTTACATTACAAACCACCAATCTTTCTAGCCAAGATTCTAAACATAGAAAAGAAGGGACAATTTTTACCCATTTCCTTTGTAATAAGAAAAGGTCAAACGAGTGAAATAAAGACAGAAAAGAGGTTAGCTAAATAGACAAAATGTCAAATGGGCCAAACATGTCAAAAGTCATCCTATGTGTATTTTCAGTGCCTTACCTTCTAAAACATCATCCAAGAAAGTGGACTGTTATCAAAACGTCAAAACGATATAGCTTTTGTAATCCTATCCAACCATCAAGACCCAATTTCCCGACCGACCCATTTTGACACATCTAGAAAAAACAAACGTGACCATGGGCAGAATGGTAAAAAACATTAATCAAATTATTGCATTTTGCGCAGAATGATTCAACAAGATGCATTCCAGATATAATCATGTATCAGCTAAGCCACCTTTTTCTAAAAGGGATTATAGTAATTCTGTTTTTGTACTCTTTAAAATGGCTCTCTCATATTGAGAAATTATGTCTAGTGACATTCGACCACAGAATCCATTATAATAAACAAAAAAGATGCATTCCAGTTTAAATTCATTTGTAGCATTATCTTGTTCCTTTTACTTTAACAATCTATAATATATCAATACGCTCCAGAATGGGGGGGTTCGATAGATACTGGTCTTTCAAGGGCAGCATCACCAGCTGCTCATTGCATGTAAATTGGTCCTTGGGAAGGGTTGCCAAACAGACCAACCTTTTTGCAAGATAACTAATATTGAAAAGGTATAACAAAATCCATTAAGTACACTGTAAGGGTAGCAAGATGCCAAGTTGCCAACATAATGGTATATTGGAATTAAAATCAAACACTATACAAACTGAATATAAACAAAAGCAACTGAGATAACTTGTGACAAGAAAATCTGTTATGGCAGGCACGATGTGACCAAGACTTGAGGGTAAATGGTGGCTTTATGTATTATAAATATCATAATGCAATGACCAGTAAGATGGACAAACATATATCTTTTCTATTGAACCAGTTGTGCAACCAAGCTTCTACTGAATATAAATTAGGTGGTAGCCAAGATAAATTTCCTACCAAAGTAGCAAAACAATACTTATGGCAATAGAAAGTAAAAGAGGTTCTGCTAGATGTCCACAGAATAACGATACGAACACAAGTTTGGGTCTCGCAAAGCTACTACGGCCACAAATATATATTCCAAAATGAAGAAAAATTAGAACTAATATAAAAGCTTAGAACTGAAACACAGCTACTAAACACAAGTTCCGTACATAAAAAAAAAACTTCACAATAAATTACGGTTGTCAGTTACCTGAGTCAGCCAGCCAGCAGGTTGCAATACTCTTTCCCTTTCTATAGATTCGGTCTTCAAGCCATATCTGAAAGAGAAACATCAATAAAAATAGACGTTTATCAAGCTAAACAAATAAAAAACAAACAGTAGCAGATACTACCAAAGTGGCTAACTTGGCTCTTCAATACACATGACAAAAGCAATAGTAGTACCTCCACAGGTTTTAAATTGCATACTTGAACATGAAAGTTTTTATTCGTGTACTTTGTTTCAAAGAATGACAAATATCAGACACTTGGATTTTTGAGATATCACCTTAAAGAGATGATGATAATGTACCTGATATAAATCCATGATCCAAATATGCAATGATAGTAAAAATTTGTGGCATCACTCTAATGGAAGAAAAATGAAGTTCAATAGTCACTTGGTTTATTATGAACTTATGATATCTGAAGTCTAAGCCAAGTGACACTACAGAATACTTCATAGGTGTGACACTTCCGAATGGTTTTCTACAAATAGCCCTTTATGAACAGGTTGATTTAAGTTATCTTATATCAAACGGGTCAAATGAGCCAAAGTCTAAACCAAGTTAAATGAAACTAAAGAATATTTCATAGGCATGTGGCACATCCGATAATGATTCTTTTAATAAATAGCTGCTTATCAATGGGTTGATTTAATTTATCTTCTATCAAACAGGTCAAACGGGCCAGATTAGACAGTTAGCTAAAAACTAAAAGAGCTGATAATGGTTTAGTCCTTTAAGTTCTAAAATTTATCTTTTGCAATGATTTTGACATTTTAACTTATCTACTTAAAACCAATAACTTTCAAAAGTTGTGGCTAAACCCTTTGAAGTGTTAAATCAGAACATTGAAAAGATAAAAATGGTTTGTAAGTAGCGTTTAATCCCCGGATACGTATCAAAAAGATATAAACTAGACAAGTAAAAACTTGTGGATCAACCGAACTTGATAACGACTATTACGACCTGCACTAAAATTGACCTGCATGAAGATGAACCTATTTGCTTTTCCAAAATAAACAAGAACCCAATCGACCTGTTACTTAACATACCAATTTGCCAGTATAAAATAGCAACATATATGACATACCATCCTCAGTCAAGAAAATGGAGGTAGGAGATCCTGGTGATGGTGGAGCTTGCTTTAACAAAGAAGCATGTCGACCAGCTTTGAGAACAGCATCCGGATCAGCAGCAGACAATATTTCCACATGATCAAGGCCTATCTGTCTCCTTATCAACTCTAAATTGTCCTGAAGAACTTCGATCTCACCAAATGGTAGCCTTAGATCCAATGCTTGAACGCCAAGTGTCATGACCTCATCCTTCTTAAACCTCAAGAAAGGCATGCATTGTTTCTGTGTTTGCTTGAAATTACCGTTCTGGCCAATTTCACTTTGCTGCAATGCTTGTAGTATCTCCTGATCAGATGCAAATATACGGTTTTCGCTATCAAACTTGTCGCGTAAAATATTCAAGCATTCTCTTTTCCAGCCTTCATATTGTTCGTTGACATAGATCAGGCCAACTTTTGGTTTGCTCTGAACGGATGCTTTATTATTGCTACCTTTCTTTGGCCCACCAGAAGCCTGCTTCAAAAGAAGCTTCCTGAAAATAATTATCCGCAAATTTTGTTATTCAAATATATCAATCATCAATCGGCATATTAACAGACGTTAAAGGTAAAGAATCGGCTAGATACGCAATAAATAATAGGACTAGGGCCAAAACAGGAACATATGTTGTATGCCCCGGGTTGACAAAAAACTCTCCAATATTTGTATAAATTAAACATAGATAGATCGTGTGACGAAAATGACAATGACCACATAAGCTACATTATTCCATAAAATTCGCCTTTCAAAAAAAAGCTATATTATTCCAACATCTAAGTTGTAGAATAAAGCAATTCAGAACATTTTAAGCACTAGAATACACTTCTAAAACCGGTTTGACTCCTCTGACCTGTTTCCCTTTTAGCAACATTCATGTATTTTAATGCTATACAATTATGTAAATGAGTTGAAAATGCCAGCTTTAGAAAAAAGAACACTTAACTCCATCCAGGCTGCTAGAAAATAGCAACTGTAACAGATAAACGGACAAAAAACGATTTCAAAACACATTATAGTAAAGCAAGTCGAGGTGAACCTGAAATTAGTAATAGAGTCCTGCAAGTATCTATTAGCCTTTTGAAGGGTAAGATCAGGGTTTTCAGCTTCAGGCCATCCAGCTTTAATCACAAACCCTTCCTTTTTCAAAAGTTTCTTCCATACATATTCAGAATAATGAGGGCAGATAGGAGCAATAAGCCGCGTCTGAACATCCATAAACCGCCACAAAAGATCACGATTCATGCCACTTGATCCACAAGAAAGCCTATATTCATCCCTAGCAGCTTGTAGATCATAGAACCCAGTTTTCAAAGCTTCACGGAACATGTAATCACTGTAGTTCTTTTCGGTCATTTTTATGGCAAAGTTCATTTCATTAGCAAAGACACGATCAGCATAAATAGAAGGCGGACCCACTCTTAAAGATGACTCAGCAGCAAGAACTTCCTCCATCCACACTCTCTCCTTCGTAAGCCTCAAAATCGCTGCATTGGCGGTTTCAAATACAAAATTGGCATCATCCATTCCATCACCAGCATCAGCAAGAGAGAATCTAGTGGCATCAGCTGAGAATTCCTCAATAGCTTGTTTTAAGGTCCTAAAATTCCCGGTTGACTTTGACATTTTCTCTGAGTTCAACATAATGTGACCATTGCATCTGAACCCACGAGGCCAATGTTCCTTAGGAAATATCGCGGTGTGGTTATAGATACAGAACGTAAGGTGATTCTGTATGAGATCCTTGCCAGAAACACGAAGATCAACCGGATACCAATACTCAAACTCCTGTCTCATCTTCTTTAGAAGTGATAAAGGAATATCTGAAGATTGAGGTTCTGGGCCTGAAAGAAATAAATAGTCCCAAACATCATCACTAAGCTGCTCAGGTTTTACAGTAGAGGTGTCCACACCAAATAATTCTCCTTTCTGTAACAGATGACACACTGTATAGTAAGCCATGTAGATGGTGGAATCAGATAGTGACTCCACCAGAAACTCCTCGTCCCATGGAATACGAGTCCCCAAACCAAAACTTCTAGAGCATGCCCATTGATTTAACCAGCTCAGGGTATGCTCGAAACCATGGCGAGTCTCATCAGAGTATAAATTCATGTTGGCTAAGCACTCTTCTGCAGCTTCTCTCCAGCTACCTTCACCATAGGTGAGATACCATTGATCAGTTAAGGCAACAACACACTCGTCACCTGAACGTGACATCACTTTCTTCTCAGGTTCACTGTATACAACAGCTTCACCAAGTTCTAGAAGCTTGCTTCTGATCAAGGTTTTAGCATCTTGAACACGCATCCTGGCAAATTCACCAGCAATCATCGTTCCTTCATAAAAACCACCCTTATAGATAACCTTTTTAGCAGCATCGAGCTTTTCTCTCTCATTTTGGCTCTTGATTTTCATGTCAACGCATATTTTTTCAGCAGATTTATCACCAAACTCAGGGTGGCTAATGATTGGGATGACCTCAAAAGGTAATACCCACTCATCTTTTATACCAAACTTAGCCCTGAAAGGAGCTTTTGATTTCAAATCCTGCAACACCATTAAGTTATTGTTAAAGTAGTGACAAAATCCGAATCGAATTGTTATTCTAATTTACTTGAAAACTTGACAAGTTCCTATATCCTGATGTATATAGGCAAAATTTAATGATCCTATAAAAAAATACATATTTTAAAGGTTTTGCACCAATCTAATCCCATTAAGCATACACATAAGAAAAAGAATTTATCTAATATAATCTTTACTTGGTACTCAAAAAATCAAAACTATATATTCTTCCAACTCAATTTTTCCTTTCATGAATTCTGGTTTCTTAGATGGTTTTCAACCTACGAATCCCCAAAAGAGAGACTTGTGATCAGAATGATGTTAGCCACTAGATACATGACGTCCTAAACTGGCAACAAAGAATCAAATACAAGTATATAACTATCAAATGGAGAACAAAATCAATCACACAAGGTAAGTTACAAACCCATCTTGTCTTGGCTTCATAAGTTCAAACTGAGCCACTGACAATATGTTCCCACCGACAATATGTTCATTTTTGAGAAAAACTAAACTGAGTTCTATTGAATAACTTCACATGCAATATTATAGAAGACCCAATAAAAGAGAAGAAAAAAAAAAGATAACTGATTCACACAGAGAAAAATTGGGAGGCCACTGAAGGAAAATAATACATAGTTTTCTTGCTTCGATTAGCAAATAAGTTATCCATGTGAGAATCAGCAGCCACAATTTCTCTTGCACATAATTAAAACTTCTAAATAACTTGCCAATGTGTCCATCAATGGATAACTCAACAACTAATTTGGTTCAGTGAATATTATTTCACCAAGTAAGAAACACTGTTATAATTCTAGAACTTTTGCAAGACACAACTTTGACACCCAAGTTTAAGCTCCAAATTCACTTTCAAAATCATAATCTGAATTGTTATAAATCTGTAAGAGGCACATAATAATTCACAACAAAATAATATATATAGGGCTGTATATACAAGAAATATTACCTGCAACGCCATGAAATCATCAGGGGAATCACTGGGCACGCTGGTCACTATTCCAGTACCCTTATCAGTAAGCACCGAGAGCATTGGAAGGCAGTATATGATTTCATTGAATGACAATGGTGACCGAAGGGGTAACCCTATTAGATCTTGACCAATCAACTCTACGAGACATGTAGGCTTCTCATGTACTCGTGACTGACGTTGATATGCCAAATTGCGAGCCGCTCGCTCAGTCAAAATGAAGACCTCATCTTCGTTGATTTCAAAAGCTCCATACTTCCCATCTGGCAAGACCCAAGAATTGGTTTGACCATACATGGTCTCTGGTCGTAAGGTTGCAGCAGCAAGATAAACCTTCTTTCCTTCCAAATGTGCAAATTTAGCAGGGAATGGTGGGACTACCTCCATTTTAATGAGTGTATACTCCTGAGGGATTACACCTTCTCCTGATGCCCGATCATGATCAGAACAAGGCTGCCCATCCAAAGGTGAGTAGATTGTGTATCTCAAGTCCTTAACAACCTTCCCATGTCTTTTCAACTTCTTCATCTGCCACCTCACAAACTTATCAAAAAACGGGTTTACATCTGTAGTAATGAACGACCTCCTCCAGTCAGCACCCAACCCAAAAGCCTTAAGATCTTCTACAGCCAATGGAGGAAAAAACCGAAGCCACTGAACAGGATCTTGAAACGTGGCAATCTCGGCATCAGATAAACCGTACCCACGCATTATTTCCCACTGATATGTCTCCCTACCAGTTTTTGATGCAGCCTTAGATTTTTTCCCCTTAAACTTCTCAGGGTTGCCTCCTTCATTAGCTTTAGGTTCTGGTTCACTAACAATCTCCTCCACCTCCACTGTGTTGAGATTTAATCTTGACTATGGTATGGTTTGGTTGATTAGTCTCCTATGAGTGTTGACAGTGTTTAAAAATATGTGCTTTTGTGTGGTGTCTTGTACGTAGTCCTATTACGAGTGTATGATTGTGACTATGAGTGAATGTTTGAGTGGGTCTAGTTTAGGTAAAGTTGCTTTATTTATTGTTTGTATTAGTTGTATGGTAGGCTATATAAAGCCTTATGTATTTCAGTTGTAAACACCTCATTCTCATTAATAGAAAGCAAGTAAGTTTGTGTAAGTTAAAAAGGGGCCTGATTTCCAACACACTGAAGGGAACACTGGCAGATTCCCAAATCTTTCTATTTCCCTTCTAAGTTTATCCGCAGAGGCCTTGATTGGCATTCCGGTACAATGAAATCCAAAGGGTAAGAGCACATTCGCACCCCTAAGCCTATGATAGGCAGCAGCGAATTCGAGCTTGGATAGCGAAAACGCATGCCCCAAGTGCAAATACCCATTCATATACGGAAACGGAAAGGTCCCAAAAAACTTGTCGCCCTCTTTAGGCCGTTGAGTTGGCTTCTGCATTGAATACTTGAGCATCTTCCCACCACTCACGTACTTGATGCTCCATTTCAAGAAGCTGGTCCCTCCTCTTAAAACTCCTCCCACTATCTGTCTCTGCCATCTCGTTACTAACTTGACAATAACTGTAGAACGAAAGATAATATTAAAAACATTATACATCACAAGAAAAAAGAAGAGTTTAATCGCACCAAGAAAGCAAGATATTTATAAACCATTCCGTCAGATGTTTGTGAACTAACGTAATGCATTCACCTGACCAAGGTGGCCTAGTGAAGGTTGCTGGGAAAGGGTTCATAAAACAGTCGTTTGAATACATGGTTCATAAAACAGTCATTTGAATACATCTGAGTCAAAAACTAGCCCTCCCAAAAGAGTATAACCTTAGCATTAACATGGAACTTATAATTTTGTTTTAAAGTATAACAAAAAAATAGGAATAATTAAATCCAACTATTTTTTACACGTAAAAAGCATCAAACAATGAGATGAATAGAGGTTAGCAACTAACTAGTATAGTGTGTATAGAAGTTGGTTAATGTAAAACAAGTATTAAGATAAAACAAGAGAAGATTGATCCTTAGATCATGATAAAATTGATGATGCCACGAAATTCACGAAAGTACAAGTATATATATATGCACGATAATTTTCATGATGCACAGTGAAGAAAAACCTATTGTTTTATTTGTTTTACCTTAATACTTATTTATATATAAATCAAACGTATAAAATTTTATTTTCAGAATAGAGGTTAGCAGCTAGTAAGTAGTAACACAATCAATATATAATAATATCAACTAATAACAAGAAAATTGATAATTTCCAACTCAGAATTTACAATTGAATTGACAAATTTAAATCGAAAGCCAGAAATCCTAGGGTTTTGAAGTAAACTGATTTGGGGGAAATTCGGTTATCTATACTCTTTATTAAAAGAAATAGCATCCCTGTTGAAATTACACAAGGGGAAATACCTAAACTACCCTTACTTACATAACTGCCCTACATCGCCATCTACTCTCTTTCTTTTCTTCTTTCCAACGCCCTCTTCTCTCTCTCTCTCTCTCTTTCTCTACACCACCGCCATCACCAAAATCAAACGTCGGCATATGGGCGACGACGGACCTTTATTCAGATGAATATATTGATATAATCATCGATGAATCTGGCGTTATTAATCGTTGATGAACCCCTTGATGACGAATACGATGAGGTTAGCGTTTCTTTTAAAACTTTTCAGTATTTTGATTTCAAGGTTTGATTTGTTGTTTTTTGCGACAGGCAAATAGGTAGATATATTATATTTTATTTTCATTGTTTTATGTTAATTTTTTTATGTTATATCTGGTTTAATCAAATTAGAAACAAATGAACAAATGTTTATTTTCTTTTTCTTTTTATACTAGATTTTAGGGTTTTGTTGATTTGTTTTATGCTACACCTGGTTTAATTAAAATTAAAAATGAAATAAAAAACTTTGTTTTATATTTTTATGCTAGATATGGTTTTAGAAACATTAAAGCTGTGTTTTCTTCATGTATTAATAGCCAGCTGATGTAACTTGATTGAGGTTTGATTTTCTTTGAATTGATGTCACTTTGAAGATACCGAAGCTTCAGTTTATGACCCATAGACTCCATTTTTCACTGGTAAAAGGTTTTTGCTGCCACCCAAGATTGAAGAAAACAAAGGTAACAGTTATGTTAAAGTTTTGTTGTTTATGCTTTAGAGATTGGGTGAATTTATTCATTTAGTATGTAGAAAGTGCAAAAAGTATGATTTGTATGTTTTTTTTGTAGTTTTGGATGGACAATGATGGGTCTCCAAATCTTCTTGTTAACAAGAACTAGACTGTGAAGGTTTGCTAAGAAGGTTTTCTATGCTTATGGGCATTTGAAGCTTGCTAATGGATTGCACGCTAAGAAGCTAGCAATGTGCCTCAAGGTGATTTTTTTTGTATTTTTTTTTTGGTTGTGGATCAATTAAGATTGTGATACAATACTCGAGTCATAAGAAAAGAGTCATTGTGTAAACTAGATGAGTACTTTGCTTTGTTGTTGTTCACAAAAAAAAAATGAGTAGTTTTGGTTCACTTTTCTAATTCCGAGTTTCATCCAAAAAATACTGGAACTTTCAAAAATTAAATGTAAGGCTTAGGGACCAAATGCAATATACAAAGACCAACGACACTACCCTTATAAGGGTGATTGTGATAAGAACTGAGATCGATATGCAATATATAAAGAACGAGTACCATAAAAAGTAATAAGAGTTTGAATGATGCAGTTCACTGTGAAACATCTGGTCATTATCGGACCTTCCTTCTCTCGCTTCGTTGACCAAATCAATAGGTTGATGATCAGTTGTTACTTTCCTCAACTGACTTTTTTTGTTTGTACCATAATCTCCCAGTTTGTGTTTGTATGGTTACTGATACACCAGATTTGTCTTGTTTATCCCATATGTGTTTTTTGATCTAATGTTGATGAAATTATCTTATGCAAACATGTATTTTTTGATTTTTGTCATGCTTTTTGTGTGTCAGAAGTTGCAACACCACCGGTCACCGGCCGGAGGCCATGGTGACTGGGAAAAAGATTGTTCAGATTAAAAGTTGGGGGCGGCTAAACGTGAAGGAATCGTGAATTTGCTAGAGACACACATGGGAACACTAAAAACTGGAAGACTTTCTAAGAAGCATGTGGGGAATGTTTGTCTCACACTTTTGTCTTACACTTGAGTCTTTTATTTATGAAGCGTTTACTCTGACATATTATTGTCTTTTGCTTACATTTTGTGCAGGTGGGTTGTATGGCTTACCTCGGCTGATGGAACAATTTGGTTTACGATTGCCCTTGGGGCAGGCTGCCATGGTATGTATGAGGTTTGACAGTATTTAACACATTGCTATGAATGAAAAAGTTAAATTACCCTATTTGGATTGTCAACCGGTGCCTTCTCTTGAATATTAGATTTAATTCATTTGTAGTTAAGCTGTTTGACTTGGGTCATGTAACATTTGAAACTCAACAGGGCCCACGGCCTGGATTTTTTCCGGAAGAGACGTCTAAAAAGAAAGGTATTTGATATGTGACTACATTTTGTACTTTAAAGTTGATAAAGACGAGATAAGATTTGTTTATTGTTTCCTCATTTGCTTCTCATATTTAGATGGAACACGGGAAAATGACTAGGAATGCCTGGAATGTGGAAATGTCGATTTTTCTTTTAGAACAGTTTGTAACATGAGGAAATGCAATACTTCTAAACCTGGATCTCAGGTTTGAGCTACTGGTTTGTACCAGTCTTATTTTTGAGTTGACACATTGAAGCATCGTTTTGTATAATGCTCTATCGTTTTCATCACTAACTTTTGTTATTTTTGTAATGGTTCTAATAGCATAATGCAAAGCCAACAAAGAGTTCCAGTAGGTACTTCATGTCTTATGTCTATCTGGTTTGCTTCAGGTGATGTTTGAGACTTTGAGTCTATAAAAACAGATATGCCCGAAAGTGTGACCAATGTAACAACATAACTATCCTTTTAGGACCAAATGTAACTGACAGAATTGCGGTGCAAAGAAGCCATAATTAGGTTTTATTTTATCTTTTTATCAATTGGGTGGATTAGGTAACTTATTATAAAACCTTTTTTCATTATTCTTATTCTGTCTCTTTCTATAAGCAAGGCATTAAACAGTCATGTCTATCAACATTAAAGGAACATGTATACACATACAAATATTTCAATATTTTTTTACCGCATTGTAAGCACGTTATCCATAGTAGGATATTGTTTAACTGATTGTCAACTGTTTTCGGTAATCGCGACATGAGAAGCTCTGTCAATGGTATCCGCCGCAACGCGCGGGTACCATGCTAGTTTCTTATAATGATTCACTAACCGACTTTATTTATACTAACAGTTAATCAGATGCAAAACACGTGGTGCATATCAAAAATCTACATGCAAAAGCATATGAAAATTAAGATCAAAACAATATATAATAATGATGATGATAGTTACGGAAGCATTATGAATTATTACATGTTAATAATAATATAATAATGATGATGATAGTTACGGAAGCATTATGAATTATTACATGTTAATAATAATGTAAATATAGGGGTGAGTTATGAGAACTCATAAAAAAATATTCTTTCTCTCTCTTCAATTAAATAATAAAATTCACCCAAATCATTCAAAATGTTTTATCTGACAAACCGTAAATCGTTAGACGAAACAAAAAGCATGGGTAGTCTTAAAATTTCGTCCTCTTTCATTAGAGATCCAATTCGGATATACTTTTGACGATTTTTTAATTTTCGTTTTCTTTTTGGTACTTACACATAACTTACACATGTGTAGGTTGAACAAAAATTATGATTCGGAGCGGGCTTCGCCCTTAAGGATATTCATAAACCAAAGCTGGTAGGGGTGATAGATCATTGAGGGTGATAGGTCATAGTGTGATAGGTCATAGCATAGAGGGTGATTGGTTATAGGGGGTGACCGGTAATGGGTGATCTACCTAACGGGCTCCGCCCTTAGCCGCTATGGCTCCGCCATGGACTGACGGGCTCCGCCCTTGGCCACCATGGCTCCGCCATGGATTGACGGCTCCGCCCTTAACCTTCATTGTTGTGTACATATGTTCATTTACTAATTTACATGTGAAAACAATGATCCTACACATGTGTAGGTACACAAGTACAAGAGGAAAAAAAACGAAAATTAAAAAGTCGTCAAAAGTATATTGAATTGGATCTCTAATGAAAGAGGACGAAATTTTAAGACTACCCATGGTTTTTTTTTTCATCTAACGATTTACGGTTTGTGAGATAAAATATTTTGAATGATTTGGATAAACTTTATTATTTAATTGAAGAGAGAGAAAAATAAGAGAAATATGTAGGGCTGTAAACGAACCGAACGAACACGAACGAGACCTTGTTCATATTCGTTCGTTTAACTTAACGAACGGTTCACGAACATATAAACGAACATAATGGCTTGTTCATGTTCGTTCGTTTGTGTTCGTGAAATGAACGAATGTTCACGAACACAAACGAACGAACACTAATGAACGAACACAAACGAACGAACACAAAATATTTATAAAATAAGTATTTTTATTTAAACTTTTTCTTAAAATACAGATAACTATGTATTAATTATATATATATATATATATATACATGAACTCTTAAATTATATATTTGTTCACATGTTTTTTTGTTCATTCACATGTGAAATGATATAAAAATATATGTTGTAGAAGAAACTTTTTCAAGAAACCTTCAAATTAGCCTTTTATGAACTTGTGAATAAATTTGTTCACGTTTTTTGTTCACATGTGACAAACGGCTATATATAAGGTTTCGGAAAAAATTTCTTCTACAACATATGTTTTTATAACGTTTCACATGTGAATGAACAAAAAAAACATGTGTTCCAATATGAAATTTAAGAGTTCTCACGGTTCTTACAAAAAAATGGGTTCTCAAAATAAGGGTCCCTATATATATATTATATGATATAAAAATATTTATTTTTAAACTATTTTTTAAAGTATAATTGATTAGGTATTAATATATGTAATCGAACGTAAACGAACAAATGTTCACGAACATAATCGAACTATTGTTCACGAACGACTATTCACGAACATAAACGAACGAACGTTCACGAACAATATCGAACGTTCATGAACATAAATGAACGAACGAGAACTTTGTTCATGTTCGTTCATTTAACTAAACGAACGAACACAAATGAACTTCCCGCCGAACGGTTCATGAACTGTTCAATTCGTTTACAGCCCTAAAAATATGTGGTCGAGAATGGTTGTTGTGGTTCTTAAATAACCCTTCCCCCCATACTCAACATGAGTTATTTATATACATCAATTTGTTAGTATTCGTATTTAGCAGAGCATATGTGTAACCGGATATATATAGCATTAAACAAATCAAGGAAAAGAAAAATAGAAAAACCCTAACAAGAAAATCAAGAGAAGCGGCAGCAAAGCAGAAAGAGGGCTTGCGATGGTACAATATCAACATTATCGGTTTGAATCTAATAGCCGTTTTAAGGTAATAAAAGGTTCTAGTTTTTTTTGATAAATACTTCTTGAAACTTATGTTATGTTTGTCATAAAAAAAAAGAGAGGTTGTTGTTATAGTCATGATCATGGAGGAGTAATCTTGCAAGAAAGATGATGCATATGAACTGTAAATTAAAGTTTGGTTTAAACCAATCATGGTCATGTAATGTTAATAAATAATGGATCGACATATATGAGGTCAAGACTTGGCAACTATATATGTTGGATTTTTAAGCTTTGTCATGTTTTTTCTTAAATCAATAGAATTGTATAATTTGTTTTAGTTTTTTCGACTAATTAAAGAGGAAAGCACTATGAGAAAACTATGTATAAGTATATGATAATAAAATACTTTTTGTTTACTGATTGTGCCATGGTTAGTGAACCATAAACATGTTTTCAGGTCTGAATGTTTATAAGTTCTAAATGTAAAGGCACGCTCATAGTTATAATCTTTCAATTATACGTGCCAAGTTTCAGACTAAGTAAGAGTACATATATGGGTCGGTTACATTAGACATGCTCGTACAAACCTAATGCATGAAGTAATTGAACTATACAAAATATTAATAGCTAGCCACTTACGTATGAATACATTGGGTAGTAGACATGGAATTTAACTAACCTATCTTTACTCCTTTATAAAACATTTTGAGTTTTTTATTTATAAAATTAAGCATATTTTTTCCCCCTAAAAAGCCCCTTTCAGCATATTTATGGTTCCCAAAATGCCCCTCCACATACTACAACACTAAATTACCATATCTACCCTTATAACAAATTGTCACTCCTGAAACAAAATTCCGCCGCAACGCGCGGGTATTATGCTCGTATATATAATATCAATTGGTTTTGAGTAAATATTCAATTGTTGCAAGCATTACGAGAGGTGGTATACTAAATATTAAGGTTTGTTAAAGATATACTCGTATAAATTATGACACTATTAGAGTATGCATTTTTATTAGTAGTTAAATAGATATTTGATATCAGTGTCCTTATGTACAAAATTGGTTAGGTGTTCGGATATCGAAGAAGTAACGAGTTGAATTGCGTTATTGTCCGACTTGAGGTAAGATAACTACTTTTGTCACATGAGTGACACAACAAAATGTTGTTTTCGTAATAAACCTTGTTAACTATATCCCGTACGTATGTTGGGTTATGAGGACAACGGGAGGGGTTAATTGGGACATATTTATGTATGCTTATATTGTTGATTATAATGATTGAAATATGTGATGTTTGATTGTTGAATGGCCTGTACATGTAGTACACTAGACTCTAGTAGGATTGCCATGTCACGTTGCACGTTAAGGGCCTTAATGTTGAAATAATGTAGATGTTGATACTCGAGTATAATTGACGTTGGAAGCACTACAACAAAAAGGGCTTTTTAGGACCCTTTATATGGGACACTAATAATAAAGTGTCCTATAAAACTATTTAATAGGACGGGTAAACGTTTGGGGTCCTATTATAATCTACACTAATAAATAGGTGTCCTAAAAAGTTGTTTAATAAGACGGATGAGTGTTTAGGGTCCTATTAGCATATACATTAATAGGACACTTCAAATGCACATCCTAATAAAGTACTTTATTGGACTTGGAGTTGTTGATGTCTTATTATGTGGTAACCTAATAGGACATCTGATCATTGAGGGTCCTATCTACCAATAAACTAAAATAAGATTGTAACTTTAATTGCTCGACATGTGGCACAATATTAAAACGACACGTATACTTTTAGTCATATATGAATTAGAAAACCTATTTAAATAAAGAATTTAAGAAATCTCTAAATTTATAGATTCCTTATTTTAATATACCATATATAACTAAATCGACTACGTTAAATATGATATTAATTAATTATTATCTTATATATACGTAAAAATCTAACATATATCCAAACTATATCCTATGGATTAAAGTAATAGTCATATGGGAGATATGATAATCCTTGAGCCAAATTTTGCATAATAAATAATTTTATATTAATTTTACGGCTAAAATAATAGAGTTGTGTAAATATGATATACTTGAGCTACTATTAAATAATAAATAATTTATATTCTAACATATTTTTTTAATCGGATACAGAAGATATTTTTTTCTCCAACTTAATTCTTTTCCTGTTCCAACTGCTTCTCAAAAACTAACATATCCAATATATTTTACCATATAATAATGATTTCTAATGCCTATATATACATTCTTTAATATAATGTTCTAAGCATCATCATATAATATATAGATTTATTATAAATAAATCAAAATATAAATATAAACAATTATGAGTCGACCGTGCGCACGGGTATTAGTACTAGTTATTACATAACCTAATAGGACATTTGATATTTAAGTCATAAAAGATAAGTGTTATAGGACCTTTATTTGTCAAAGTCGTATTAGAACATAACTTAATAGGACACTTGACACATGAGTCTTATAACTTTAACCTTTATAGGACGCTTAGTCATTGTGGTTTTATTATATTACACTGTAATAGGACACTTGATATTTGAGTCATTAAACATGATCATATGCTTATTCTGTAGAGTATGTTTTCGTTGTTTTGTTCTTTTAATAACATGTTTTCGTATTTTTATCCGAGGAAATAGTCTCTTGAAAAAGCAAAAAGTAAAAGATATGAAAATAGTGCAGGTTAAGCGCAGAGAAAAAGGTTGATGGCATGTTTAGTTATAACAACTAACCAGTTACCCAGAAGGTTATATTCTGAGATCTTTGGAAAAAAGAAATCGTTTCTGAGAGGAGGCAGTATAAGTATTGTCTAAATGCACAACGGTGTAAGCTATCAAAGTCCGTTTGGTTAATATTATAACCTCCAATATATTGTATCTAGTAAGTAGTAACTATGCTGAATATATGGCCACAATCTAAACTTCCTAGTTCAAGTCTCGATTGGTTTCTTGTATTAGTAAGTTGTATAAGAACAAATCACTCAAGTGCCCAAATACAATGGGAGACAACAAAAAGAAGCCATGATCACCAAATCTTCTTTCTGACTCAAAATAGTAGAATGACTATTCCAAGGACGATTGCAACAGGTGTCCATTTCGGCATCTCTAAATAAAAGCCTGCAACCGGAACTATGAAAACAAACGGGTGAACACAAATTTTTGTTAACGGAAAATATGTTGACTTACAATCATGTGCAGTTAAAAAGACTCCAATGAAACTCAAAAAACCTTTTAATGAATAAAAGAATCCAAAACATTTCCAGATGCAATTTTAATCACAAAGCTACTTGGGTGATTTGTATATCGTGAGGAAAGTTATGTTACAACGTTGTAAATGCTACGCTAATAAAGTTACTTTATATCACCAACCAATGCAACAATAGTCACCATCTCTAATCATCTTATATATATATCTAAAGTTGTAAGAGTAGAATCAATGCTGGAAGTTTAGAATTGATTAAGGCTTTTATGATTTACTTAGAATTTATGATTTTATTGATTTCTTAGGGTTAATCTAGGTATGCTGTAGTAAATTGAATTGTTTTGTGAATTTATTGTATTGATTATTAGTATGATGATCGACTGTATTGATGTATTGATGATTATGATAGTTATGTATTTGATTTAGTGATATGAAGATTTAAGGAATTGAATGATAATAAGTTCAGTAAATGAAAAGGCTTAAACTGTCATTGTTTGGCAGATGAAACAACTTTGGATTGAAGGCAAGTAACTCCCTTTCTAAATCTACATCCGTCAGTCTATAACACACATATACATACGTACATGATACATACATACAATTTTTTTATTCTTTTAACCTACTTTTAAACTTTGTATAAATTTATTTATTGGAATTGTAAAGGTGGATTGGGAAAAAAGATCCCTGCCGCAATATGATGAGAGGCTATTCCTCCCGGAACAAAAGGATCAAAGCCCTCCACACCCCATGATGGATTTACAGTTATGCTTTTTGCTTTTGTTTCTTTTTATTAATTTGCAATTAATTTATTTTGTTTCTTCTTTTGCTTTTGATATGTGTTGTTTGTGTACTCAAGATTCTAATAAAATATTCCCACATATGATATGGTGAAGCTAAACTCAATTAGAAGCAGCCCACCTTAGGTTTTTTAACCTAATGTCCTTTCTCAACTGTTAGATGGTTTGTATTAATTTTTATGTATTTATTCTATTTTGTGTATAATAATGTGCAGGTGATTGTTATCACATCATAAAGAGAGAAAATTTTCGTGTTTCAAGGTATGTAAAAATTAAGTTTTTTCTCCTTCTATTTATCGATATCTGTTTTTCCCTGTTTTATATGGATTAGCTTTGTAAGTTACTTTTATGGTAAGTAAAAAGTTTAACTCCATCGACTTCTTCGTTTTCTTAATCTGAATCGGTAATTAATGCACTAATGCACTGGAAACTTTTGGTAGGTGAATGAGCATAATGAATGCAATCCAATTACTCAAGAAAGATGTTAGATCGATTACCCAATGGTAAAGAATCTTCATGTTCAGGTGAGACAAAAAGAAACCTAAACCTAAATTTAATGGTTACCTCTATACATGTTCAAACAAAATCATCTAATTCATCTCTATGAAATATGAATCGCTTTGTACCTTTTACGATATTTATAAAGTTTATTTTTATTTTAGGGATTTGATTATATGTATGATTAATTTATGAAAATGGCAGGAAAATGGAAGCTATCGTGAATGGTGGGACTGATTCTTTTTTTTTTTCTCTCTCTCTATTTATCTATACATATAGATTATGATTTTAAGGTTGTTGTTAGCAAATGTTTATGGAGCTTGGTATTTTAAGTTAGTGGTTTCCGTGAGTGTAACTTATGATACTAAAGCTTTTGTTATAGATGGGAGAAAGCGGATTTTTGCAGTCTGGATCCATTCATTATCCTCGAGCCACTCCTGAAGTGAGTTCGGTTTTTCTACAAAACTTTTTTTAAAATTATGGCTCATGTTTGTGGTGATTACATGAGAAGAATGTTTTTGATGTTTTATGTTTGAATTGTATATGTGCCCGGGTATTATTGAGAAGGCGAACGAAAGAGGATTACCATGAGCCTGTAGTGGGACAGGTACACTATTGTATGTACATTTCATGATAATGGAAACTATTGTGGTATGATTTATGTCAAATACTAGAGCAAAACCAGAGCTTATGTAAGGGAAAATGGTGGGATACTTTGAAATGTGTTGCTGACTTACTTTCTTAATGTTATAGTACTATTTTGAAGAGCGGTTCCATTTGGTTAAGTTTGTGAAGACAGTGCAAGATGCTGGATTGTTTGTACATCTTCGTATTGGCCCATATACGTGTGCCGGATGGAATTATGGGTCTGTTATCTTTTATACTAACCTTTGAGTTTAAACTAACAAGCACACTTTAGCACTTCAACCCATATACATGTACCAAGTGCTATCCTCTATTTTCATTACTTTTGTTTTTTTTGTATATTTGATATACAGTGGATTTCGTCTTTGGTTTCATTTCATTTCCAGGAATTCAAGTTTGCACCACAAATGTTCCTTTTCAGGTATTTCATTACGATATACAGCTTTTTCCAGTTCGTGTTTTGATTCTACTGTTATGGGTTAACTCACCATAATACTATAGATTATAAACTTCAATAGCGAATTATGGCACAGGAGAAATGGAACTTTTTCTTGCTAAAATCATCGACTTAATGAAGGAGGAAAATCTTTTTGCAACACAAGGAGGCCCGATCATTCTGGCTCAGGTACTGCTTCATTTTATATTGTTGTCTTCCAAAAGTAGAGATATATGCATATGATGAGTGTGATTTGATATGCATAACAGGTTGAGAATCAGTATGGTAATGTCGAGTGGGCTTATGGTGTTCGTGGAGAGCAATATGTAAAATGGACTGCACCAATTGCTCTAAACTTTAATATTTCTGCTCCATGGGTGATGTCATCACAAGAAGATGCACCCGATCCAATTGTAAGTAAATTTATCTCACAACTTATAGTCATATAGGGGCATATTTCGCTTAGAAAATATATTTCCTTTGGTAGCCCTGTTTTCTTGAATGTACCCTTTCATAAGTAAATGATTACAACATATGTGGAACCACATTTGCAATGGCAAAATGGGTGAGTCAGAAACGAGCCATAATTACTTCAGGTGACTTTGTATTCTTTTAGATCATTTGACCCACTTACTTTCTCTTTTACTTTCTTCCCTGTTTTCAATCCTTCACTTGGAAAAATGGGTGAGTCAGGAAACGGGCCTTAATTACTCCTGATGACTTTTGTATTCTTTAAGCTCATTTTACCCTGCCAACTAAAGAATGTCATTTTCGTTCAGCCTTCATGCTGCATTTGCCCCCAAAACTTTCCAACATGAGCAGACAAAACCCGAGTCCTCAAGAATAAAATTTGCTTTCAGCATTGATGGTTAAACTTCCTGCATAGTAGAGGTTACGGTTTTCTTAGGTAGCTAGAATGAGCTTACATTTGTAAATGGGTCTAACATCCCGCTTACATATCAGATTGTAGTCGAACACTTTTTAATCATGTTGAAAGTTCTCGAGTAACTAGATAATGCATGGCATGCATCTCAGGCTGAACTAAAGATCTGATTATATACGATATTGCACAGCCAACCACAATTGAAACAACAAAATGGGAGGGTCGGGAGATGGGATAATAAAATTGTATGTGTTTAGTTTCATTACAGTAACCAATATCTGTCTTCTAACACGGAAGGCATAACAAGTTTCGACTCAGACATAGTATTCATGGGCTATTTTGGTGTGTCTTGATGTTTCAGCTTCGCCAATGTTGCCCATTTACCCAAACTTGATTGACCTGACCATCTTTTCCACCAAAGTTTCGATATTTAACCAGCCTGATCTACTCAGAAATGATAGGGACACTAATATTTCTATCATTGTGTGCCTTTTAGACTGACCCGATAGTCTTTCACAAGGTTTGCAGTTTAGTTAACTTTACCAGTAGACATTCACCACAGCCCTTGCTCTGACACGAGTCAACTTATATCTTTTTTAGTATCTTTTTTTTTGCTTTTACTTGGACCCCGACTCATCTGCTCCTATGTGTCTATTTGTAGACATTTAACCCACAACAAACTATCAAGAGCTTTGCCCGATCTTTGTTTATGCAGGTTTATCCAAAATTTATGCACATAACCCACATGGTACTGAAAGGAAATAAGAGTCAGAAGAACTTTCCAACCTCAGCCAACGAAACCCTAGTTCTCAAGAATAAAATTAGAGTTCGTAAATGTGTCCTTTTACTACCCTACGTGGACAACTCTACAAGCTATTATCTTAAAAGTAGAATAGCTTTATAAACCATGTATTGTTCTTTTTCCCTTTTCTAATGCATGTTAATAAAATTCATTAGTCCAGTCTTTTAAAAAAACCTCCTCAGCCAGGGCTCATCTCTTCTACAAATGCTCTAAAATATACGTGTTGCAAAATGAGGGTCAGGCAAGTTGTATGGCAGGTTACAGTGGATAAAGTTTTAGGGCGAGTCAAATGCATAGTATGTACTTTGATGTATATGACCACTACAATAACCAAACCTATGGGCTAATTTTCTATCATGTCTTGATGTAGCTTTATAGTTGTAATTACCTGATTTGTATTAATTTTTTGCAAAATGACCAGGTTTACACTTCTTTAAGTCTACTTACTCTTATATTACAATATTTATATTCACAAAATAAGTGATTGTCTCTGGTTTCAATTCCTGCAAGTGAAAGAAAAATTACGTTGAGTGCATATAATGATGGATGGGATATACGATTTCCAACTAAAGTATGCACTAGCATTATTGATGGTAATTCTTTCTATACTTACTGATGTATCAGATTTTTGGAGCTCACTGCTCACGAGAATTTTACTTATTTACTTTAGGACATAACTTATAGAGATCTTAGTTACCTTGAGAATGAAGCTAGATGTTGCAACTTGCATTCACATCACCTGTTCATTATCTTTAATTTTGAAATTATATTCATCTTTGCATTCTACTTGCTTTATAGTCAAATTCGAAAAGTAAAAACAATTATAAATTTAGAGGCGGCATGATGGGTGGGTTAGGCAAATCAGGAATGGGCCACAATGAGTCATTTTTGTATGGGATGGTCGACCTGATATACATTCAAGGAGAATGTTTGTTACAATTTTGATGTATAATAATGATATCGGAGCCTGTACAGTGATGGTCAGTCATACCAAATTACCAACCGAGCGTCTTACTGGTGGTACATCAAGGAAATACTTGGTTGATATGAGGCCAGGCCGCCAGGGTGATTAGATATACGTGTTGCTATCGGTTTTGCACTTAGTTCGTGCAATTTGATGCTTACACTCTCATGGGTTTATTCACCGTGTTTTAAAACCCGGTGAGTTGGGACCTGGGATTCTTTTAAATTCAGGGATTTCATTGTAACTCTTATTTTGTATATTTATAGTTGCATGTTTACCCTTTCTTTTACAATTCATAATGTATGACTTTATTAGTTTTTCTAGAAAATCTGTTGTTGATAGCAGACCTTATGAGTGTAAAACTTGCTGAAATTGGTTTAGCAAGGGAAGAATCATTAATTGGGATGTTGACTGCACAAACTGGAACATATAGTTGCATAACTCCAGATGGAATAAATCACTTAATGGAGAAGTTATAATATTTATATGCTTTTTATTTGTCTTTATTTATCGTGTGAGATTTATTATACATTGAAGTGCCACAACAAAAGACTAACTGTTACGTGTTCCTGTCTTTCTTGACGAGTTTCAGAAGGCTCTCATAGACTAATCATGATAACAAAATAATGCTTCTGAGTGCCACTTTTCCCCTCTAGCAACTCTTTACTTCTTTTATAACTAATTTCGAAAATACGAGTCTATTTTTATTTTTTTTTTGAAAAGTGAATATGAGTCTATTAGTAATTAAAAATACTTGTTCTATTTTTTTTGTAACTAATATTATATATGTTGTTATTTTGTTATTCAAATACCATGTAATTCTTTATGTTATGAATAATAATATAATATAATTATACTTGACAATATTAAATCAAACTTACTGGGAACATTCTGCAGTCTAATTAAAGTTCAATGATTCACGTATGATACAGAATAACTGCTTTTCTTCTGCCGGGAGGTAGAACCACACATACTCATTTTGTGATACCGTTGGAACTTTTCAAAAGCACCACATGTGTAATAAAACAGAACACACACTTAGCAGTGGGGATCATGCCTAATTAATTTTTTGAATGCTAATGTATTTAGAATAATTAAAACACACCAGTCTTTTAATTTTATGGACTCCCGAATTTCTTTGAAACAAGTTATTTGGCATGAAACTTTTTATTTTTATTTACTTATTATTATGTTTTTTTTATTTATAAGCTGTCAAATAATATGGTTTTATAAAACAACTATCATTAGCTATTTGAAAATTTCAAACAAAATACATACAAACAATATATTTAAAACCCGACTACGCACGGGTATTAAAACCCTTGTTTATACAAAACTTTCATCTTGAAGTAAATATCATGCTAACTTGTCTATGTAGATCTTTTGGGTTTGTCGGCTTGACGTTTGACTGACCTCTGCAAAAAATATAATTATATATTTCAACGGACTCATCCAAAGAAAGCAATTTATATTTATAGTTACGAGAGCAAGTACCCGTGCGTTGCGGCGGGGAGATAGTGGGTGATAGGTCATAAAGTGTGATAGGTCATGGGAGGTGATAGGTCATAGAGTGTGATAGCCAAATGCCTTAGCCGTACGGGCTCCGCCATTGGATTTAAAAATTCGTCGAAAGTATATCGAATGACATCTCTAATGAAAGAGCATGAAATTTTAAGAACACCCATATAATTTTTATGATTTATCGATGTACGGTTTTTGAGATAAAAGATTTTGAATGAATTGGAGGAATAAATGATTTATGGAGGAGAGAGAAAAAAAAAATGATTGGTTGAGATTTGAGAAGAGAGAAAGGGTAATGTAGTTATTTTAGGTAAATATAGAATTGATAAGGGGGCAATTAGAAGTAAATGTTGAAACTTAAAATGTAGACATGGGAGATCTGCTTTATAATATAGTATAGATAAGAATAAGAACTTAGGTAGATTTTAACCAACACCGAGAACTTCCTATACATTACTAGTCATAACTTGGTGCACTTGTAGCTCTTCATCATTCAATCTGGCAATTTGCTTTAAGTTCTAGAGTCCCGGTACAACTTCTTAGTTCTATGTATAAATGCATCTATTTAATTTAAAAGTAAAAGGGTTGATTAGATACAGCAGTCTTAAGAATATTAATGTAAAAACTAAAAACCCATTGCTCATTCAGGAAGATTAGAATAGGCAACATTTACCAAATTCTTTTAAAAGCATAAGGTCTTGCTGCAGATTCAAATTGATTCCCAAAGCCACGCTCAAATTCATTCAATCATTCTTGAGATCTTTAAGATGTTGAAATGCAAGCTTTTTTGGGTAAGCACGTGTAGGAAAAATTTGATAAAATTTTTAGTGTAGTGTACCCGAATCATATTGATATTTTAGAAACGAATTACAAATGAATTAAATTATATGTAAATATAAATCATATAATTTAAACATAAGAAATATATTTATCACCGAGGGGGATATTACATCTTCTTTATCTATCACTTGGTGCCTAGGTGCATCATCCATGCTCCTTGCTTCAATCAACATGTTCACATATTCATCCATCTTTATGTCAAAAAACACGTCAACCTGAAAAACAAAAATAACCAAAGTAATATAGTTTTTGGCCGAGGATTTCTGTTACACAGAGGTCCCTTAAAACAGATTCCCGTCTACACTTCGACTTCGTCTGTCTCCCAGGGTACAACGGCCGGAGCAGTAGGCCACTAGTACTGCCGGACTTGAACGTCGCCTGAAAAGTTGTTACCATATCATGTGTGTATTAATCACCTAGAACCAAACTGCAGGTTTGATTCTCTTCTTGTATCTTGACCATGCATAAAAGAAAGATAAAGATTTCAAAGACATTTTTATCTATCTACGATTTATGCTCCTAAAAATTGTCTATCAAATGACATTCCAGTAGGCTTCTTTAATAGAATGCACATGGTCAAAAAGAGACAAGGGAACAAAACAATTCCAACTCTTTGTCAACATTATTTTTGTTTGCCGTCCAAAAGCATAAGAAGGAATAACAAAACTCCAAACAACTTGTTTGAAAGTTGGTTATAGCATGAACAACACACTAGATTATTACCCGCGTAATACGCGAGAAACATATATAATTAGTGACATGTTAAATTTTTATAATATCATAAGTTGACAAATATTTAACCAGGTAAGAATTAAACCACTAAAAAATATGAAGTTACATTAGTGGTCGTTTAGATTCCGGTTAACAGTGACCAGACAATTGAAAAATGGATACATCATCTATTAGAGGTCTTGCTAAGTAAGATTTTCGTTTATTTGGATGTCTTTCATTCATCCGGATATGTCTGCATTATCATTGTACTTGTGTTTTAACATTTTGCTCGAATAATTTAGTTATACACTAAAATTACTAAGCAATTTAATTATCAATCTATATATCGCATGTTGTGTTAATCTAACTTAAAATTAGTATAATATCATTGCAATTTTCATACAATTATTTTTCTGATATATAATTGTGAATAGCTTACTATATACTCCAATATTTGTTTTTTAGTTCTTTATTAAAAAGACCGGTTTGACATCCGGTCCGGTTTTCAAAACATTGATTTAATAAAAACGTTATATGATAAAAATCCTATACAAAAATCCTTATAACCAAATATCATAAAAATCCTATATAAAAATATAATTTAATAAAAACGTATTACATTAAAAAGAAATTTTATTGTAAAAAATTAAAAATTAATTTTAAAGATAAAAAATGATGTAAAATATAAAAATATTAGTTTCCATAATTATATCATTAAAAACATTATTATTAATGTCTACAAACTTAAATAAGGAAATAATAATAATTTAAATTTATTAAAATAAAATTAAATCTAAAAAAGTTAAATAAGGTATATGACATCATCATTTGATCTAATGGTTCTAATTAAAAGTTGAACTTCATCTAAGGGTCCATATTTCTCTAATTATGAATTAAGGTTTCTCTTTTATATATATTTAGAGATGATTAACCAAAATAACTTTTAATGACAATTTTCAAAACAACTCCTTTGTTGTTTGTTATTTGTCATGTCTCTTTCCAATTAATGAAATATATTTCCTATTAATGGGGCGGCATGTGATTGTATTATATATATATATATATAGATTTATATATATATATATACGGATACATATATCCGGATATCTTAATGTTTATTTGAGACTCAGTATCCTATTCACATCACATTTATTTTGGATACACTTTAGCTTGTAACGAAGCTCTCATCAAAGTGAACATACCCCACTAATATATTGTGCACATATATTAGTCGAGTACACTTTTATCCGTATCCAAAGTCATTGAAAATTACCAAAATTTCCAACAGCACGATCACACATTGTCAAATAATATACCCACCCTTAATTAATATAGCTAAGACATTCCGTTAAACCATCTGACCTGGTTGTATTTGCTGTTGCAGAAGTACACCTCCTTGGAAGTGTTGTTGAGGGGTATAATAAGGCGAAGAGGAGTGGTGGACGGGGGACTGCATCTTTGATAGGTGGGGAGACTTGTGACATTATAAAATTGAATAAACTGAGCATTTGAGAAAGGAAGCCTGACAGGGAAGAAGAAAAGAGAAGGATGAAGCCTCCGACCTGGTATGGACGCCTGGAACTAAAAAAACACAAACAGGGTGGTGTAGCCTGCGCCACATTCCCTTTAGTCTAAGTGGCATACAACCTCCTGTGTTTTTGCTGCTAACCCATTTGTAAACTATTAGACAGAGGGTAGTGTGGGCCATTGTCATCAAAGGTGAAGCGAAGATGGTAGTCTACCACTTGTAGCACCAGTAAAAGCATTAGACACAACTAATCAGGAATATTTACAAATGGTTCTTGTACAAGTGATAATAGCCTGAGAATAAGCATGCAATCATACATCATGTATTTAAAGTCTACCAGTGATTCAACTTGTAGATAAATTGATATGGATCTATGTTCAGATTGAAAGGCAAAAACAGAATGTGTCAGAGAGTTTGCACCTTCACTAATTACCTGGCCTTTCATTCATTCTTAATAAAGATGCCACCTAATCTATCACAACCCAACAAACCTCAAAGATTTCAAAATAATCCTCTAACATAAATCGGAAACTCCAAAGTTTCTAACTACTACAAATTTTATAACAAAACCCAAATCAAAATTAGTTTAAGGAGGGATAAAAGGAATATCATGACATGTCCGGATTAGCAACAGAGTGAATAACATTTACCACCATGTCACTTGTCATTAACATGTTAACCATCCATAACTAGATTAATACCGGGTTAAAAACAATAAATATATACTTGAAGGCACAAGAAGGAAACACGACTAATCAGTCATTTTTACTAAATACAAATAAGCACCGTGCTTAAATGTTTGGTATAGATCCGCTTTATATTTAAATAGCTTGCTACTGTAGTTATTGACCCGGGTTACTTAAATTGACCAGTGTTACCCATTACCCAAACTGTTCGGCTAGCCCATTTTTCCACCTCTAAGCAAGAGCATGACGAAGCTAGCCATTTGAACCAAGTGTTGGTTTTTCTTGTCATTAGCAGCAATTACATATTCATACATGTTCTTGAAGACCGGCCTTAGTTTTATAGTTGCAAAGTCGATCCCAGTTCCAAAATGGGGATTCCGACAAAGTAACAAATTGCACTGGCAACACCACCTGAGATCAATAGTTGACCAGAACTATTGTTAGTTGGCTAACAATGTACTCCGTAATAAATTTGAAAGGAAAAAAAAAACAAATGATTAGACAAAATATGCTGCCAACTTCCTTTAATAAGATATTATATTTAAAGGTTTTATGATGATGATTTGATTTAGTTTTTCCTTATTGTTCATGTAACTTTACCTGCCCGATGGGCATCATAAGAATAACTATTTATAACTAATTACACGTATAAACCACTTACTTGATCCTCTTATTATGCTACATCTATTCTTCCTATGGATGCTGCAACATTTTGGTTAAGAACACCACTTGGAAGAAAATTTTGTTTGAAACTTGCAAGGATCCAAAATATTTATAAGTAGTTATCAGGGACACATTTTATTTGCAATGGATTTGCGATATCTAACTAAAAGAAAAGGTAAATAACCAGAAGCCCCGCATAGAATATATAGTATATGTATACATAATTGATGATTGCATGCCCGAGTGTTGAACATACCAGAAGCCCTGGATAGAAAGCAGCCTTCTAACATTCATTCTCCCTTAAGGAGCATGCTGCAAAGACTATCTTAAAGCCAAAGCCAAGTACAGAACAACAATCTTCCGGGTGGATAAGATTTGTTTGTTGTACCAAAGCCAAGTACAGAACAACAATCTTGTAAGTTGTGACATATTCAAAGCTAACAAAACTGAACACACCAGAAAGACCAAGTGGCAACAAATGATTAATAAGACGTCTACGTTTTCTCCTATTGAAGGAACCACAATAGATGTAGATTCAGTTGCTTCAATAACACGGCTGCAAGAAAGAATAATGGGCGGTGGCAAAAGACGTACCTAGCTACACCAGATACCCCCCCTTACCATTTGATCCTCTACCACGATATCTGCACAAAGTTCTAATACCAGCAACTATAGAACAAATAACGTCCATTACATCTTAGTAACAAATAATGATTTTATGAGAGTAAGAAACAATTCAAAGCTCATACCTTTAGAATGTAAACTGTAACCACATTTGCTTCATAACCTTCTATTGCTCTTTGTGTCTGAAAACAGAACTGTTGGATTTAGAGCTTGACAAAGATTATAAACCAAGTGCAACATCAACGTAAACTATACAATGACTGTAAGGATACTAAGAACATGGTTGGGTGTATCCAATTGTCCTAGTCCATCCCCTGAACATTAGTACAAGTATAACTTAAAAGCTATGCTAAAAGTGAAATGTTTCCTTTCGTAGATAAAAAGATTCTTTCAACATGTATAAAAATGATGATAATCAAATTTGTACTAAGTTGCCCACATGGGACCCCGATTTGAGGTAGGCAATCAAACCGTTGGCATCTTTATGTTAATTAGTTAACGTTAAGTTGTTTCTTCCAACTCATAGACTTCGTGTATTATAAACTCATTTAATTGTTTTGTATGACATGCATAACGTAAAGACATTATATATTCATTATCTTAATCAATAATCATGAAAGAGATTTATGAAAAAACATGAGAGATTTCAATTGAATAAAATTTGATTGAATTTCGGTATGCAAACAAATAAATTCAATATAATATCATAAAATAATATGTGATGCTTTCAATATACTAAAACAGAATCGAATGGTTCTTTACAAGTAGAATCCTTTTTTAGGGTGGATATCGCACATCGATATCATAATCCGTAAATCGTATGAGTATTAGTTCTACTTACTACCATTATATAAAACTCATTTATATTACATGTTAAAGCATCTTCTCCTCTATTTTCTTTCTCAAATAATTAATGAATTGGTCCATCGATGTACCTAATTTGCCTCGGCTTATTAACTTCTTAATTATTTTAAACATCTGCGCTTAATATGCACTTGATATAACTCTCATTAATTTATAACACTTATCTCTTCGCTCATAATTCATAAAATAACCATATTACCCATTTACATCAAATGTCTATACGTCAACATCCAACACGACTCGTCGCCGTCGTAACCACCACCATTAGTCGTTGCTGTCACCGAATTGCGCAATTTAGTTGTTAATTAATACTAATTGTGAAACGTTGTTCAATTCACGCCATTTACACCTTTTTTTCAGTTCACGGCTTTTCATAATTATTAGAAGAGGGAAGTGAATATAAGGCTGTTACACATTCAACTTGGGTGAAAAACCCTTCATATCCTACTTTTTAATACATAAAAAACATGGGTCTCAATCATTTATTCAAAATATTAAAAATTAGGAAGTGAAGGATTATTCACCCAAATTGGATGTGTAACAACCTATACTCACTTTTCTCTTATTAAAATTATAGTAACTATCTTATGTACTTGTATTTAACACTGATACATAATAACTTAGTTGTATGATAAAACTTGTGGAAAACTTGAAAAAAATGGTAGGTTCATCTAAAGATCTTTAGGGTACTCATATAGTTAATACTATGAAGGAATACCAGTAGTTTTGGGTAGTTTAGTGACTTGCATCCTTCAGCCGGCTCACCTACAGAAGATGTGAAGAAATGATTATAGATTTACCGCAGGTCAAGTATATTATTACATTAATATTTCTAATTAAAAACAATAGAGAAGAGATTATGCTTGCTTTTTTGAAAAGGAGGACCACCTAAGATTTTCAAGAGTTCATGCAATCCAAATACACTTCGGATGAGTATTCAACACATTTGACCAACTTCCGTCAGTTAATTATTTTAAAGGTCTGCACATTTAGGTTGTTTGGAATAATGTAAACACATATCGACCATTAACCTATTACCAGGTCAAAATTACATCAACAACCTAAAGGTTGGGTAATTTATACACAATTTACTTACGCAATATCTGTGCAATTGAAGCGCGCAGCCTCAGCAACACGGCTACTGTTGAATTCCATCAATTACTGTAGATAAGATCAGCAGTGGTGTGTTAATACATTGCAACAAAAAATACATTGTCATCAGTTGCATCCACTTAAAGTACCTTTATGAGCTCATTATGCCTCATCTTTTGTGCATAAATATCATAATGCACCTCATCTTAAATTGGATACTCATCAAATGCATAAATGTAGACTTTACCAATTTATCAAATACATTTTCTAATCAGTGCGATCTGCACAAATCTTTGCTTACCAGTTTTTCTTTTAACGAATGTACATATAGTCTTGTAACAAGCTGAAACATAACACAGGAAATTCATCTATTCCAACGAATAGTCTCTTTCTTGTATTATCTTTTATTGACCACTGAGAGTCATTTGCTTTTCTAGATCCCATTGTGTGAATATTTTGGATCAACACCTGCTGTATAGAAATGCTGACCTGGATGTGTAAAATTTGGTGATTTGGTTGTGCAATGAAAATAATATTATAAGTTGTACAGAATTGATGTAGAATTACAACCAATGATTACACTCATTTGAGACACTTCAAATTAGTTTTTTAATCTGAAACTGATGCAAGTTTAAAGTTGTTGATAACTTGAGCTGAATATCTGTGATCATTTTTTAAAGCAAACATTTGGACGTTTCCCAAGGCACAAGTTATATATATACATCCTATCTAGATATCCAATCACTAATTATTTAACAATATGAACTATTAATCCTCATTCCTCTTGTCTGCTACACAATTCTTGTATTTGCAGCTGTCTTTACATAAAAACTTTAACACCTCTACTAGTCTACTTCAAGTCTTTATATGTTTATCTATCTTTAAACTGCAATAGAATTAATATGTTTCTAATAATATCTATAATTAGGTACTTTACTTTTTCTTTAGGTATCTAAATACTCGAGTTCCTCTCCTTCCAAATTATGTACACACAGGCACCAAGAGTGAGTCTCTGAATAACACTTGTCACATAATTTTTAATCTTTTTATTACTAAACCAGCTTTAGACCTCCTGACACTTATTAGGTGCCCCTGTATCCTTCATGACCTCCTCCATTTCCTTCCATATATACTTAGAATAAACTTGTTGTGAATTTGCGATCATAATGCAGGATAATATTATAAGCAATAAATCCGCTGTTAAGATTGAGGGTGTGATCTAGAAAATGTATATTTAATAATAAAAATAAAAATAATACTAATGATAAGATTTTGCTTCTTTAGTTGTTCATCGTGAAATTTGATTGTATTAAGATACAAGTCAGCAAGGGTTTACTATTTTTAGCAGTGTATAACTAATTTCAGTAGTATATGAACTAGAAACTTTATTATTTTCTTTGATTTTAGATAACATGCTGTAACGTCCCATTTTTAAAGTAGTAATATTTTATCAAGTTATTTTATTTTTAAGTTATTTAGGATAACTAAAATGTCCTTCATAAAAGTTGATATAGAATTGAAATATTAGATAAATTATAAGGGGGTGTTTGGTTCATGGAATTCCTAAGAATTCATTGGAATTGGAATTTGAATTCTACACTTTCCTTTGTTTGGTTGGAGAAAATGATGGAATTGGAATTCAAAACTTTCCATCAAATTCCTTAAAACAAAGAATTCATAATTCCTTCACTATATCAATGGAAAAGTTTTCAATTCCATTGGAATTGAAACAACTTTACCAAAAAGCCCCACAAAATGAAAATACACACCTATGTCTTGAGCTTTGTCTTCCTCAATATGTCTGCTACTGTAGCGGCACCAGCCACCCACCACCAATCACCTGACTCACGGACCACCGTCAACAACCAGTAATTATTGTTAATATTTTTATTATTAAGAAAACTAGATGATTTAGTAAAAAGTAATAATATTGTTATTGGGTTTTATCAAGATTTCTTACATACAGGACTAGCTACTTGAATTATACATTTGTTAGAAAGTGATAAAATCTATTATTAACATCATTTTAGCAAAGTTAAAGAAAGCTCATATTGTTAATGTTATTATTGTTGTTGTTTTGGCTAGTCGTTATTAAATTTAAGAATGATATTTTTGGTTAAAATGAGAAATTTGAGAAATGATGAGGTTATGTATTAATAATAATTAAGTTGGAAAACCTGTAAAGAAAAGATAATTCTAGCCAAGTATAATAATAATAAAAAAAATGATAATTAGTTGAACTTGATTATGTAAGTGACCTTGAATTATAATTTTGTTGATAGGTTTTTGTAATCGGGTCGTAAGGATGTCAGCAAGTTTGTTTGAAAGGTGAGTACAAAGTATCTTTATGTTTGTAGTTAGACTACAAGAATTGGCGTTTGTCCATTCTTGTAGGTAGTTAGACTACAAGAGTTGACTTTTGATTTAACTCTTGTAGGTAGAGTTTATGACGATTAAATTCTTGTAGGTAGAGTTAATTAGTAGCTATGGATCTATATGCTTGTTAGTTGGCTAGTACAAGTAGTTCAAGTTATATGTTGAAATGTTATGATTGTGCTAGCCCAAGATAATAGATAAGATGATAACTTGCGTAATTATATTCTGTACTCACTAAGCGAAATTGCTTATTCTTTTAGTTGTTTCATTTTATAGGCTCAAGTGTCACAAGATAAAGCCAAGATCAACTAGCTAGTTGGAAATGGAAATAGCAAGCTTTGAGATAGTTTCAATTAGTTTGGTAATCGGACAAAGGTAGAATGCTAAAATGGTATGTTGAAGTTAGAAATCCCTTTTGGTTAACCTAGCTCTTGATGTCATTTGGGTTTAAGTCCAGAATGTATTTAGTGTCTAAAGATTTGTATTATAAACGCAAAGTTATTATGTATGTGTGTATGTCAAATGAAGTTGAGAAAATGTTTCAAGATGAATTAGTCCTTTTTAAATAAGTTGAAAGTAAAAGTTAGTTTGAAAATGTTTGAATTGGTCTTTCACATATTTGGTAAAAGTTATACAGGTTTGGCAGTTGACTTTACGAGAAGGTCATGTCAAAATTTTGAAAAAAGAACGTAAATTTTGTCGTTTAAGGGATTTAGGTATCCAATCTTCATAGGAAAGAATGTCTAAACTTAAACCGTAGAATGTGATTGGCTGTAACTGAGATAAGTGGTTTTATATTAAAATATGAAAGTATTTAACGAATTTAACTTGAGGTGTTGTAATATTTAATCCTAATAATGACTGCAGCATTATTACGACGGCATATTAAAAATAATAATAATAATAATAATAATAATAATAATAATAATAATAATAATAATAATAATAATAATAATAATAATAATTAATATAATAATAATAATAATAATAATAATAATAATAATAAATAATAATATATCCAATTGAATAATAATAATAATAATAATAATAATAATAATAATAATAATAATAATAATAATAATAATAATAATAATAATAATAATAATAATAATAATAATAATAATAATAATAATAATAATAATAATAATAATAATAATAATAATAATAATAATAATAATAATAATAATAATAATAATAATAATAATAATAATAATAATAATAATAATAATAATAATAATAATAATAATAATAATAATAATAATAATAATAATAATAATAATAATAATAATAATAATAATAATAATAATAATAATAATAATAATAATAATAATAATAATAATAATAATAATAATAATAATAATAATAATAATAATAATAATAATAATAATAATAATAATAATAATAATAATAATAATAATAATAATAATAATAATAATAATAATAATAATAATAATAATAATAATAATAATAATAATAATAATAATAATAATAATAATAATAATAATAATAATAATAATAATAATAATAATAATAATAATAATAATAATAATAATAATAATAATAATAATAATAATAATAATAATAATAATAATAATAATAATAATAATAATAATAATAATAATAATAATAATAATAATAATAATAATAATAATAATAATAATAATAATAATAATAATAATAATAATAATAATAATAATAATAATAATAATAATAATAATAATAATAATAATAATAATAATAATAATAATAATAATAATAATAATAATAATAATAATAATAATAATAATAATAATAATAATAATAATAATAATAATAATAATAATAATAATAATAATAATAATAATAATAATAATAATAATAATAATAATAATAATAATAATAATAATAATAATAATAATAATAATAATAATAATAATAATAATAATAATAATAATAATAATAATAATAATAATAATAATAATAATAATAATAATAATAATAATAATAATAATAATAATAATAATAATAATAATAATAATAATAATAATAATAATAATAATAATAATAATAATAATAATAATAATAATAATAATAATAATAATAATAATAATAATAATAATAATAATAATAATAATAATAATAATAATAATAATAATAATAATAATAATAATAATAATAATAATAATAATAATAATAATAATAATAATAATAATAATAATAATAATAATAATAATAATAATAATAATAATAATAATAATAATAATAATAATAATAATAATAATAATAATAATAATAATAATAATAATAATAATAATAATAATAATAATAATAATAATAATAATAATAATAATAATAATAATAATAATAATAATAATAATAATAATAATAATAATAATAATAATAATAATAATAATAATAATAATAATAATAATAATAATAATAATAATAATAATAATAATAATAATAATAATAATAATAATAATAATAATAATAATAATAATAATAATAATAATAATAATAATAATAATAATAATAATAATAATAATAATAATAATAATAATAATAATAATAATAATAATAATAATAATAATAATAATAATAATAATATAATAATAACAACAACAATAATAACAATAATAATAATAATAATAAAATAATAATAATAATAATAATAATAATAATAATAATAATAATAATAATAATAATAATAATAATAATAATCTAATAAGTTGTAAAGAGTTAGTACTGCCAGTGCCAAGAATCTAATAAGTTACAAAGAGCTTTAACCTAGTTAGAGTATGAATACACTTTGCTAGAAGGGAACTTAACCAACAAATTAGTAACATTGTAAGTTTTAAATGGTACGAGCAAAGACTTTAAACAAAGCTATGCCTTGAGGTAGTGTTGGTTACAAGAATGCAAGTCAGTGATTGTAGTGCTGGTTACAAGAATGCAGCTGGATTTAAACCAATCATGCAACTATGTAAGTGAGTGATTGTAAATATCTTTGTGCCTAGACTTTAATATCTATTAGAAAAGAAAATTAAACTTTAATATTGATTTCTGAGACATTTTTATATATATTAGCATAAGGTCACCTTGTTGATCACTTTAGATTATTCGTAATGTATAGGAGTTAGCGAGTGTCCTGTTCCTGCATCTCTTTTGTGACATTATTGAGCGAAATGATAGATTTCTCAGAATTTTCTTGAATGATTGGACTAACTCTTAGATAAATTATGAATTATAATATAAAATTTTTTATTAACATTTGTGACCCATTGACTTTAGAGAGGAGAGAGGATCCCGGACTCCTTTTGTAAGTATAAAATGTAAAATTCAAAGAGAAAAAAAGTTTCGTATTTTACTATGTGCTATAAAAATTCGACTTGTTATGAAGCCTGCAAACTTAGACCAATAATCATGTTTTAGACTTTTAGGTAAACACTCTGATTATAGCTAGAACTAAGGGCGCGTTTGGTTGGCGGAATTTGAAGGATTTTGATGGAATTGGAATCTAAATTCCATTCCATTCTATGTTTGGTTACAAAAATAGGAAGGAATTTAATTCTTATGGAATGTAAACATTACCTCATTCACATGAATCACATTCTTTGACAAGGTGTGATGGATTTCAATTCCATCAAGACTTTGAATTCTATTCATATATAATATTATGCATAGATGTATTTCAATTTCGTTTTAATAACTGAATCATTGCATTTGGTTGTGAATTCAAATGTGGCAGATAAAGATAACTAAGGGCACATATCTGCACAGACCAATCAATAGTTCAAGTCACACACTCCCATAATCCATTTTCTCTTCGGAAAATTCTACGAAGACCACCTGGACGCGAAGCTTATCCGGGGGATGTTTTTTACTTACATTCACGCCTTTTGGAAAGAGCTGCTAAATTAAGTTCTCTTTTAGGCAAAGGAAGTATGACCGCTTTGACATAGACGTGCACTTACACCCTACAAACATCATCTTCCCCAAACCTTTTCCACATATACCACTCCAACTTCTGGTCAACATCCCCCGCCAACCCCAGCTGGAAAACATCCACCGCCATCCACCCAGTCAGAAAGCCACCGCCACCCACCAGTCGGAAACAGCCACCACCACCCACCCAGCCGGAAACCCCAACTGCACCCACCCGGTAGAGAAAAACAGCCACCACCACTCACCCAGACGGAAACGACCACCGCCACCCACCCGTCGGAAACATCCACCGCCACCCACCCAGTCGGAAAACAACCTGCCTCTACCACAATCTTTAAAAGCAACAACCACCCACCCACCTTGAAACAATTACTTACAATCACGGTTGGTACGGATGACTGAAATGTGTGTTTGCAATTTGCAATGAAAAAGACAGAAGATTCCATGGAGACCTGTCATTTTTTATATGTGTGTATTATATTGAGAGAATTTCATATATCCCCTCATTAACATATCTATATATCAAATATACCCAATCCAATTTTAAAATATCAAATTTCCCCATCTTAAATTTAAATTTATCATATCTGCCCAAATTATTATTTTAATGACCATTAAATCTAGAAAATCAATAATATTATCTCCTATTGATGTTAATGACCTCCATACCCTCTTGATAGAAACAAAAACTCTCGACATTGAAGGTGAGTAATTCAACCCATGGCCTCCACCTTATACGACAAAAAAATAAAAGACATTAGCCTTGAATTAGACATAAGACCAAATTCCAATTCTCGATCAAGCATTCAATCCCCAACAGACTATTCCTACCCGTTTATTTGATCATTAAGAAACAGAACGATCCCAAATTGACCAAATTACTTCCAACAATATTCACGCCTATGGGAACGAGTAAAAAAGCAGTAACCTAAGATCCTAATTTCATTATATTATGGGTATGAGAAATTACAATAAAAAACACTAAATTAAGTCATACGTACGTTTATGTTTAGTTTGTATTATATATTTATAGGCTCTGGATTTTTCCAAATTCTATGTACTATAACTTTCATGAATATATCAAGAGGGTATTGTCGTCATTATCAAATATAAATGTGAGTCCCAAATATAGATGAATAACAAACCCGACTGGCAAGTACAACTGATCTTGATGGACAAGTTCAGTTTACGATCCAGATATGGATAACAAGAAACAATTGACTAGATACAAAATGTAAGAACAAGTGGCAGAAACTATATAAGGATATATATAAATATAATCAAGTATGTAGCATTGAGACACGTTGTTTTCTTTTCAATGTATTTGATTTATTGATGTATAAACAAATACAAGGATTGTTGCGGAACAAAGATAAACACCCAAGTGTAAGTATCTAAACAATCCTGAAATACAAGTGATCTAATTAACTTGGAAATACTCGTAAGTTTACTTAGAGTATATCTCACAAGTTGCAATGCTAAAGTTTCAAGCTTTTTGCAAGTTGTAAGAAGACTTTGTATTTATAGACCAAGTCCATGATGACATGGACAAGATCGTACAAAGTGGTTGTGAGCATTTAAGGAATTAAACCATAATTCCTTACATGCTGCACTTGGAAGAGTATATAAGTCACTTGATGTGACTTATAGTACTAGGTTCCAAGCCTATACTTTGTACCTTTTGTTAATAGATAAATCTATTAACCGGATAAAGGTGTAAAGTAAAAGTCTTCCTCGTAATCAGTGTAAAGTGTTGTAAATACTTTACACTGAGATGCTTCAGTCTTGATCTGGTAGAATCACTCTTTTGCTCGCTTCTGAGATGATTCTCTTCTTCATACTTCAGTCTTTGACTTCAGAATGAATGCTTCAGATTTATCTCGATCTGAACTGAAGTGAAGCTTCAGTGAAGGAATTCTGAGACACCTCAGAATTCTGTACAAATGTCTTCACTAAACTTCAAGCTATTTCTGAACAAATTATACTTGGTCGATTTTCGACCTAACAATAAATAATAATATTAGTGATTTTTGAGATTTAATAGTAATTAAAATAACAATTTGGGGATATATGATATTTTTAATTTTAAGATGGGGAAATTTGATATTTTAAAGTTGGATTGGGTATATTTGATATATAGATGGTTTAGGGAGGGGATATATGAAATTCACTCATATAATTAAGAGTTGTATTCCTGTGCACATGGTGTTTTTGGTGCAAACAAAGGAACAAATCGGAGCCATTGGATCAACAAGGATGAAGGGTCAAGATCAAATGAAAAATAACACTGGAAGGGTATTTAGGTCATTTAGCATATCCATATATATACCGCTCAAACACACGCTCTTCTCACAAAACACATAGTAAAACACACACACCACCGGGAAACTCACCGGAAAAACGATTCCGTCATCACAATCTGCAACCTTCACGATCGGAGAAACGATCTCAATCGGAAAAACGGTAAGATTTCTTCATCTTCGACATAAATTACTACTGCATTATATTACACTCTTGCTTAGGAACTAAATCAAAAAAACGTTTCGGCGGAGGTCAATATAGTCATTGTCGCTGTCAATCTGCCGTTTATAAACTTCATCTTCATTAAAATAATCTTTGTTATCATTAAAATATTGATCATCTTTAATTTGTGTAGCTCCGATTCGATTGTTTTAACTATAGAGATTCTATTAGCTGAGTTTTTGTTAGTGTTTAGTTATACTTTAGCTAATTAAGTGTTAATTCGATTTTAAATTATTGATTGAAGTTTAATTTGGTACTTGAACAGGCTAAGTTATGAATTTTTGTTACTTATGCACTTGTTTTAATATCACTTTTTGCTTAGGGTTAGTTAATGTAAGGTAAGTTGAAATTATTTGATAAAATAAATCAGTTTTGTTGAGAATTCAAGTTAAAGTCAATTCGATTTGGATGAATTTGATGTGTAGCCTAAACTAAACTGTTTGACAAAATGCTTGAGAGAAGTTTAAAGTTGAATGTGGCTGAGAGGTCAATGATTGTTTGCATTATTTCCCTATGTAATTATTTCATTTATTTGGATATCACTACCTAAGTTGTATTACTTATCCTTCGTAGACTCTCATTTCAAATGGTCTTAGGGATCGAGTGATCCTTAGTGTTGATGGTGGTCTTAGGAGTAGAGTTGTTGTCGTTAATGCCCGTTGATGAATATGGATTTGGTTCTATTGCCATGATTGCTCCAGGATGTGTCATGGCTCATATTTGCATTTTGAAAGTGATTTATTTGATACAACATCATCAAAGTCGGATAACGAGTTTTGGTAAAAATGCGTGCTGAGAATTATAGTAGGATTATCTGTTTCAAGTTCTAATAACAAACAGCTACAGAAGCTTGGTTGGCCGAAAGGGTAATTATGGGCGGTTCACGTTACCCGAAAGACTTTTTTCTTATATTTTTATTACTTATAGCTCAAACATATTATAATGTAAAAGTAAATTAATAATGAGATTTTGAACGTTGTTTATGAAAAAAATAAATGTACAATTCTTTTGAGTTTTCACCCATTTACTTTTTAACAAGTTTTCTTGTACCACTACCTCTTTCAAATCAAAACGGCCATACTCACTACTATTGACAAACAGTTAATCTGAGGTTAGTTTGAAATGCAACGAGATGGTGAACAGAGAGGCTAATATCAACAACCAAGGGCTCATGTTTCTAAAACAATGGAGTGACCTTTACCTCATTGGTTGCTCGTGTTGTCAGACCCTCTGTCACATCAGTTGCTTGTGCAGTTGATTCTGAACACCTATCAGGCGCAGTACAAGGATCTTTCCAAAAGTAGCCTAAGAGAAATAATTGTATTTATGGGGACTGGATTGACGATTTTGAGTAACCTCCTTGTATACAGTCAATGCAGCTGCAAGATGGCGATACAGGTAATTCACATATACCACTTGTCCTTGTTCTGTCAAGATGTGAATATTTATTTAAGCTCTCAATATTTTCATTATAATGGTCAATGCCCTGCCCCACCAATTGTTTTAGGCAAAATCATAGATGTTAACATATCTTTTTGTGTGCGTGTCTTCTTAACATGAGTAGTGGCTTATTTAGCTTTTTGGCTAAGTATCATTTAGTAGGTTAGAGCATAATGGAAAGTTTGTTATAGGATCCTGGAAACCACCACTTGCATCTACATCCGACTAGGTAGACAACAGTCACGTCAAGGTAGAAATATTGACCAGTTTAATGACCAATTTCCATACCGAATATCTTTTGTTTGAATGGCTTAAATGGAAACATAATTTGGAAGTTTGTAAAAACATATTTTGTTGTTGAAGTGGTAATCAGTCACCTGTCATTCTTGCTAAACCCTAAAATGTTAAACCCTAAATGCTAAACCCTAAAATCTAAACCCTAAATGCTAAACCCTAAAATGCTAAAGCCTACAGGAGGGGGACGGATGTATACGGTACGCTTAAGGGTTTAGGGTTTGAAGTCGTAGGGTTAGCCGTTAGGCTAACCCTACAACTTCAAACCCTAAACCCTAAGCTACATTCTAAAAACCCTGGAAAATCTAAACCCTAAATGCTAAACCCTAAAATGCTAAAGCCTACAGGAGGGGGACGGATGTATACGGTACGCTTAAGGGTTTAGGGTTTGAAGTCGTAGGGTTAGCCGTTAGGCTAACCCTACAACTTCAAACCCTAAACCCTAAGCTACATTCTAAAAACCCTGGAAAATCTAAACCCTAAATGCTAAACCCTAAAATGCTAAACCCTAAAGTTAAACCCTAAATGCTAAACCTAAATCTAAACCCTAAATGCTAAACCCTAAAATGCTAAAGCCTACAGGAGGGGGACGGAAAATCTAAACCTTAAATGCTAAACCCTAAAATGCTAAACCAACTTGGATTAAATCCCAATCCCATGGGGATTATTTGCTTTTTTATTCTTCATAAATTTTTTAGCCAGTTATGGTTAAAATCTCTTAGTGATTATATGCCAATCCCATGGGGATATCTCTGTGATTAAGTACCAATTCCATGGGGATTATTTGTTTTTGTTCTTTGTAAATTTTTTAGCCAGTTACGGTTTAAATCTCTTAGTGATTATGTGCCAATCCCATGGGGATTATGGGTCAATCCCATGGGGATTATTTGCTTTTATTCTTCATAAATTTTTTAGTCAGTTATGGTTAAAATCTCTTAGTGATTATATGCCAATCCCATGGGGATATCTCTGTGATTAAGTACCAATTCCATGGGGATTATTTGTTTTTGTTCTTTGTAAATTTTTTAGCCAGTTACGGTTTAAATCTCTTAGTGATTATGTGTCAATCCCATGGGGATTATGTGCCAATCCCATGGGGATATCAAATCACATTTATTTATATATGTTTAACCAGTTAATCCCCATGGGATTGGCACATAATCTCCATGGGATTGGAAGTTAATCACTAAGAGATCTTAATCATAACTGTCTAAAAAATTTAAGAAGAACAAAAGCAAATAATCCCCATGGGATTGGTACTTAATCACGAAGAGATTTAATTACTAAATGACTTCAACAGATAAATACGTAATCTGTAATGTTGAATGTTCCAGTAAATTAATAACCAAAGAACAGTGTACATTGAACAAAACATAAATCATTTAACTGAAATATTGCATTTTAAGAAACAAGAAATCATCTGATCACATTTTTTTAAACCTTTACATTAACAACTAGAAATATACAATAGAAATCATGAAATTTGAATGCTTTAACTCATTTTTCTTCATCTTTCACGTTCAGCCCTATTCTTCAGCCCTAAAAAAACAAGTTGCTTGATTTCTTCCTTGTCGTAAACATTTACAAAGTCATAGCCAATTGGTTCATTGGGTGTGTCAAAATCCTTGATGCATACCTACTCCTTAACCTCATCAGTTTAACTATTTGTTCATTGGACTCCTTGAATGCTCTTCTCCTTGAATGCTGAGATTGACATCTGAAATTTTGACATTGATATAGAAAAACATCAAATGAGCTAACTAATAAAAATAGTCTAAATAAGTTATTAATAATAACTACGAGTACTTGAAGATAAGAGCTCATCATATCACCCTCGTCATTTGTTTAATATAAAAACAAAGAACTACCTTGAATTTCTACTAGAATCAATGTTAATATCAAAAACCAAACTAGGTACTCTATTGAACGGAATGGGAAAGAAATATAGTCCTTACGATATAATTCTCAAATCCATATAAATTATCGGCAATATTTTACTTTGCGTTTAATTCATGAAATGATGAATCACACCTTTAATCAAGCTAGAAACCAAACTAGGTACCATCCATGTTTACATTTTGACTATATAATTCATTAGAGGAAGCCTTATTTAAACTAGCACTCCAATTTTTGATGTGCTTCTGCTAATCCCAACTGTAGATGCAGGATATATAAATAAACTCCATTACATATATCCCAACTGTAGATGCAGGATATATAAATAAACTCCATTACATATTTTTCAATCAGCATACAAAGTGTATAATCCAATATTGATAAAAACATACTATAAACTGACCACAACAGAACCAAGGTTTTGGCTGGGCAAGGTGAGGCTCCGGGCCTTATCACGCCAGGCTCTTTTGGACCATGCTTGTGTCACAGTCATCCTATGTAACAAGAAATCAATTAAAGATCATAGAGATATTACAATAATAAATAAAAATGATAATAATGCATTACTCATTTGTTTCTTGCTTAACTTGCATATTATTTCGTTTTAGTAGGAAGGTTTTCATACCTTTTCTGCAACAGCATGCACATTTAGAGCATTAGCTGCAAGCTGAGATCCCGAGTGAAATGAACTTGGAGGAGGGGAAGCGGACTGCCCATTATACAAACAGAGAACTAAGTTCAACTCTTTAGAGGTACTCAAGTACATGAAATTGATATATAAATTTTAGTGAGCACATCATATTAGATTGCAATGATGGTGAGGCTGCATTTAGCCATAAATGTATCATTTATCTGCACCTTCCGTAACTTGAAAAGAATAACGACATAATATAATATATACCTTCAATTCCGTAACTTGAAAAGAATAACATAATATAATATATACCTTCAATTTTGTCGAGCGTTCCTCGAGAAGCCACGTGACGAGAACTTGCTTCACAATGCTGGATATCATGATAAATCCTACTTTTCCAGTTACCAAGTTAACATGAGAAGAAAAACTACCGGATACAACTAAATGTCTAATGTCAATTTTACAAGATAACACATGATGATGCAGAACCATGGCGTATTGTCTTGGCTATAAAGATATTAGATAGAAAACCTCACTTACTTTTTGACCCATTTACTTTTGATTGAGTCAATTCATATAACATTAGAGTCTCTACCGAGCCAACTGTTAATATAACCAAAAATTAGCTGAAAAAGAAATGGGACAAATGGCTCAAACGTCACCTAAAGTGTACTTTTAATGCAAAATAAACCTCCTAAATAGTTTTTATTCAAAAATCAGGACCATACTAAGATCTATTGCATTTTTAATCATACTCAACACCCTAATTATTTATAAGAAACGTAATACTTGGACAATATATTGTCTGACTGAACCTGACCCGACGAAAGGTTACATCAACACCTCTTTCCCGAGTTGCACCATGTTATCAGAGAGTTGGCGGACTTCTTTTGCCTATAACTATCACGAAGTTAGACGAAATGATATAAGTAACAAAGTATGCAAGAAACAAAATATCTTTTCTCTCAAAAAAAAATTGTATTTCTAAGCATTATCATAGATTTCATATCCAAAATGTGCAAATTCCAAGTAATACTGTTCATGAGTATGAAAATATAAAGAATCTGGATGTTTAAGCTTGAAAAAAAAGTACATAGTTACACTAAAAGAAGACAAGGGTATCTATTTATGCTAGACACAAACTAAGAGATAATAATGGTGTACAAAAAATTATAACAAAGTCCATGTTCCATGGAAGTGTAGAATATTTCAACTATAATACACGAGTATCAAATCAAATGGAGAAATTTTGGTATAAAAAACTGAACCAAACATTAACAAGTCAGTTCACCTTGGCAACAGTAGTTTCTATTCTTTCGTGCTTCATCACCAGCTACGAGAGTACGAGACCATTGTCCTACATATGCAAAACATCATCATCTTTATCTTCTACATACACTCACGATATTACCACATGAAAACAGACTATCGCAAACCTGAGCATATTGAGGTTCCTTAGCTTAGTCATGACACACCTACAAAATTGATAACATACAGATACATAACGTATGTTAAGAGGAGCTCTTTCGTCATCGCTACTTTGGTTACTTATACTTCAAACAGTTTGCTACTAACATAGTTTGCTATAAACTCATCCAAACACTATGTATTTTGTTTCAAGCATTTCAACAAACACTTTTTATGCACTCTAAATATCTCATTCACTATAACCAAAACAACAATCAATTAAAAAAAAATTCACCAATTAATTCAAACAATCAACTAAAAAAACAAATCACTTCTTAACTGTTAACCAAATTAACTCTCAAACAAGCTACAACTATGTATATACACTACAGATTTCAAGAAGTTGAAAAGAAAATCACAGTTAAGAATTAAAATGATAATTACCGAAATCGAAGAACGCTAAGTAAGATGAAATAGATGATAATGACACACGAATCTGATAGTGATAAACTCCAAACTTTGCTAATTAACGTTAAGTGTGTGTTTGTGTGTGTGTTCCGTCCGTAAGGGCTCCGCCGTTGATCGTGGTGTGACCGGAGATGGTGGCTGTCGACGAAGACGGGAGAGAAAGAGATAGAGTGTGTGTATGACTATGTGTCTGTGTGTGTTCAAGAGTGAGGGATATCAGGGGAGGGGGTGTGAGACTGATTAATTTCTTTTATTGCTAATGACCAAAACGCCCCTCCGTGTAAATTTCTTAAGCATGATAGTATTAAATCTGGAACATACATTTGATTAATCTAATGGTTAACCAAATTAACTCTCAAACAAGCTACAACTATGTATATACACTACAGATTTCAAGAAGTTGAAAAGAAAATCACAGTTAAGAATTAAAATGATAATTACCGAAATCGAAGAACGCTAAGTAAGATGAAATAGATGATAATGACACACGAATCTGATAGTGATAAACTCCAAACTTTGCTAATTAACGTTAAGTGTGTGTTTGTGTGTGTGTTCCGTCCGTAAGGGCTCCGCCGTTGATCGTGGTGTGACCGGAGATGGTGGCTGTCGACGAAGACGGGAGAGAAAGAGATAGAGTGTGTGTATGACTATGTGTCTGTGTGTGTTCAAGAGTGAGGGATATCAGGGGAGGGGGTGTGAGACTGATTAATTTCTTTTATTGCTAATGACCAAAACGCCCCTCCGTGTAAATTTCTTAAGCATGATAGTATTAAATCTGGAACATACATTTGATTAATCTAATGGTTACAAATTGATCTCTCAAATGCACACAAACTTTCATGTGCAAATGAATATTTACCTTAATAGGGCTAATTACTTAAAAAGTCCCTCAACTTGTCACTGAAACCTTTTCTGGGGCTCCAACAAAAAAAAAGTTCAATTTAGCCACTTTTTATTATATTCCCTTGTATCATATCAGCATCTAGCCACTTCCATTTCAAAACCACCGCTACCGACGTCGGAAACTTCATTGGATACGAAGTTACTAAAATCTGAACAATGGTTTCACTGGATCGGCAAAACCCATCTACCAATTTCACAAACACACACAACTATCAAAAAATACCACTACACACCTTCGATTTCCTTGCCATCCCAATTGTCCCTTGTTCCGCCTCTCCGACAGCGACCACCGGTAGCTTCGCTACCCTTTGATTCCAGATCTAATTTTGGCTTCCTCACAAGTCACAACTGATTAGGTTTCTCGTGAAAAACTTTTTTGGGTGAAAAACAAATAAGATTGATTAACTTAAAAGTTTCAGATTTGGGTATTAAGGTTCGTTGTCGGAATAGTAGCGGTGTTTATGGTGGCGGCTATGGAGACTTCACGGTGGTGTTAAGTAAAAATTTTAGCCGTTTTTGACCGGCTACTTACACGAGACCCAACAAAAATAGTTTTAGTCGTTTTCATACCCTCAAATAGAACTTTTTTTTGTTGGAGCCCCAGAAAAGATTTCAGTGACAAGTTATGGGACTTTCCAAGTAATTAGCCCTATTTTTAACTGGCTACTTGTACGGAACCCCATAAAAGAGATTTTAGCCGGTTTTCTTCCCCCGAATAGAACTTTTTTTTGTTCGAGCCCCAGAAAAGATTTCAGTGACAAGTTATGGGACTTTCCAAGTAATTAGCCCTATTTTTAACTGGCTACTTGTACGGGCTAAATAATCTCATAATGAATCGCTTTGTGGTTAGCCTGAAGTTATCGGGAATAAACCTTCGTAGCTATAAAGGGTTTTCTTTTCGCTTCTAAGGTTCAGACTTCATACCTTCAAATATTGTCATCCTCACATCCTGAATATGATTTGAGTAGTGTACCCTTTGTTTGATTTCAGAGCAATGATATCATATTTTTCAACTCTTAGCTATGAACTCATTAATATATTAAATTATATGATATATATATGTATAGGGTAAGGTTCATTTGAGAACTATTCACATATGAACATAGAGTAATTATAACTATAACTTGATAGTTCATATGTGAACGAATATGTTCACATATACCATGCACATATGAACATCAAGTTATAATATAGAAGTTCTCATGGTTCTTCCAATTCAAATGTTCTCACATGAACCTTTTCCTATATATATATATATATATATTATATATAATGTATATATATATATAATATATATATATATATATATATAACGAGCATAGTGCCCGCGCGTTGCGGCGGCTAGAAGGTGATGACAATATAAAAGGGAGGCGGTGGTGGAGATCGAGGGAGGCGGTGGAGAAGGAGGGCGGCGGCGGAGGGTGATAGAAGGTCGATGAGAGTGTGTAATGATTAGAGAGAATGGGGAGAGGGTATATAAGGGTTTTATGTTTAAGTAGGGGTATTTTGGGAAGAAAAAAAAGTGCTGAATTTTAAGAAATCCAATACTCTTTATAAGGGAATATAGATATATAGGTTTTAGGTAAAATAAAACAAGTATTAAGGTAAAACAAATAAAACAATAGATTTCTCTTCACTGAAATCACCGTGCATCATGAAAATCATCGTGCATCAATTGCTTCGTGAATCTTCGTGCATCAATTTAACCATGATCTAAGGGTCAAGATCTTGTCTTATTTGTTTTACTTTAATACTTGTTTTACAATACTTAATATATATATATATATATATTATATATACATATATATATATAGATATATATATATCTATATATATATATATAATATATATATGTATTTTATAGTATATATATGATCTAATATATATATATATATATTATAAGAGATAAATTTAAGCTTTTGATGTGTTTTAATGGTGATTTGTATGAATATTATGGATAAAACGGTTGAGAGAAAAGATATATTTAATAAGTCATATGGTATGAAAATGGGTGAAAAACTTATTTACAAATGTGGTGTGAAGGGATATTTATACATCAAATCTATTTTCACTAATACCCCTTCCACACTTTGAAAATCACAATTCAACAACATATTTTTGTATTTAACAATCTCCCCATTGGTGTTGAATTGTAAATGTTGCATCGTCTTCGATCTTTAAATCTTGGTGGGCCCTTTATGTTGAGGATCTTTGTTGTTGAGTGACCTTGAAGCTTTCTCTCTGTCTTCATCGTCATCAATCAACTTTGACTTGTTGGATCCTTAAACATTACGTGGAGGCGAAGACTTGGGTTTCTTGTAAAATGTGGAAGCTTGGCTTGGTGTAAAGTGCGGAAGCTTGGCTTGGCTTTGAGTGTAAATTTGGTATAAAAATGATTTGTCATTTAGCTGCCCCTCAACCTGAGCATAATCTTTAGAGCAAAGAATAAAACTATGCATTGTGTTCCCCCTCAAAAGGGCAATCAATCTTTTAAACGTTTTTCCCCCTCATGATGAGCATGTTGCACATGTTTAGCATGCAACAATAATTGATGGCACAAATGGTGAATGAAAGGGTTTAATTATGAAGTAACGTCTCAATTAAACATGATATGAACGTGTTGTACACGGAAACATGCACAAGTCATCTCACATCAACTTACTTTGAAGCAATCTTTGTGTAACATCCTAAACTTTTTAGGCCAATGAAAATTAACCTTTATTATAGTTTTGACATTAAAAATAACTTCCTAGTAATTAAATTCGAGATATGGGATTGTTTTAGTTAGAACTTTAGTGGATAACGGGTAATATAACCATAAAATTTAGACTAAGGGCGTGGCACATGGAGGATGTGCCAGCCATCTTCATTTTGTGAATCATACTCCATTTCCACCAAACAATTTCTTCTTCTTATTCTTCATCCTTCCAATTTCTTCTTCTAATATTTTCTTATGTCATTGTGTCATACTTCTCATTAAATCAAATAATCCCCCAAGATATAATTGTAATAATAACTATCATTTTCTACTTGATTCTTGAGATTAGAAGGTGGATTAAATCCGAAAATTTTAAAGAGAATTAAGAAGAAAGCTTAATTGGCTTGTATGAATTAGAAATCACCATCCACAATTGTTAATTGAGGTATTGCTCCTAATTCTTGTTATATTTTATTGGATAAGGATCCTCTAATGTTGTACCAACTTTATAAGTGAAGTTGGAGGAATCTCAACCTTTAGATTAAAATCAAAGGTCAAGATCTAAATTTGAGTTTTAAATTTTGACCTTTGATTTCAATCCAAAGGTCAAGAGTTGTCCAACTTCACCTATGAAGTTGGTACAACTTTAGAGGATCCTTATCCTATTTTATTAGGGTTCATATTATATGGAATTTGAGGATTTTATTAAAAAGTATTATATTGATTTAACTAAAATTAGGGTTCATGGTATTAATGGAAATTGGGGGTTATTAATAAAATGAGCTATTTTGTGTTAAATTCCAAATTAGGGTTCTTACAAGTTGATAAATTGGGGATTTTAGGGTGGCATGATATGATATTGTTTCCCTAATTTCTACTTAAAAACTTGGTATATAGTTATAGTATTGCATGAATGTTTTTGATTAGAGTTGTTGGTGACCATCATGATCAAAATGGGATTTTTATAATGTTTAGTAGTAAAGTGGCATGGTCACATTGTGATGGATAAAATGAGATTTTTGTAAAATGATAGATGGTTTGAGAATAAGGATTATGAAAAGATGAAAATAATGATTTTGGGTAAAATGGCTTTTACATGTATAGACTTGAAATTTTTGATATAGTTATACTTGGATGAATTGAGATTAAAATGAAATTGGTAAATTTAGTATTTATCAACCCAATGTCATTGTGAGAATGTAAGAGATGGGTTGAGTGTTGAAATTCTACTAAAGCTAGTAACCTATGTGTAGCACCCCGAGCCGAGGCTCGAAATATCACGGAAATCATATAGCACAAGATGGAATTACAATAGAACAAGACTAAATGCAAATAAAGGATTCAGTGAATCCTTACAGAACGATAAACAAGTATCAAATTACATAAAGAACAAGTCATCATCAAAGATTACAACTGAACATCAAAGGATAGGTAACGGTGCTAAGTACAATGCAAAAGAAGGCAAATGGATCCTTGATCCATATAAGTCCAAGTCCGGGTTCAACAGCAAGCTAACAAATCGATCATACTTCATGCCTTGGAATAACTTGGTTACCTGAAAAGTGTACTAAGCATAGTCAACACAAGGTTGGTGAGTTCGTAGTGATGGTCCGCTAGGAACCATAGACAGAAATCATAAAGTACGAGTGGAGGCTAAACATGACTTACAGTGAGCCTCTAAGAAACACAATAATGTCCAACAACAAGATTACACAAGTACAAAAAGCGTGTAATAAGAAATGCATAAATGATATGAGTATCAATGCAATGCCATATGCGTAAGTAAGCCAAAATGCCTATCTTATGCGTGATCTCCGGTCACCTATGCAACGATACCCTTCTGTCATCACAATGAACAAGGCTGTATCTCAAAATCATCGAGATATATATGTCTATATACTCGGAGTCAGGAACTACATCCAAAATGGGTGCATACATCTATACACCAGGATGTCGGCAATCCCCTGCCGAGGGCTCATCAACAATGTATGCAATGCTTACAATCAATTGTAAATGCATCAATCATAAACCAACAATCAATATACGATGAACCTGAGCCAACAATCAATATTCGTCAAACATAAGCCAACGATCAATATTCAACAAACATAAGCCAACGATCAATATTCAACAAACATAAGCCAACGATCAATATTCAACAAACATAAGCCACTAACCACAATTTAAACCAACTATACGTACATACACTTAAGAGGATTCTACTTCCTTCGAGTCCCAGATGCTTATATATAGGGTCACCCGCAGCCTTCCCACCACATCTAAAACCCAATGAAGGCATAACCGACTTTCATGTATGTACGTCTATCCTAATATTACTAGATACTTAACAAATATAAACTAAGTCATTCAAACGTGATAATCGTCTCAACAATTCAATATTCAAACCAATTTAACCAATCAAACGAAAGGAACCATCACATCAATCCAACAACCAAGACCATCAATCAATAAATCAATAAATGCAAGTAAACAAGCAAGATTTACACTTTTCAGCCCGAATCTCAAGCGAGTAGGGAGATACGAAACTCACCTTGATCGGCAAAGAAGCTTAAGTCGAGTTAATAAAAGATTAATAGCGAGTATTAGGATCCACACGGCCACAACCTATAAATATACATCATAATACCATAATGTCAACTATACAATCTTAAACAAGTTGGTTTAGCTCATTTAAGTCGAGTCACGAACCCACAATTACTTCTTTAACATTACCAAGTGTGAAACATAACACTTTGACTCGACATTTTTAGAAATGAAGAAAGATTCATACAAAATGAATGTTATCATAAGAAAATAGACTTTCACACGATTCTAACGATAGGTCATATGACTCGATTGGACTTACGGATCAAAAGTTATTAACGTTTGAATATATATAGTTTGAGTTAACAACTCAAATTTGGTTTTAAAAGTGACCCTCGACTTTGAACGACTCGTTTGTCATGTGTAGGGCACCAATAGGGTCTTAAGGGTACATTCCGGAAAGGTCAGGACGATCCTAGGACGTTAGAAACGAAGCTAGGAAAATATTTGGTTGAATGGGTTTCAGTTTTTACAGAAACATTTCACTGCGCCGCAGTGAAGGACTCACATCCTCACTGCGCCGCAGTGAAAACATGCTGTCCAAAACGACCTGCAGCAGCAACACAAGCCAAACACGATCCAAAACGACCCAAATCACTTGTTTCAACCTAAGACTCGGTTTTGGAGGTGCAAATACTCATTTTTAACCTCTAGAAACATATAGAAACATAAGCCACTAACCACAATTTAAACCAACTATACGTACATACACTTAAGAGGATTCTACTTCCTTCGAGTCCCAGATGCTTATATATAGGGTCACCCGCAGCCTTCCCACCACATCTAAAACCCAATGAAGGCATAACCGACTTTCATGTATGTACGTCTATCCTAATATTACTAGATACTTAACAAATATAAACTAAGTCATTCAAACGTGATAATCGTCTCAACAATTCAATATTCAAACCAATTTAACCAATCAAACGAAAGGAACCATCACATCAATCCAACAACCAAGACCATCAATCAATAAATCAATAAATGCAAGTAAACAAGCAAGATTTACACTTTTCAGCCCGAATCTCAAGCGAGTAGGGAGATACGAAACTCACCTTGATCGGCAAAGAAGCTTAAGTCGAGTTAATAAAAGATTAATAGCGAGTATTAGGATCCACACGGCCACAACCTATAAATATACATCATAATACCATAATGTCAACTATACAATCTTAAACAAGTTGGTTTAGCTCATTTAAGTCGAGTCACGAACCACAATTTAAACCAACTATACGTACATACACTTAAGAGGATTCTACTTCCTTCGAGTCCCAGATGCTTATATATAGGGTCACCCGCAGCCTTCCCACCACATCTAAAACCCAATGAAGGCATAACCGACTTTCATGTATGTACGTCTATCCTAATATTACTAGATACTTAACAAATATAAACTAAGTCATTCAAACGTGATAATCGTCTCAACAATTCAATATTCAAACCAATTTAACCAATCAAACGAAAGGAACCATCACATCAATCCAACAACCAAGACCATCAATCAATAAATCAATAAATGCAAGTAAACAAGCAAGATTTACACTTTTCAGCCCGAATCTCAAGCGAGTAGGGAGATACGAAACTCACCTTGATCGGCAAAGAAGCTTAAGTCGAGTTAATAAAAGATTAATAGCGAGTATTAGGATCCACACGGCCACAACCTATAAATATACATCATAATACCATAATGTCAACTATACAATCTTAAACAAGTTGGTTTAGCTCATTTAAGTCGAGTCACGAACCCACAATTACTTCTTTAACATTACCAAGTGTGAAACATAACACTTTGACTCGACATTTTTAGAAATGAAGAAAGATTCATACAAAATGAATGTTATCATAAGAAAATAGACTTTCACACGATTCTAACGATAGGTCATATGACTCGATTGGACTTACGGATCAAAAGTTATTAACGTTTGAATATATATAGTTTGAGTTAACAACTCAAATTTGGTTTTAAAAGTGACCCTCGACTTTGAACGACTCGTTTGTCATGTGTAGGGCACCAATAGGGTCTTAAGGGTACATTCCGGAAAGGTCAGGACGATCCTAGGACGTTAGAAACGAAGCTAGGAAAATATTTGGTTGAATGGGTTTCAGTTTTTACAGAAACATTTCACTGCGCCGCAGTGAAGGACTCACATCCTCACTGCGCCGCAGTGAAGAACATCCTCACTGCGCCGCAGTGAAACTCACATCCTCACTGCGCCGCAGTGAAACTACATCCTCACTGCGCCGCAGTGAGATACATCTCACTGCGCCGCAGTGAAGGACTCCCATCCTCACTGCGCCGCAGTGAAAACATGCTGTCCAAAACGACCCAAATCACTTGTTTCAACCTAAGACTCGGTTTTGGAGGTGCAAATACTCATTTTTAACCTCTAGAAACATATAGAAACATAACCCATAACACAATTTCGTCCATAACATCATCAAACCTTCCTATTCATCAACCCTAAACCAAAACCCTATTTAACCCTAAATTGACCCAAACTCCATTTTAAGTCGTTTTAGGACATGTAAATACTCGAAATGACTAGAGATACATAAACAAACATAAATAGATGAATATGGGATGAATTTGACTTACCAAATCTTGCTTCAAAAGTCAAATCCGAATTTGACCAATAAAAATGTTTAAAGAAAACTTGAACTATGAACTTCAATCCTTGATATGATGAAGATGAGATGTAGATGATGATTATATTGTATAGATTTGGATTCGATATCAATTATTGATGCAAGAATTATTAAGAGAGGGAGATTGTGATGTTCTTGCAATAGAGGGTAAGAGAAAAGAGGGAAAAAAGTGAAAGACTAAGTTTGTGAAGTGTAGGGTTAAGGGGGAAAGGGTTGGGTCGGCTGGTGGGTCGGGTACGGGTATGGGTCGACCCGTTTCCATTTACAAGCTAATTTACACATCGTTTTACATTTAGTCCCCAATTAAGTTATACTATCGACCCGACGAACATACCACATAGTCATTTAATCACAAAACGCCCCAGTTATTTCATTAACTTAAATTGTTAGTCAAATTGCACGTAAAGTCAAACGGTCAAAACTCACGGATGTTACACTATGACTTGATGGCCTTGTATATGTTGTGATTGTGTTAGATGACCAAATATGCGATTGTGAATTATTGCTAGGTTGAAAGCATTGTTGTACTTGTGGTCATCATGATTGTTGATTTGTGGTCGCGAAGGAGGTGAGTTTTCTTGCATACTTTTATATATGCCTTGGGTCAATTACCATATGATGGTGGATTCCGTGTGTGGTAATTGATTTGGCGTTGAGCCTAAGTAGTGGCCGTCTTTGATTACGAGCCTAAGTAGTGGCCATAGCCCATGTGGGGCATTGATATATATCCTAAGCAGGGGCTTTGATTACCATATGATGGTGGATTCCGTGTGTGCTAATCGATTTGGCGTTGAGCCTAAGTAGGGGCCGTCTTTGATTACGGGCCTAAGTAGTGGCCATAGCCCATGTGGGGCATTTGATATATAGCCTAAGCAGGGGCATTGATATCGTTTATTGAGATTGTAATCATTTGCTTATATGGATCCATGTAATGCGTTAGTACAAAGGTGAGTATATAGGTATGGTACGACGGTGCCATAGGCTATATGCAATAGACCTTTGTGCATTGCCCTCCTTCGTGTGTATAAACGTATGCAAGATTATTCACTAAGCTTTGGCTTATTCTTTTAGTTGGTACCCTTTTTATAGGTTACCCCGGAAGTGAAGTAAAGATAAGTGCTTGAAGATTGAAGTTGCTTTGGACATATTAGCTATTTGCGTAAAATGGTATTGTTGATAGAACCCATAGTGACCCTTTGAACTTTTGGCTCTTGATATGGTTTGGGTCATTTGGTATGAATATGGTTATGTCAAGTGGATGAGTCTTGATGTCAATGTTTTAAAGTCAAATCGCCCCTTTGTGACACTTTGGGTAAATGTGAACAATTGACCCGTTTGGTCATGTGATTGTAATTTGAGATGATTAATTATAGAAGTGGTTCTTATGTTATAATGTGTGTTTTTAGCCAATTTGATGTTTGGTTTAAAGTTTTGAGTAACAAAATGGTTTAAAGTATTTTAGTGTCAAAATGTGTCTTTTAGCCCACTTTGGCGGTTAATGTTTTGAAATGGGTCAAGCTTTGATGCAAGCTAATATTTTTGTTTGAAAGTAGACATCTTTAGCTTCAAATCAGTATAAGATATGTCTAGCTTTGAAAAAGGGAAGGTCGTTAAAAAGGGTGGTCAAAAACTGAGTTTAAGCGCAGGAAAAGCGGAAATTTTGCACTGGTAAAACATCATCCGCAGATTTTGTACATCGTCCGCAGTTTTAGAAACATCATCCGCAGATTACTGTCCTCGGAAGACTATATTTAAATTTTTCGGGGCTTCGTTAGAGCTTTCCGTGACCTGAAACTTCTACCGTAACCTCATATTAACATATTATGAAGATTGTAATTGCTACTTTTCAAAAATAACAACTTTGGTTTTTGTGTGAAAGTTTGGCTAAATTTTTCTAAGTATATATAAACAAAAAAAAATTTGGTCGAGTCAAGTCGGGTCGTTTCACTTATCTTTACTAAGTGTAATTAACCTACTTTTGAAATAAACAAATATTCTAACAATGGATGGAGGAAGAAACAAAAGAACGACTAGAGGCAGTGGCGGATACAGATTTTAGCTGGGTATGCAATATTTAGTTTAAATAGGTTACTTCATAAACTGTTCACTTTTTGGGTCGGGTTTTCTTAAATTCAAAGTATTCTCTATTACTTTAGTTTTCTGGGTTTAAGTTTGGATTTCCTTGATATTGATAAGAGAAAATGTTTAAGTTTGACAAATAATGAGAAAGTATTAAATAATATTTATGAGTTGAAAATTGACTAAAATATGTAAAGTATGGTGCTGTTCTTTAATGTTCTACAAATTAATAACTTAATATATTAAGTCATTTTGTATATTCTTTCTAACACTTAACGTGAAACTTGATTAAAATTGTTAGGTGTAATGATGAAGAAGGATTTTCCGATATTGAAAATGTATAATTTTTCAATCTGCCGTAAACTTTATATTTTATTATAGATTGTAGATAAATTTTTAATTTCATATTTAATAAATTCAGAAAACCTGAAATAGTATAACTTTAAAAACTTTAAAATATATCCACATTTACATTGTTACGTTAGGTGTATATCTAAAATATATAGAGTAAACTAGAGCAGTAAAACATTATAAATTTATACAGTAGCATCTAACACAACCTGAAGTGGTGCCAACTAACTTATTATTATGTAGTCCCAACTCAATAAAATTATATAAAATATAAAGGAATTAGTTTAAGATGATGAGTCACTAATTTACTTGCAGACATATCCACATGACACAAGACACGTAATCGAAAAAGTGAACAAGGGTATGCAACTTAATTTTCAAGGATATGCACTACCTATATATTGGACATAAAAAAAATAATTTACAGTCTAACGTACTTTTGAAATAAACAATATTCTAACAATGGAGGGAGGAAAAAACATGAGAACGTCTAGAGGGCAATATAACAAACATTTTTGGGGCGTCATGCGCCTCAAATTAACCTTTTTAGTCTTCTAGAGCAAATTGTAGATTAGCAGAATTTCGTTCATCTATTATCCGATTTTGTGAATATTTATGGTAGTATGGTAATAAACTACTCCCTCCGTCCCATATTAAATGTCCAATTTTGACCTGTCAAGTCTTCTGCTTTAAACTTTGACCGTAAAAATATTTGTCTATATTATAAAACACTTTGTATAAAATATATGAACGGATTGAGTTTTCAATGTACTTTTCATTGATTCAACTTTCATTATTTCATACATTACACAAACAAAGATATTTATGGTCAAAGTTACAAACAGAAGACTTGACAAATCAAAATTGGACATTTAATATGGGACGGAGGAAGTAATAATCTCAAAAAATTCGTTTATGGATGCATTAAGATTTTCTGCAACTCACACATTTTCAAGAAACATAAAGAATGGGCAGGTGACGTAGGATCTTGATTTTACTACATAAATACATTCATTTTTTTTGTAAGGCAACATACACACATTCATGCATCATGAGAAACAACTCTTTGACCACCAACGTAACCTCAATTATCTATACTACTATATAAAACAAACTACCTATTCCCCTTTTAAGTACTCCCTCCGTCCCACTAATTGTGTCCTATTTTGAATATTCAAAGTCTTCTTTTAAAAATTTTGACCTTAAATATTTTGATTTGTGTTATATAATATTTGATGAAAGTTATATGAATTGATTGAGTTTTAAATGTACTTTCTATTGTTATAATTTTCATCAATTATTATATAACACAAGTCAAAATATTTAAGGTCAAAGTTTATAAAGGAAGACTTTGAAAATTCAAACTAAGACACATTTAGTGGGACGGAGGGAGTAATTAATATTTTGAAATAACCATATTAACCATCTTCTTTATTAACTAATTTAAAAATCTTAATCTATATACATACAGGGAAAAGTATCTGGGTATGTATGTAACTTGTCTTCAGTTACTATTGTGTGGAAGAAACTTTGTTTGGGTTCATTGTATGTAAACAACCCTAAACTGAATGAATCGTGTAACTGAAAAGGTAACCGGTTACTTATTTTTTTTATTATTAAAATAATGATGTGGCTTGATGAGATGGAATATTCATGCCACCTACATACATACAATACTCATTCACACATAGTTAAATACATTTGTAAAAATGCTGATGTGGCTACAGATTTACATAATCTGGGTTCATATACATCAGATGAACAACATCACGAGATTCCGGCATCAACATCACCACCATCAGATTCCGGTAACAACATCACTACAATCATCAGCTTATATCAGGTTATATACGAATATCATATCCATATATACATACATACAACAGATTATATATAGATATACATATTATATCACCACACAATTTCCGATCTGCAGCCAAAAGAAAAGTCAAACCACCCCACCCTCCTTCCGATCTAGCAACCAAAAGAAAACCCATCCCATCCCTCTTTTCCCGATCAGCAGCAAAAATCGTGTCCACATCCCTATAAAATCACATCCTTTGGAGATGTAAGAAGACCACGATTTCTTGCAGAAAGTGCAGAACACACAAAATCAAGTAGACATACATCCTTGCATATACCTACCACCAATATCTAAAAGAGTAGATATTGATTATAGAAAGCACGAGAAATCATTTTCACGAGTTAATAAATAGCCATACACACAACACTTACAGCTTCAATCTGGTGTTCTTTAACCCAATCTACAAGACGTTGAATCCAGCTTACTCAAAAGAACCAAGATATCCATCAATACAGTGAACAGTCTTTACATCAAAGTGCCGCAATTGACTCGGCTTTCAACCACTGGAATGCTATAAAACAGAGGTAAGATCAAAATTGAAACAGCCAAAAATATCTAGAACCAAAAAACTTTTACCAGCACATATTCAGCAATATTACTATACGTTGTAATCAAAGATCAATATATTTCTTGAAGGATGCCATCTTCCCTGTAGATCCGCAACCATCCGCCGCCATCACCATTGTTACCACCGCCGCCGGATTTTAGTAGGCCTTTGTTTGGTGGTTGCCGTCATCACCATTATCACCACCATATCAGATCTATCTTGTTATAAGAAAAAAGGAACCAATAACAGATCAAATTTGATTATGTTTGTGCGTTGGATTTGATTAAGTATGTGATGTTGTATCTCAAGAATGAACATATGAGAAATGATAAGGTTTCTGGGTTTTATAAACCAAAATTGATTATTATTATTTTTTTGTCTTTACTATGACATGGCGGGCCAGTTGGCTTGTGACCGGCTAGCAAAATTTTTCTATCAGGTAACTTACATTATTCATTCCGTTTACCGGGATGTTTACATAATGAATCAAAATAAAGTTTCTTTCTTACAATAGTAACTGAAGACAAGTTACATACATCCACGGATACTTTTCCCTATACATATAATACCTTTAATGAAATAACTTAAAACATAGATCCTCTAACTGTTAAATAAACATATTAACCCCTCTTACATCAATTAATTTTACATTCACACTGACACCACCACTGTCGCCGTCACTACACTGTTCTCATTAACATCATCGCCGCTGCATTGCGCAGGTATACGTCTAGTATAAAATATAAAATCAGAATCTCATTGGGCATCCCAATCTTAATAGAACATTAAAAATATATATAAATGGCTTTGTCAAATATATATTGCTATAATAATCCATGTTCTGAACTTTTTCACATTGTAAGAAACAATTGAGAATAATATATATATCATGCTTATGCAATATTTGTCGATGGTCCCATATGTTGCATATGAACAAATACATGAATGGTAAAAGTTTCACAAGTCATGAATAATGCTTTTTAAGTTTCAATTATTTCTTCTAACTTGTGTATTGTTTGTAACCTTATAAATGTTTTTGAATCATTATTCATTAATAATCGAACGAACTAGCATAGGACTTGCTTAAGATATGCAGTGGAGGAGCTATGTGGTGGCCACGAGTGACCATGACAACCCTACAATTTTTCTAAAACTATTTATAGTACTATTTCTAGATATTTAAACAGTTTTAAGATAAGTGACAACTCCAGACTAGAATAATTGAATTTTATAGTTTTATTTTACACTTATTAATATCATGAAAACTGTTCGGCGATCACAGAATTAAAATTCTGGCTCCGCCACTGATAGATATGACCAGCCAAATGATGATAAGAACAACACACCCTATATGTATTTATATATAGTAATTTAGGTGTGAGATTGTTAATTTGTTAGGAACTTAATTGATTTAATGAGTAAACATTGTTTGTTTAAAGTCAAGTTTATGGGTTTCTCGGCATGTATTTTTTCATGTAAATAATAAACAACCTAATATTGGGAGGCTTAATGTTATAATGTATAATATACATACTAACTTGGGACACATGATATCTTGTTCTCGATCTTATCCTATATATGTGAGAAATATATATACTAGTATAATGGATTAAATGCTGCACGTAGCATTGGAAAACAGGTCCATATTCTGACTCTTGACTTTAGAACATGTCATTTTTCACATTATTTCTGTATAGTAAAGAGATAAATGGCTTCCATTCATATCACAATGATTCTGCCTTTTTAAAAAACAGAACATATTAAAATACAAGTATGGGGATACTTCAAACATTAATGCACTCACGGGCCTTTAATTTTTCTTTTTGAACTATAGAGTAATGAAGGAATATGATGAAGTAGTGGCAACTAATAAATAACACCAAAAATGTGGGTAGAAATAAGTGGAATTTTTAATAAGCTAGTTTGAGTTTCTTAAGGTTGAATTTGAGTATTATTATTTTTTGAGCTCAAACATAAATGTAATACTCGAATAGTTTTATGAGGCAAATTCCAACGATATATTTGGCCATATTTGATTATATTTCAATTCGGAAAAAGTAGTTGAGTTTGATGAGTTTAACAAATTAACCCAACTAGCTTCACATGTTAAAAAAAAATAAGAATTTGTTGTAGTTATTAGTTTTGGCATAATAAGGTCTTTGACCTTGGGAAAATCCACCAGGGTTCGAATCTCACTTCCTACATTTGTAGGAGTGGATTATTAGGGGGGTTTTCGAGAGTCCTGGGTTTCATCTCAGGCATGCGTGGTTCGAAGCACCGCATACTGCCCAATTGGATGTCACTGTGGTGTTTCGAATGCTAACTTCTAACTATTAACTACTAACTCGCTGTTCAAAAAATAAATAATAACCCGAATGATCTATTTGTCGTAGTCATAATAAAACACAAAAAAGTTGTGGTAAAGATAGCTAATAATTAAATCCAAGAGAGTATAGTATAAGGTTATCAAATTGGCTAATGGGGTTGGTGACCCACCATGGGTTCGACTTTAGTAGGATCTACATATTTTTGGGGTGGATTTATTAACCAATTTTACTTTGAGAAGTTGGCTACTTGCCTGTGTTATGGTGGGTACCCATGTGTGGAGGTGTCAATCAATAATGGCCATGGTTCAAAAAAACCGATCTCATGTGGTGGATTTCTTCGCCACCTAGCAGAACTAACCTGGTATACATAGCCTTGTAGGGTGGTAGTATAGGTACCAAGTTTGGTACACGGAATTAAGGGGTTTCCGCCGATTTAAAGGTTACCAAATTGAAGATAATTTTATTTGAAAATACTAAAAAAAATATATTATATTGAATACCGTTAAAAGACGGTGATAAATAATAATGATGTAAAGCAAAGTATATGTAAGGGTGAACGATGTCATTTTTAATTGGCTTTCGGTATGACATGTCGGTATGCGCCATTGTTATCCCCTTTAAATCTGCATAATGTGATGATCGCCAATATAACGTTTAACTTTTGGGTCCGGGTAACATACTAAACCCAACTACACTCATAAAATCGCCATTCAAAATTGTCGAACCCAAGAGCGGTGAGTAAAACCAGCGAAGCCTACTCGCAAAGTTATACTTCAATAACATTTCATAAGTCAGAATATCTATATCTATAGATATATATTATATATGATATGATATGATGATATATGATATGAAGACGAAGTTAAAACGATATGAGTATTATACCGTAGATATTAAATTTGGCTTGTGGGAGTGTGGGACTCCAAATCAACGACTTAAATTGTGACCCACACGATATGAGCTTGTGTAGGACAAATGCCCCAAATGATATGAAAGGGCCACACGGAATGCATCCAATTAAGCTCATTTCTTCATGCTCAAATTATAGCCCAATCAATGCATGCTAGGCCCATCATTTTCTCTTTTCAAATCATGTATTCAAATCAGGAGATTTGTATTCATACAAAACGACGTAATAGATATCTTCTCACATTTTGTTACCTTTTAACGAATTTTGATGGACGGTTTGTGACAATGACCTCTCATACCCTGTTCTTGACGAATTGGGTATCATCGTTGTTGTCACGTTGTCGTTTATGACAATGGCTTATAGTGATTGTATAAAAGTACAATCACTATTAAGACATAGTTCGTTTTTTTATGGCTAAAAATTGATGTGTCATATTTGGTTTTTTTAGCTTGATATGTTATATATTTGAAAGTCCCAAGTTTGCAACGATTATATAATTAAATAACTAATGTAAATTACACTAAGAAAGCAAGACAATAATGTAAACACGTTTAGTCATATGTATTATTAATTAAACGGTGAATACATGGTTGGTTTACAAAGAAAGAAAAGAGAAAATATTTGTTAAGTTTTTGCACACACAAAAACTTAACAATTCTACAATGAGAGAAAAAACACACAAAGTGACAATTGTAGAATGAACCAACAAGGTTGCGGCTAGGTCAAGTGATGCCTTATATACGGGAGAAACGACATCACATGACAACCCAATAGATGTTGACACATGAAGGTTGTCAACCATCTATTGGTGGATAATTCAGATCTGCAGAGTTCTCTTTTCTTCATCTTATTTGTTTCCCAAAACGGCATGAAAGAGAAACTTCTTAGTACCAAAATGGTACAAGGTCACATGGCTCCATCTTGATCTTGCAACACGTGTCCTTGGAACCAGTCTTCTTATCTTCATCTTCCCATCCATATTTGACTTACAAAACATGGCGGTGAGTCATTGAACTTATCCTTTAACTTAAAGATAATGAAGGTCGCTGAGAGTTCGCTGACAAGGTCGCTCGCTGAGTCTCTCAGCGAATCCATGACTCAACAATCTCCCCCTATTCACTGAGGAGACTTAGCTGAGTATAAGTCGCTTGAACTTAGAAGAATAATAAATAGAGATAAGGGAATGCTGATATTATTTATATGACTAACACCTTTACAATACACAGCATTACAAAAGAGATTACAAAAACTACTTAATCCCATTGAGATTCTTGTTTGGCCTCCATAAAAGCTCTGTCTTGTTGTCTATGAGGCTTCAGCAACTCTTGATCAATCAATATAATAAACTTGGGATCATTTGAAGACTTGACACAATACTTCCTTATCTTTAAAGGAAAGCCGAGGGAGCAATAGGAATTTCACTGGTCCTAAAGAAGAGTTCATGACCATGAATATTCAAGAAGCAGAATCCTCCCAGTTTTTCATCATACATGCCTTCCAAAAAAGAATTCTGGGAGGCATTCTAAGATTGAGCGAGGGCTCCTCATCTATGTCAGATTTGGGAATGACTCTGAGCATAGTGGGGAGCTGAGAGGTGACTTGACCAGAAGCTGCCCTCTTGACACCGCTTCTTGGTTGCTGAGGAGGAGGAGGAAAGGGATGTCTGTCAGAGCTGAGCAAAGAGTCTTGAATTTTGTATTTTCTTTCCATTTCACGAATATGCTTAATTTGCTCGCCTGCCATCTTGATCAATGCTTCGAAGGCCACGACAGTCTTGTCCTTAACCAGCTTATAAATCTCTATCCATTCAGTTGGCCCAAATGTATCTTTAGTAACCTTCTTAACAGTAAACAACTTGGGCATACCTTTCCTTTGCAAGCTCAGATTCATTCCTTGTTGAGTAAGAGTGACTTGCTTGACGGACAAGATCTCTTCTTTGTTTTGCCTAACTTCCCTTGATTTCAAGTAGGCATGCTGTCCTTCTTTAAAATTTTTAGTTCTTTTGGCAAAGAACTTTTCCTCATTCTTTTTCAGTGCTTCCAATTCACCGGACTGCTGAGCCAACCTCTTAGTTTCATCATCAGCATCCTTAAGCTCTTCACCAATAACCTGCTCAGTTATAAACTTTTTAGAGAGCTCCTCTTCTCTCTTCTTCCGTTTTAACTCCTCTTGATGCACAATCTCTTCGGGAGTTAGTTCAATTGTTTTTGAGGATGGTGAAGGCTTAGGAAAAGCACCACTCATCAGCTTTTCTTGTTGTTGACTTGCTGTGGTTGGAACTTTTGGTGGCTTGCTTTGAGTAGCCACTGCTGCTTTACCCTTATTGTAACATTTGTCAAAATTGACTAAATTTGACCCGAAGTTTAATGTAAACGATTTATGTGAATTAACGTGATTATTGAACGTATTGTTGAATTGGAATGAAACGTGGACTTTGTTTATGATTACGAAAACGTTTTAGTGTTTAAATGATTAACGTTTAGCTATTTGTCGGGTTTAGCGGAGCGGGATCCTACCCTTTTAGACATTTGGCCGGCCCCCTAGTCACCCACTCTTCTTCTCCCTTAATCATTTCATTATTCCTTTCTAATCTCTCCTTTATTTCTCTCCAAAAAGTAAACTTTTTGAGCATCAAATTCTGGAAAATTAGTATTGTTTCAAGCTAGATTAATTCAAGATTTAGCATCATCTTCATCATTTACATATCATATCAAAAATTTGGAGTTTCAAGTGCAAGAAATACCTCTTTTTAGACAAATTCGGATTTGAAAGCATTTGGAAGTTTTGGTAAGTTAAAACCATCTCATATCAATCATTTTATGTTGTTACTTGCTGTGGTTGGAACTTTTGGTGGCTTGCTTTGAGTAGCCACTGCTGCTTTACCCTTATTGTAACATTTGTCAAAATTGACTAAATTTGACCCGAAGTTTAATGTAAACGATTTATGTGAATTAACGTGATTATTGAACGTATTGTTGAATTGGAATGAAACGTGGACTTTGTTTATGATTACGAAAACGTTTTAGTGTTTAAATGATTAACGTTTAGCTATTTGTCGGGTTTAGCGGAGCGGGATCCTACCCTTTTAGACATTTGGCCGGCCCCCTAGTCACCCACTCTTCTTCTCCCTTAATCATTTCATTATTCCTTTCTAATCTCTCCTTTATTTCTCTCCAAAAAGTAAACTTTTTGAGCATCAAATTCTGGAAAATTAGTATTGTTTCAAGCTAGATTAATTCAAGATTTAGCATCATCTTCATCATTTACATATCATATCAAAAATTTGGAGTTTCAAGTGCAAGAAATACCTCTTTTTAGACAAATTCGGATTTGAAAGCATTTGGAAGTTTTGGTAAGTTAAAACCATCTCATATCAATCATTTTATGTTGTTTAACTTATTTCTAGTTGAATCTAAACATATTTGGGCCATAGATCGAGTCAAAACTTGATTTTTGTTCAAATAGGGTTCTTGGAAGGAATTAGAGCGATTCGTGGTTATGTTGATGTTATAGATGAATTTATGTTATGGGTTATGTTTGTATATGTTCCTAGAGGTCAAAAATGAGTATTTGCAGGTGTTAAATCGATTTGGATGTCAAAAATGAGGTTTGGGTTGATCGTTTAAGGTCAAAAATGAGTATTTGCAGGTGTTAAATCGATTTGGATGTCAAAAATGAGGTTTGGGTCGAGTTTGGTTCGTGTTTAAAACTGGAAATCTGCAGGTCTGCACGAACTCGCGCCGCGACCTCCCAGGCTCGCGCCGCGACCTCGTGTCCTCGCGTCGCGACTTTGTTCTGATTCGTGAGTCAGTTTTCAAATGTCAATAACTTTTGAACTGTAAGTCCGTTTTTAACGTATGACATATCGTTGGAATCGTGTGAGAGTCTACTTTATCATGGTATAATCCTTATACCTCTAATCCTCTGTCATTTCCAAAAATGAAATGATAAAGTGTCCTTGTTTATATTCGGTTGAACCGATAAGACAATTTAGGATTGTAACGTAACCGGGTTGGGTCCCAACTGTCCTCTAAGGTTGATTTATCCTTATAAAACCTAAATAGGGTTTGACACGTGATTTGTAATGTATATGTTTATAGGTGGTGAACGCTAAACGATTGTTGGACGTTATAACTTGATTATAACTTGCACTTAGCTCGCATATCCAATCAAGGTGAGTTTCGTAAACCCTCCCTACTCTAATTGAGATTCGGGCTGAAAAGTGTACACATACGTGTTTGTTAAATGTGTTAATCGTTATATGTAACGTTGTTGTTAAACGTGTTTGTTGAACGTGTTAATCGTTATATGTGATCGTATTTGTTGAACGTTGTATCGTATGGAACGTATATGTTATGAACATGCCTTTGAAATATATGTAAGCCATGCCGTATGAACATGCCTTTGAAATATATGTAAGCCATGCCGAAACGTTGCCGATCATGCATTTGAAATATATGTAAGCCATGCCGTAATGATCACGCCTTTGAAATATATGTAAGCCGTGCCGAAACGTATTGAACGTGTGGAATGTGTTGAACGTGTTATGTAATGTTAACGTACTAATGTATACCCTTTTAGGGTTTTCTTGATGTGATTAGGTATTCTAATCCCCGTATATGGTTAACGGTTGTATTCCCGATACGTTTATTCCTTGTTATATGTCCCTACGAACTCACCAACTTTATGTTGACGCTCTTTAGTACACTTTTCAGGTAATCAAGTTAATGAAAGGCATAATAGATGATTGTACGCTTGCATTGCTAGGATTGGTATCACTACGGACTTTCTGGATCCGTGATCCTTATTTCCCTTTTATGGGTTATGCTTAGGATCGAATACTATCCTTGGAATAATTCGTTCTTACTATTGATTGAACGTGTATTTGGATTAATGTTGATGTTTGTATACATTTGAACGAGTTTATGAATTGTTTCAATCCCATGTTTTCATATAGTTGACTCTATATAATTTCCATGTCGTGTTGTGCTATTTCTAAGTGATAATCCATGATTCCGCCATGTTGGGGTGTTACACTTATTAGCATACTTCTTTTCAAGGGCAGCCTGGAACTCAGCAGTTGGCCTAAAGGAAGAAACGTTAATTCGCCTAAAGGGCACACTTTCAGCAGCAACCACTTTTACAACACTCGCTGGCACATCCTCAGCGATATTGGTTTCCCTTTTCTTTTCAACATTAGCTGCCGGTTCACTAACCTTCTCAGCTTTCTCCCCCTCAACACTTGCTGCCGGTTCAACAACCTTCTCAGCATTTTCAGAAACATTTAACTTTTGCTCCCCCTCAACATGTGCTGCCGGTTCATCAACCTTCTCAGCATTAAGAGTTTTAGTCAAGGGAGCTTGGGGAGTACTTTCAATATTAACATTCTCAGCTGCCGGTTCTACAACCTTCTCAGCTGGTTCAACATTTTGGGTTGCTGGGACCTCTTTGGCAGTTTTCTCCCCCTTGGAAGCAGCTGAGGAACTAGCTACTTCCACCTTCTCATTCTTGAGAAGTCCCAGCATTTCAACCATCATACCTTTAAGATGGCCAACTTCTTCTTCAAGTTTCTTTGTTTTGTTGACCGATTCATCAAGTAGCTTTTTGTCAACAGCAACTTGGAAAGGAGTACGAGAGAAGACTTGATTTTTGAGAGAAGAGATTTCATTGGTGAGGGTGGTGAGAAAATTATCTTGTTGTTTGGAGAAGGAAGAGACAGTGTGATCGAGTTTGTTTTGTTGACCGATTCATCAAGTAGCTTTTTGTCAACAGCAACTTGGAAAGGAGTACGAGAGAAGACTTGATTTTTGAGAGAAGAGATTTCATTGGTGAGGGTGGTGAGAAAATTATCTTGTTGTTTGGAGAAGGAAGAGACAGTGTGATCGAGTTTGTGAAGTTGAGCGGTGAAGAGAATGTTGGATTGAGAGAGTTGCTGAAGAGATGATAAGAGACCAGGCTCTTCGGTGACCTTCGCTGAATGGACTTCATCTTTCAATTTGTCCAGCGAGGCGGAGATGGCAGAATTAGAGGTGCTGACCTTCTTCATGCTTTCATGCAGCAAGGTTTGATTTCTTATGAACAACTGCTCATTTGACTTTGTGTGGGTGACTTGATTCTTGGTGATCCCAAACACCATACCTTTGAGCTCAGCCAACTCATCAATCATTTCATCATTTCCAGCAATCAACTTTAGGAAGTTGTCATGAGCATCAATATGCACCTTAGCTACCTGGTCTACTAGCTAAGCATACAAGTAACCATGTCGATTCCCTTGGCTTTGGCAGATTTGCACTCTTCTCAACAATTCGTGCAATTGACAAGTTTCAACATAGTCAAGGCCAGGGACATCAACAGCAGTGAAAGCAGTTTGAAGATCTTCATCAGCAGAAGGAACTTTGAGTGCTTTTAAAGAAACAGGATACCTAGCACAAGGAACCTTGAAGAAGTCTGGATGGTGCAATGGTAGCACTTCCATGATTATTTCATCATCAACCTCTTCCACCTCAACATAAACTGCTGGCTTGATTCTTTGAAGTTGACAGTATAGCACTCTTCGCTGAAGCTCAGCATCATTCAATTCAGGTATATACTCTCCAAAATGGCCAACTTGTTCATGAGTAGCTGTGGGCCTTGGAGAGTAACATGGTGGAGGAGGCATATCGGCCAACAACTCAGGAATATCCTCAAATTCAGTTGGAGGAGAGGATATCAACATATATCCCAAGTCTTCTGCCAAGAAACCACTAACATTGGCTTCTTCTTCTTCACTCTCTTCTGCAGCAGCGAGTTTGATTTCAGCATCATCATCTTGGAGGTCAAACTCAGTGCCCAGTTCTTCATCACTTACAACATTTTCTTCAAGAACGTTGATCTCGGTCCCTGCACTAACAGTTTCTGAGACATTTGCAGTAATAATGGGGGTAAGGGAACCTTGTGCCTCAGTCTCAGTGTGTTGTTCCACCAAGACATCATTGGCAGTAGATTTTGTTGACTCTAGCATCACCTGTGATCTGGCTGATGTCAACGACTCAGAGGGTATTTGAGAAGAAGAAGGAGGAATATTTGGGGGTGGAGTTAGACTTTGACCTCTAGTGGGTTGGGGTGACCCAATATCTTCACCAACCTCGCCTAAAGAAGTTTGAGGTGGCTGCTCGCTGTTCCCTTTTAACTCGTCAGCAGCCTGTTGGGAGGCTGTTGATGGGGTGGCCTGGGTACTATCGTCCTTGGGCGCTGAGGACTTCCTAACCTTAGGTTTGCCCTTTGGTACACTCCGCTTACGTTTTGGGACGTCAGCGGAGGGTGAAGATTGAGAAGTTTGTGTTGAGGACGCTGCCTTAGATTTAGCTTTGGTCTTTTTAGAGGCTTTGGAGGTCGCTGGGGGGTTTACCAGCGAACCAGCCTCAGAAGGCATTTCAGCATCCACAGCGACCGTATCAGCCACTTCATCAGAAAGAAGTGCTGCCTCCCAGTCGCTGTCTTTGGGGTATAAAGAAGAGTTTAGAGAGAAGAGTACCTCTTTAATGTGAGAAGTGTTAGATAAAGAAGAAGAAGATGAACCAGCATGCCTTAGAGATTCAGCCTCAGCTCTCAGATTTTGAGCAAGGGCTCTCTCTTCAAATTGAAGAGTGCCATAGAGGGATTCCAAGTCATGTGTTTTTAGCAGTTTGGTGGTTCGAAGAATTTGTCTTAGACCTTGCCATTTGATAGGCAAGATGTCAATGAACTTGTGGCATATTTCAAGCGTATCATGCTCTATGCCCACGTTTGTCATATCATTCAAAAGACATTTGAACCTATTGTAAGTGCCATCCAGACTCTCATTAGGAAGAGAGAAGAATCCTTCATAGGCACGTTTTAGATCTATTTTCTTGGTAGCAAGAACATCTGCCGTACCATCGAATCTGGTACACAGATTATCCCACACCTTTTTAGCAGTAGAAAGTTTAATGACAGACTTCATTATGTCATCAGGAAGGGTAGTGATAATGAGATTTCTTAACCGAGCATCCAGATTGACAAGCCTACGCTCATCATCTGTCAATTGTACTTCTGGTTTTATGAGCTCAGTGACAACCTCAGGAGCGTCAGTAGTGGCTCCTGGTGTCCTGGTAACCAGAATCGGTACATATGGCCCTCTGGTTAGAATAGTCATAAGATAAGGTTCAACTCCTACGATGTGTAGGAGCATTCTCTCCTTCCAAGATCCGAAATCATGAGTATCGAATCTGGGTGGGATGGAGATGTACCCAAAATCCCTGGTATTAACCAAAGTGGGAACATGAGCCATAATAAAGAAAAATAGACAGAAATTTAAAGAAAAGAAAAGTTTTCAGATGCAGAAATATAAAGTACAGAAAGTAAGAAAGATAATCTTGCAAACTTTTACTCAGATCAGATTCGGTGTGTCGAATAACCTGGCTCTGATACCAACTGAAAGTCCCAAGTTTGCAACGATTATATAATTAAACAACTAATGTAAATTACACTAAGAAAGCAAGACAATAATGTAAACACGTTTAGTCATATGTATTATTAATTAAACGGTGAATACATGGTTGGTTTACAAAGAAAGAAAAGAGAAAATATTTGTTAAGTTTTTGCACACACAAAAACTTAACAATTCTACAATGAGAGAAAAAACACACAAAGTGACAATTGTAGAATGAACCAACAAGGTTGCGGCTAGGTCAAGTGATGCCTTATATACGGGAGAAACGACATCACATGACAACCCAATAGATGTTGACACATGAAGGTTGTCAACCATCTATTGGTGGATAATTCAGATCTGCAGAGTTCTCTTTTCTTCATCTTGTTTGTTTCCCAAAACGGCATGAAAGAGAAACTTCTTAGTACCAAAATGGTACAAGGTCACATGGCTCCATCTTGATCTTGCAACACGTGTCCTTGGGACCAGTCTTCTTATCTTCATCTTCCAGCCCATATTTGACTTACAAGACATGGCGGTGAGTCATTGAACTTATCCTTTAACTTGAAGATAATGAAGGTCGCTGAGAGCTCGCTGACAAGGTCGCTCGCTGAGTCTCTCAGCGAATCCATGACTCAACAATATTGTTATCGTAATTTTATGTTATTTTTTTTAAGATTCATTTAGACAAGTTCAACCAAGGTTGAGTTATTCAGGCCTTGGAATACTTATCTTTTTTGTGGCTGGCAGGGCCAGAGCTCAACTATACTCAAGAATCTGTCTATATGATTGTATTGTATGAATCACATGATTGTATAAATCATTTGAACCTATCAGATGGGACCAACATATAGTAGATGAATCATATATCATACCGTGTGTATAATATATATAATTATTTTTCTGATAACAAAATGAATGCATAATGTCTTCTTTTTTTTTTGGCAAAATAACATAATATGTTATTCGTGTGATACAAGTATGACGAAGATTGCAATTGATGATACAAGTGAACTATAGAACTATACATATTGAAATTGAAAAACTTTGAAACATATTGAATTACAAATTGAAATTGAGGAAATAGAAGAAAATGTCTCTTCTCGCCTTGAAGTGTCGTAACTGGAAACTTTAATGCGTAATAGATTGTTTTACTAGAGTATATATATCAATGTTATCCATTTTGAGATTTCTATGCTACAAAAACATTTAATTCAATTTCATGGAGTGATATTTGGTCATTTGGATGATGAAGTTCATAATATATTGTCTAGTTTGTCACAATCTGATATAATTGGAATTCAATTCCACTTCTTATTATATTTGGTTGTCAAAGAATGGAAGGATATCATTATGTAACATTACTGTAAACATTTTTAAATTTGATTAAGTGGGTTCACCGTTCATTCATTGCATACATATGCATGACCAAATTTATGATTTATTGAAGAGCATGGCAAAAATTATCATTTTTATATATTTAGTAAGTGGAGCGCATCGCAAAATTTATGTTTATAAATAGTTTCGGCTGGTGATATGTACCACTTATCTAGTATTATTTGAAGCTTGGTTCGATCATGGATAATAACCGGTCTTGTACAGTTGTACTCTTATGTATCTTCTTTTGAATGGGTGTTCATAAGAATTGTGATAGAATCCCACATTTGACAGTTAAGTTGCCCCAATTCGAGAGGGGCAACTTTGCGATTACAAGATGGAAACCCTATTCGAAATGGGCAATTCTCCTATAGCTTGTAAACTGTATGATTAATATGTCATTTTGTTAACAATATTGTCACGATACCAATACCAGAAATTCCTTTTAGAAAATTAAATATAGTCAAGAACATGTACTCTATAAAATTACAAACTTCATTACGTTCAACGAAAACAAATCACGATTTGGAAGTCCATCATCAACCAAATTGGAGCTAATAAGAAACACAATAACTGCATGTCTGTATGCAATGACGATATGCTTGAATAGCAAACTGAAATTACATACAAGTTTATATGAAATCTCATTTTACAAACTTATAATAGCACCAGATATATCAAAAAAATTACTAGAATACGGTATAATCATCACTGAAATTGTGCCCGTGCGTTGCAGCGACAACGTATAACGCGTGAGATGCTGTAACGGTAATACAAACTGTTTAGGTTACTTTCATGAGATGCGGATATGAGACATCTAACCGTGGTTATCATTCTCAATATAAGTCGAGGATTAGATGCAAAAAATAATAAGATGCAAAAATTAACCATTTTAAATAAATTTGTTAGGGTGATTTAGGGGTAATTTGAGGATATTGATAAAAGTGCTAAATTTTTAAAATAGAGAGATCCGTTTGTTTGATAAATGTTTGAAATCATTAAATTGTAAAAAATAAAATTAAACGAAGTAAAATTGGGAAAAGCTACATGGGCCATACGATTTATTACTAAAAAAGAACATATCCATTTATTCATGGGCTGTAATGACATACTCGTATGTTTTAAGCCCAAACACAACCGGGGCAACAAGCCAACAACAATCAACATATATCACATTGCCGATTTGCCGCCCACCTGTCACCACCGTGGCAGCCTTCTTCTGCCGGCGAACAACTATCGCAACACCCCTCCCTCGCCGAGACACCACCAACAGCGGCCACTCGTTCTCTTCCATGTTAAAACCACTAAACAATATTCACTCTCTCTCTCTCTTACCCATTTCTGGTTGCTGGCTGCCGCCTTCCGACACCTCGCCGGGAACACCACCTGCGACCTCCCAGTTCCTCCACCAGTCACCACCATCAGCAGTCACCTCTTAAAAATGGTTAGCGCTTGAAGAACCCAAGGAAAAGCTAAAAGAAAGAATAAGGTATTCTATTATTATCTAATATTATCTTATAAAGCATTTTGCCTTTTTTTTTATTTAAGAAAAGATGATTTGAACTACCCAAAATACCCCTATTCTTTATTCACTAATTTAAACATCTCTACCTAATATACCTATAATAATGTTAAATCTCAATCACTCATTTTTTTTCGCTCTCCTCAAATCTCAACCATTTATTTCTCTCTCTCTCATCCATAAATCATTTTATTCCTCTAATTCATTCAAAATCTTTTATCTCAAAAACCGTATATCGATAAATTATAAAAATTGTACGGGTGTTCTTAAAATTTCATGCTCTTTCATTAGAGATGTCATTCGATATATTTTCGACGAATTTTTAAATCCGAGGGTGGAGCTCGTACGGCTAAGACATTTGGCTATCATACTCTATGACTTGACCTATCACCCCCACCATCTCACCGCCGCAACGCGCGGACACTATCTCTCGTTAATATTTTTTTCTTTTTACATAAATTTTTTTATTCCTCTAATTCATTCAAAATCTTTTATCTCAAAAACCGTATATCGATAAATTATAAAAATTGTACGGGTGTTCTTAAAATTTCATGCTCTTTCATTAGAGATGTCATTCGATATACTTTCGACGAATTTTTAAATCCGAGGGTGGAGCTCGTACGGCTAAGACATTTGGCTATCATACTCTATGACTTGACCTATCACCCCCACCATCTCACCGCCGCAACGCGCGGACACTATCTCTCGTCTTCCAATATTTACATTTTTACATTTTTTTTATTATGTTTATTGTATAAATATTATAAGTTTGTGTTGATTGATTTTAACCACCACCTTCAAGATAGCCTATAATTACATTTTTACATTTTTACATTTTTACATTTTTACATTTTTACATTTTTACATTCTCGTCGTTCCCAATATTTTTTTTTACATTTTTACATTTTTTTTATTATGTTTATTGTATAAATATTATAAGTTTGTGTTGATTGATTTTAACCACCACCTTCAAGATAGCCTATAATTACAATAGTTGTGGCGTATGCGAACCACATTGTAAATTAGGATAACTCAGGCTATAAGTTCGTTAAAGCGAAGTAGTGTAATATAATTATTGAAAACTGTTGTATTTTTTGCTGATGTTATGGGTCAACGTAAAATTGAATACCGGTCAATTTGATTGACTTAAAACTTTCAAAAGATTTGTTTTCTAATAATAAATTTTAAAAAAATGTAATTGTGCAACTAAATAAGAATTGGAAACTACCAAAATGTCAAAAAACTTTTAATAACGGCTAGAAATAGCAAAAAGGATTCCTAAAAATCCTAGAAACCATAACAAACTAGTTGTTATTGTTACTTTACGGCGATATAAAGTTAGTGATAAAAAATATTTTGCTACTGCGCACTTTAAATACTACTGAATTTTGGGGTGGGGTTCGAAAATGGCCACACGATACCTTGGTTACACCATGTACACCCTTTCCTCTTTTTAGAAAACCCGAATATGAAAAATCTCATACGTTTTTGTTTTCTTTTTCTTATAAATATATTACTCATATAATAAACAGGGTTCAAAGAAAGGAGATGGCTCATCAGAATCAGCATCACTGCATCAGTATCTAGTGCCATCCCATCGATGGCAGTCTAAGTATGGCAACCAAGTGTCAATTATTTAGAAGAAGACGAAGAATTGAAGTGTGATCCTTCTACTTATAATTCACTTCATGGCGTTCACATTGGTTCGCATGTTTGAGGTTTTTTCTACATTTTTCACATGTATCTATAATCTATAATCTATTTCTTATACTTTCATTAGTTTATATAAAGCAAACCACCTCCTCCCCTTTTAAGTTTTTTTTGAAAGGCTAACTTTATATTCAAAATTACATCCTCTGCGAATTACAGAGAACAAAACAACTTACAAGAAAGGATACTTACAAAATATTAAACAAACACCAATTTTCCCAACTTAAATCTCTAAACTTCGTTCTGTTTTTAAACCACAAATATCCAAGCGTCTTGATCTCATGAATAATCTTTTCCGGGTTAACCTGCTCTTTTGAAAACCTTTTGCTATTTCTAGCACGCCACAAACACCAACACGCCACAAAAATTATCCCTTTTAAAGCTTTCTTTTTGTGTCTGCCCATTCCTACATGTTTGTGTACTTCAATCAAGTCTTTGATAGAAAAGAAGAAGAAATTGTTTGCCTTACACAACGACTTGATATGCTCCCAAACGTGAAAAGCCACCCTACACCCGCAAAGAAGATGTTCAGCTGTATCAATGACTTTCCCACATAGACCACACCAACTATCTTCAATCTCAATATTCCGTTTAGCAAGAGCCGTAACTGTCGGAATGTGATCCATTTCTGCCCTCCAGACGAAAATACTACATTTCTTTGGGTTCCATCTCGGCCATTTAAAAACAAACCTGTTGCTATAATCTTGATCACTTATTAGGAATTCTTTTACCACTTTCACCGAAAATTCTTTTGTATCGCCATCATTCCAGCTCCATTTGTCTACCTGAGCAATTTGATCGATTTGGGTGTCATTATAAGCCTTCTCCTTTCATCTAACTCGAGACAACCATTTTTTAACACCCCAACTAAGGCGGAACGATGAGATGCACAGAAAGTCGAGTATTCAAAACGAAGGATAATAGATAACATTCACCATAGCTTTATTTGATAAAAACAATTTTACAATGCACAAGCATGTGAACCAATTCCCAAGTACAATACGTCTACCATACTTGGATATTGAGTCCACGAACAAATAACAAATACATGAGATGATATACTACAATGATCAAGGCGGATTCCATTGCCCGTCACAAGGTTTGATCTTTGACTCCAAAGTGCAATGCAAACAATCGTGATGCATATAATTCCTCAAAGCTTATGCTAATTCCTGAAAAGCATGAAGAAAAAGTGTCAACTACGAAAACGTAGTTGGTGAGTGCATAGGTTTACAAGTAAATCTCGTTACATATCCATTTCAAAATAGTTGAGAAATCTATGGTAAATTATAAAGTTCTCATTTGTCACATTTATCGTGAGAGAAAAATATATCAATCGATTAATCATTCATCATACCAAAACCATTTGGTCATCAATACTTCAATATTGCCAAATTCAACAACTTTCAAGATTCCATATAAGGTCCAATACCCAAACCGTATGTTCAATCAATAATTTCCATCCACAGCAATAATAATTTCCATTCCGCCAAAAGGCATAATTCGATGAGTATATGCTTGAGCCACTACTAAGACCATTTACATGTCCCAACAACATAATATTTCATTTCAGAGCACAAGCTGTCAATCAAGTGCTTTAATCACAATTGGGGTCGTGCCATGGAGACGACCAATAATATATACATATAGTTAGAGCACCGCTCGGGTCGGACTGGCAATGAAGGTAGCCACAAAGGCAGACCAAACATTCCACCGTTACCTATTTAGTGGGTGAGTGGACGACTCCTAGTTGCGCAACCCTCTAACTACAGGCCTCCACTATCGGAGTTAAATAGTAGTGTACTGAAGTATCACAGTTTGACAGAACTCAAGCTCATCGTATAACTTATAACACATTGAACATACAATATATCCCATTTCATAATCATTCTTTCAAGAATCATTTCATATATATAAAGCCATTTTATTTATCATGCTTTTCACCCCGAAAGTAAAACACATAAAGAGTTTGAAAGGGGGGCTATGACTCACCTTGATATGCCGCATATTATATTCACTTATCCAAAATGGGTAATTCCCATCTATCGCTTCCTTGATCATATATCCATCATATTCTTCAATCACATTCCAAGCCAAGACTATCCCTACGATAGGACTAATATACGTAAGTTCCTATCTTAAGCCATCACTAAGAAATGCCACTTTCATTATGTTGTCATAAATTTTGGGATCCAAGTATATTGTTAATATTTGCATCTTTTTGGTTGTAGAGAGTGTTGGTGTAAAAGGGTCACTTTCATTATACATGTAGTTATAAGTTGTTAGAATTTCGGTAACTTGCCTTTGATTATCATGGTTCCCATTGTGTGCTTTGCTTGATTATAATATTTGACATTAGTAACTTCATAATATTAATATTTATGAATACTTTCTGATTTATAACTATTTATTTAATTTAATATTATTTAATTAATATTTATGAATACTTTCTGATTTATAACTATTTATTTAATTTAATATTATTTAATTAATTATTTATTTATTTTCTTGATTTATTAACCAAATAATTCTTTAAAAATACTTTTAAGTACCTCACTTGCCTTTATAATTCGTGGCTAATTATATTTGGGTTATATTCTGATTATTATGCTTTTTAACTTAGAATATTGTGATATATATATTTATTTATGTAATTTTTCTATTAATTTAAAAATAGTTATTAATTAGTGATTTTCACTTACTTAATTATTTCTAAATTATATGACATTTGTTCTTTGACTTAAAATGATTTTATTCCAGTAGGTTTTAGTCACTTTCATCATTGGTTGTGATTATTTAACCAATTTCATGATTTATATACTTTATTTATTTATTTATTTACCTTTTTAATTATCATTTAAATTTAATAATTAATAGAAATTCTTAGAAATCACCACACAACTTTTTGGATAAAAATCCCAGGCCTTTTAGGCAAATTTTATCATGGGAAAAATCATATCAATTCAACCTCTCTTGTGTCTCTCTCATTTTGAGGATTCTAAGCTTATAAATCGTTTACCGAAATAGTGATTTAAGCCTCATTTTTCGAGCAATTCAAATGCGGCAAAATGGATTTTCATCCTTATTTCATTATTTATTTATTTATTTACCTTTTTAATTATCATTTAAATTTAATAATTAATAGAAATTCTTAGAAATCACCACACAACTTTTTGGATAAAAATCCCAGGCCTTTTAGGCAAATTTTATCATGGGAAAAATCATATCAATTCAACCTCTCTTGTGTCTCTCTCATTTTGAGGATTCTAAGCTTATAAATCGTTTACCGAAATAGTGATTTAAGCCTCATTTTTCGAGCAATTCAAATGCGGCAAAATGGATTTTCATCCTTATTTCATTATTTACAGAATGCTCATTATACTTTGGTGTCTTAAGTCGTGATAGTGGTGGTGGTGTGATATGTGCAAATTAAAGCTTCCGGTTAGTGCTTATATGAACCGCATTAGTGATTTGTAGGCTTGTCTTTGCCATTTAATAACCAAGTTAGGTTTTATAACTTTTATTTGACATATTCTCAGTAGGTTTATGATACTTTTTGTTACGAGATTGTTGGAGTTGATTAAAGTTGCAATCTAGTGACTTTTAGCTTATTTTGTTGTGGAGAACTTTTACTTGGAATTTTCTGTTTTAACACTTATTTTCATAAAATGTTGAGTAGTCATTTTTGGTTAAGTTGAATTATTTGGATGTTGGTGATTTTTATACAGAGACATATATGTGTCCTATATTTATGTGAATTTTTGATAAATATTTAGACATTGTTTACTACCTCTAAAAATTACAAAACAAAAGTTGGTCAGAATGCTTGCTGCTATGCGACCCGAAATATTTTATAAAAGATTTCGATGATGAACATTTAAGAAAAATCTCCCAATTTTATTTTACATTAGGGACACTTTGAACTCAGTTCACACCAAGTTTAAACTTCTGAAACCTATTAGTTAAGAAATTAAAAATCGTCAAAGTTGACTCAACATTAAGACAAAAATCCAGTTTTGACCACTTTTGGTAGAAAACTCATATCTTTGGTTTGGTTTAGTATTTTTGAGTGATTCCAGTTGGAGGTTAAACTTACCTCCTTTATCTACAACTTTTATTTTGAAAGTTTTGCTTGAAACGTCCCTCACATGTTCAGTTTATCCGTCCAAAGACAGAAGAATAATTCTGTCAGAAAGTATTTGGGTCCAAACAACTCACCAATGACCATTCTTGCTTTATTAACACTTGAGTTCATCATTTACAAGATTAATACTTTATTTTTATACCTCTCAACATCAAATTTCCAGATTATTATACCTCTTTTAACATATTTTTCACTTAATACAAGTCCATATCCATCTCATAATCCAACAAAAGATTCAACTTTCTTAAATCTAGCATACATGCATTCAAATCAACACTTTTTCATTACCAATCTTTATAGATCTATCATCTTACAACATAAAAACATCTTTTTAATGAAAAATCTCAGAAATATATTCTTCAAAATATACAAAAACATATAGATCTATAAAAAGGAAAGTCACTTTAAAAGCTACTAATCTATAACAACACTTTTGGGTCTTAAACTTGTTGAATCCTTGGATCTTTCTCATAGATTTCGACATGTATATGCATGAGGAGAAAGATCCTATCAACTTTGCCCTCATCAAGTGTGTATTACCAAGAAAACAAGAAGAAAACATAAACTTTTGATAAAACCTTTGAACATAAACAAGAACAATATAGATCTAGTAAAAAGGATGAAGATTTATACCCTCTTGAGCTCGGTTTTGATGGTGAAAAATGGGCAGAATTTTCGGACCTATTTAAGCTTCAAATAACCCTTCTTTCAAGCCTTAAACAACCCTTAATCTATCCTTGTATTAGCCCTTGTTTAAACCTAAGAGTACCTTATTATTATTGTTGATTAAACTTGAGTTTTGATTTGGTTTCTCCTTGTGTTTGGCCGAAAATGAGAAGAAGAAAAGGAGGAAGAGAGAGTTCTTGGATGAGAGAAAATGTGTGTGTGAAAAGTGTGTAGAGTGTGTGTGAGGAGGGGGGGGGGACGGCCAAAGGGTTAAAGGTAGGGTTTCTCCCTTTTTTTTTTCTTTTTTTTTATAAGTGTATAAGTGTGTATGTATGTATGTATATTTGGGTGGGTATTTGTTTTGTAAGAGTAATATATGTTTATTTGTAAGTATAATTAGTTGTTTTGTGTTTCAAGAGTATATATATGTATATGTATGTCGTGTGTATATGTATGTATATACATACTTTTGTGTTTTTAATTTAGCTACTTAAGTCATTTTATGTACATTTTGTATTTGTATTAGACATATATATATGCTTATTATTATTCAAGCATTTTTATGTACATATTAGTTTATAAATTCATCCTTGAGATAGAAATTTTATTTCTATGACCACATATGCTTTAATTGGCTTGGTGATTGAATTGTTGGACATTTTGTAAGATTTATTGACTTTGTCACAAGTTGTGAGTCTTACATTATTATTTATATAGCTTGTCTTCTTGAAATGAAGTTTTTGGTTCATTGACATTTCACCAAGTTTAGTTAGAACTAATTTATAGCTTGAGATTGTCTATAGTTATTATTTATGGCATTTCTAAGACAACTGGCTTCCTTTTGGCATTCTATTGAACTGGATGGCAAATTTCACCATGTCCTAATGTCTAGAAGCTCAATTCTCTTAATAAACCTCTAGGGATAGATACCTAGATAAGTCTAAGTAAATTGTCCTAGTCGGAAATTGAGGGTTGTTACATCATTACCCCCTTAACTGAAACTTCGTCCTCGAAGTTCGATCATTCATACGGTAGTAGAAATGGATAAACCAACAGTATGGGTGTCTACACGGAGACATAAAATGTGTGAAAGTCAAACAAGATTTCATCACGATTCTTGGTTTCTTGCGAGCTTTTAACTCTAGGGTTGGGGCATCCATTCCTCGGTTCCCTAAAATTCCTCTTGATTAGAAACTTCGAAAAAGAGAAAGGTTACGAATGTCACTCACTTCTTGAGACGACTGGAGATTAATCGCATGTAATCGTTGCGGGCTGTCAATCTTGCCTAGATCAATACTAAATAATGGGATGATAATAAGAATGGCAATACGGAGGTGTAAAACGAACAAACGGCTCGTAACGTGAGTTACAATAAAGACGGTAAGAAACGTTGGAGTATCGATTGTTTGTGACTACTCATTTCCATTGGTCACTTGGTGTACTTTCCTTTATCGTTTGCTTTCTCAATTAAAGAAACGTCTCAATGGCTTCTCGCCTATCTTTATCTTTTTTCAGTTTGAAGTTGGACACGCTTGCCGCTACTTGAATCTATTGACTTCGTTTGTGATTAATCACTTGTTAAGGGATTACCCCCTTAACAAGAGTGATACTAGCCCATTATGCCAAGTTGCACTAAAATTGCGAAGGTACATCATCGTAGTACCTCACTTTAGAGTTTTCTAGTGTTGTCTTTGTTATTTTATGGCGTGCAAGGGGATTATGAATTGGTTGATGATAGTTCCATCTTACTCCTCGTACTCACCTTTGTGTTTCAACTTCGTCCTTATTTTCCCAAGGTCGCCTTTTTAGTTATTCGCTAAGTCACATCGTTACCAAATTCTCTTGCTTTCGTCGATATCGTCTTGCAAATAGTTTTATGGCACCTTAAATTCTTCCTTTTTAATGTGAAAGTACTACCATCTATGACATATTGCCGACTACACTCCTTTTTAACATTGCACATATAACCTTTTCCATTTCTCTTCTCTTCCTACCCATTGCTCGCGAGGGGATTTACAAAATCCTTATACTCACAAATAATCATATCACCACCATCTTGGAAAGACTAACACTTTAAACCCTTTTTAGTATGGATCCCTTCTCAAGGACTACAATCCTTCTTAGGTCCCTTCAGACTTCTACAAAACTTCCAATGACCTTGCTTTCTAAAGCCTCATATCTATTTTTAGTTTTCTAAGCTAAGCTTCTTTTCAAGTACACTAGCCTAATGTTCTTAGGAATTGTAATGTAACAAAATTTAGGTGAAACTTCACACCTCGTCCTTTTCTCAGCCATTTAGTTTTCTCCATTTTTCTTTCGTGTTCTTCTGGATCACCATACTCCTTACCATTTCGCCACTCGGGTCCATCTCTTACTAGAGTAATTGTCATCTTGGATGACACACGCGCAATCTCTAGTCCTTGGAGTTTATCTCAGGGGTACTCGTCCTTAGTCCTGACTTATCACATAAGCGAGTTATCATTATCACACTTTCATTCAAACGTTCCATGACTAGCTCTTTCCAAAGTTTGTAGTTTCTTGAAGAGTGGTTCAACAACCAACTTCCTCGATCGTTGTGGTAGTATGTGCCTTGACTTCTAGCGTCGTATTCCTTATTTGCTTTCACTATTAACTTTAGCAATTCCATGTTGTTTTCTCCTTCACTCTCCTTGGGCGCACTACTCCTTGGGTCGATGGTCCTTGACGATTAACCATGTGTTGCAAATTGTTTTTCACTCAGATTCATCTTGTTTTAGCTTACCTCCCTACGACCATTGACCTTGAGGGGATACTCTTCACGACTCCCCGTGCTTTTAAACTCGGGTGTTGAGCGTATATCGCTTTCTCTTGGTTCAATTGATATGTTCTACTAATAGCTTGTCTTTCGAGAGAGGATTTTCCAATTGATATTCAGAGGATAACATGTGGAGTGCCGTAAAGATGAACGCTACCGGAACTACATCGGGTAAATGGTGTCAATGCCTTCACTTCATTTGTTTGAGTCAAATGACGTTTCTTCACTTCATATTCTACTCCAAATCATCTTCAATGATGCTAGTGAATAACTCTTCTTGAAAGATAAAGTATTATCTTGCACTTCATACTCCTTGTTCGAGTATCTACCTTTGCTATGATTACCCCCTTAAACATTTTTCCTCTAGAAAAATGTAAGGGATTTCCTACTTTTCACTTTATCTCACCATCCTTGACGATCTTCATTTCGCCAAATTCCTGATTCCTTCATGTAGCAAATATCCGTTTGCTTTGGTGTTTTGAAAAAAAAAAGGATAGCTCAGAATCCTTTTTGTTACTCTTCCATCTTGAGGGTTACTCGACACACCCTAATTGTCTTATTGTCCTTGGTTTTCTTCTTCTAATTACTTTCGTCTTCCAACATTGCTAGTGATCTCCCCCAAGTTCTAGGGGAGTCTTATATTTATCCAAAGGTGACCTTCATGTCACACGACCTTCCTTTCGTCGGCCGCTCAATTTTTCCTTTTGGTCGATCAACATAGATAGGGAAGGCCTTCAATTCTTTCTCCAAGTTAAAGCTTAGTATACTCTTCGCTTGTGCTTCCATGTACTTTGACTTATACACCACAAATCTTCTCCGCCCTAATAACATCTTCTATGCTATGTAATTATCCCAAGTATTTCACTTATGGACGGCCGATGTCTCACGTCTTTCGTATCCCTTGATGTCGCAGCAAGGGCAGGGTTCTAGTTACTCGATTTTGCCATTGCGAAGTATTACGTAAGCGAGTGGTGTGTTGTTAGGGTACTAACCTTTGAAGAGAAACGGTGATGATCATTACTTTGAATAATCAAGAATACAGAGTTTGGTTTCGAATGAATGAAATAGGAAATAGGAAAACAAAAGATTCATTAAGGCTCGGATTAAACTTCTTGCGCGAGTTAAAGAAATCACTTCTTTGTCTTCCGTTGCCCAATGGACTCCAACTCTCAATGACGTCAATATATGCCGCACCGACTTAGATAATATGGATAACCGTTCGTGTACGCGTGTTATTATAGAGATATCGCACCAAATTTCGGAGCTACAATCCCCAGAATGTGTCGTCTAGAATGTATATCGGAATGTATTCTATCGGCGTCGTCAAATCGTAATTTGGCTTTAATACCACTCGTCCTTCACAAGTTTCCAACTTCATTCGGCGTTTCCATATGTTTCGCACCATCTCAGATCGAATACAAAGGTTATGTGTAGTTTCTAAAAAGGATTGAGTCGCGTCATATCTTGGGACTACAATTCTTAGAGTATATCGTCCAACGTTCGTGGGAAGATGTTCCACCAATGATATCGCGTTGTCGTATGTCAATATTGAGTAGCGGTGTCATAAGAAATATGATGATGGATAATTTTCAAAAGAGCACAAGTGAACGAATGACGGAGGGGTATTTAATGACAACTTTCATACTTAGAAATTATCTAGTTTCATCATGAATTTCTCAGGGACAATCATTTGTTCTCAAGCGGTCAAATCTCAACGCGCAATATCTATATCAGTAGTAAGGACTAACCTCATTATCATCATATCTAGTAGGTACTAGTTCTCAATAGCCAAATCTTAGAGCATAATAACTATCTCAATAATAAGGCACACTATATAATCATTAAATCGTTCGTGCACTAGCCCTCAATTAGCTCAATCTTAGGGCGCAATAACTATCTTAGTAGTAAGGCATGACTACATAATCGTCGCAATATTCACGCGCTAGTTTCAAATAGCTCAAACTTAGAGAGTAAAGGCTCTTTTATCCATATCTTCCATGAAATTTCATATCAACTCATCATGCCTATATTTTCTTTCTAAATCGATCATAAATACTTAGCGTCATTACTCAACAATTTGAACAAGTCATACCCCGAAATGATTTCATGCCTCATAGTAATCACATTATTTTAAAGGGTATATGCTACTTAAAGTTCAACATCATAATCATAAGGCTTTTACGCATGCATTCCTCACATATTTTCCACATTGCACATTCCAAACTTTCACATTGCATATTACAAACTTTCACATTGCACACTATAAGCTTTCACATTGCAATCAAATCATGCCCAAATTCACATGTTATAGCATAGAGTAGCATGTATCAACGAATATCTTTCAATCTTATATTCATTTCACTTCTAATGTGAAAAAGGAGAATCCTACTAAACTAGCATAATCCTCAAGTAAAGAAAGTCTCGAATCGCTATATATGCTTAGGTGAATGTCTAAATGCAACACGTATGCTCATAAAAACGGATTTATTAAAGATCTTTTTTTTTTGAAAAGGAATCCTTTTGAACATAAGTCCAAGTGGCCATTTGAGTTTTACATGGTCCTCTCATAATTAAACGTAGATTCATGACTTTACGTTTAATTATGGTCCTACCATGTAAAGCTCAAACTAGTCCGCTCAACCTTATGCTCGACTCGACTATAAAATTCGTTTTGAAAAGAGGCTATAGTTTTGGAATTCCCGAAGGAACCCCAATGTTCTCTATAACCTGAGTCTCTGATACCATTTTCTTTAACACCCCAACTAAGGCGGAACGATGAGATGTACAGAAAGTCGAGTATTCAAAACGAAGGATAATAGATAACATTCACCATAGCTTTATTTGATAAAAACAATTTTACAATGCACAAGCATGTGAACCAATTCCCAAGTACAATACGTCCACCATACTTGGATATTGAGTCCACGAACAAATAACAAATACATGAGATGATATACTACAATGATCAAGGCGGATTCCATTGCCCGTCACAAGGTTTGATCTTTGACTCCAAAGTGCAATGCAAACAATCATGATGCATATAATTCCTCAAAGCTTATGCTAATTCCTGAAAAGCATGAAGAAAAAGTGTCAACTACGAAAACGTAGTTGGTGAGTGCATAGGTTTACAAGTAAATCTCGTTATATATCCATTTCAAAATAGTTGAGAAATCCATGGTAAATTATAAAGTTCTCATTTGTCACATTTATCGTGAGAGAAAAATATATCAATCGATTAATCATTCATCATACCAAAACCATTTGGTCATCAATACTTCAATATTGCCAAATTCAACAACTTTCAAGATTCCATATAAGGTCCAATACCCAAACCGTATGTTGAATCAATAATTTCCATCCACAGCAATAATAATTTCCATTCCGCCAAAAGGCATAATTCGATGAGTATATGCTTGAGCCACTACTAAGACCATTTACATGTCCCAACAACATAATATTTCATTTCAGAGCACAAGCTGTCAATCAAGTGCTTTAATCACAATTGGGGTCGTGCCATGGAGACGACCAATAATATATACAGATAGTTAGAGCACCGCTCGGGTCGGACTGGCAATGAAGGTTGCCACAAAGGCAGACCAAACATTCCACCGTTACCTATTTAGTGGGTGAGTGGACGACTCCTAGTTGCGCAACCCTCTAACTACAGGCCTCCACTATCGGAGTTAAATAGTAGTGTACTGAAGTATCACAGTTTGACAGAACCAAGCTCATCGTATAACTTATAACACATTGAACATACAATATATCCCATTTCATAATCATTCTTTCAAGAATCATTTCTTATATATAAAGCCATTTAATTTATCATGCTTTTCACCCCGAAAGTAAAACACATAAAGAGTTTGAAATGGGGGCTATGACTCACCTTGATATGCCGCATATTATATTCACTTATCCAAAATGGATACTTCCCATCTATCGCTTCCTTGATCATATATCCGTCATATTCCTCAATCACATTCCAAGCCAAGACTATCCCTACGATAGGACTAATATACGTAAGTTCCTATCTTAAGCCATCACTAAGAAATGCCACTTTCATTATGTTGTCATAAATTTTGGGATCCAAGTATATTGTTAATATTTGCATCTTTTTTGTTGTAGAGAGTGTTGGTGTAAAAGGGTCACTTTCATTATACATGTAGTTATAAGTTGTTAGAATTTCGGTAACTTGCCTTTGATTATCATGGTTCCCATTGTGTGCTTTGCTTGATTATAATATTTGACATTAGTAACTTCATAATATTAATATTTATGAATACTTTCTGATTTATAACTATTTATTTAATTTAATATTATTTAATTAATTATTTATTTATTTTCTTGATTTATTAACCAAATAATTCTTTAAAAATACTTTTAAGTACCTCACTTGCCTTTATAATTCGTGGCTAATTATATTTGGGTTATATTCTGATTATTATGCTTTTTAACTTAGAATATTGTGATATATATATTTATTTATGTAATTTTTCTATTAATTTAAAAATAGTTATTAATTAGTGATTTTCACTTACTTAATTATTTCTAATTTATATGACATTTGTTCTTTGACTTAAAATGATTTTATTCCAGTAGGTTTTAGTCACTTTCATCATTGGTTGTGATTATTTAACCAATTTCATGATTTATATACTTTATTTATTTATTTATTTATTTATTTACCTTTTTAATTATCATTTAAATTTAATAATTAATAGAAATTCTTAGAAATCACCACACAACTTTTTGGCTAAAAATCCCAGGCCTTTTAGGCAACTTTTATCATGGGAAAAATCATATCAATTCAACCTCTCTTGTGTCTCGCTCATTTTGAGGATTCTAAGCTTATAAATCGTTTACCGAAATAGTGATTTAAGCCTCATTTTTCGAGCAATTCAAATGCGGCAAAATGGATTTTCATCCTTATTTCATTATTTACAGAATGATCATTATACTTTGGTGTCTTAAGTCGTGATAGTGGTGGTGGTGTGATATGTGCAAATTAAAGCTTCCGGTTAGTGCTTATATGAACCGCATTAGTGATTTGTAGGCTTGTCTTTGCCATTTAATAACCAAGTTAAGTTTTATAACTTTTATTTGACATGTTCTCAGTAGGTTTATGATACTTTTTGTTACGAGATTGTTGGAGTTGATTAAAGTTGCAATCTAGTGACTTTTAGCTTATTTTGTTGTGGAGAATTTTTACTTGGAATTTTCTGTTTTAACACTTATTTTCATAAAATGTTGAGTAGTCATTTTTGGTTAAGTTGAATTATTTGGACGTTGGTGATTTTTATACAGAGACATATATGTGTCCTATATTTATGTTAATATTTGCTAAATTTTTAGACATTGTTTACTACCTCTAAAAATTACAAAACCAAAGTTGGTCAGAATGCTTGCTGCTATGCGACCCGAAATGTTTTATAAAAGATTTCGATGATGAACATTTAAGAAAAATCTCCCAATTTTATTTTACATTAGGGACACTTTGAACTCAGTTCAAACCAAGTTTAAACTTCTGAAACCTATTAGTTAAGAAATTAAAATCGTCAAAGTTGACTCAACATTAAGACAAAAATCCAGTTTTGACCACTTTTGGTAGAAAAATCATATCTTTGGTTTGGTTTAGTATTTTTGAGTGATTCCAGTTGGAGGTTAAACTTAACTCTTCTATCTACAACTTTTATTTTAAAAGTTTTTCTTGAAACGTCCCTCACATGTTCAGTTTATCCGTCCAAAGACAGAAGAATAATTCTGTCAGAAAGTATTTGGGTCCAAACAACTCACCAATGACCATTCTTGCTTTATTAACACTTGAGTTCATCATTTACAAGATTAATACTTTATTTTTATACCTCTCAACATCAAATTTCCAGATTATTATACCTCTTTTAACATATTTTTCACTTAATACAAGTCCATATCCATCTCATAATCCAACAAAAGATTCAACTTTCTTAAATCCAGCATACATGCATTCAAATCAACACTTTTCCATTACCAATCTTTATAGATCTATCATCTTACAACATAAAAACATCTTTTTAATGAAAAATCTCAGAAATATATTCTTCAAAATATACAAAAACATATAGATCTATCAAAAGGAAAATCACTTTAAAAGCTACTAATCTATAACAACACTTTTGGGTCTTAAACTTGTTGAATCCTTGGATCTTTCTCATAGATTTCGACATGCATATGCATGAGGAGAAAGATCCTATCAACTTTGCCCTCATCAAGTGTGTATTACCAAGAAAACAAGAAGAAAACATAAACTTTTGATAAAACCTTTGAACATAAACAAGAACAATATAGATCTAGTAAAAAGGATGAAGATTTATACCCTCTTGAGCTCGGTTTTGATGGTGAAAAATGGGCAGAATTTTCGGACTATTTAAGCTTCAAATAACCCTTCTTTCAAGCCTTAAACAACCCTTAATCTATCCTTGTATTAGCCCTTGTTTAAACCGAAGAGTACCTTATTATTATTGTTGATTAAACTTGAGTTTTGATTTGGTTTCTCCTTGTGTTTGGCCGAAAATGAGAAGAAGAAAAGGAGGAAGAGAGAGTTCTTGGATGAGAGAAAATGTGTGTGTGAAAAGTGTGTAGAGTGTGTGTGAGGGGGGGGGGACGGCCAAAGGGTTAAAGGTAGGGTTTCTCCCTTTTTTTTTTCTTTTTTTTTATAAGTGTATAAGTGTGTATGTATGTATGTATATTTGGGTGGGTATTTGTTTTGTAAGAGTAATATATGTTTATTTGTAAGTATAATTAGTTGTTTTGTGTTTCAAGAGTATATATATGTATATGTATGTCGTGTGTATATGTATGTATATACATACTTTTGTGTTTTTAATTTAGCTACTTAAGTCATTTTATGTACATTTTGTATTTGTATTAGACATATATATATGCTTATTATTATTCAAGCATTTTTATGTACATATTAGTTTATAAATTCATCCTTGAGATAGAAATTTTATTTCCATGACCACATATGCTTTAATTGGCTTGGTGATTGAATTGTTGGACATTTTGTAAGATTTATTGACTTTGTCACAAGTTGTGAGTCTTACATTATTATTTATATAGCTTGTCTTCTTGAAATGAAGTTTTTGGTTCATTGACATTTCACCAAGTTCAGTTAGAACTAATTTATAGCTTGAGATTGTCTATAGTTATTATTTATGGCATTTATAAGACAACTGACTTCCTTTTGGCATTCTATTGAACTGGATGGCAAATTTCACCATGTCCTAATGTCTAGAAGCTCAATTCTCTTAATAAACCTCTAGGGATAGATACCTAGATAAGTCTAAGTAAATTGTCCTAGTCGGAAATTGAGGATTGTTACACATTTGGTTGTTTGCACCAATCCCATCTTCCGTCGAAACAGTCGGATATATAATTATATCTATCCTTTACTATACATTTTTTATCCTTCTCGATTTTGAAAAGGACTGGAAATTCCTCCTTTAGAGGTTTACTTCCCACCCAAAAATCCAACCAGAATCTTATGTTATTACCATCCTCCACCTCGCCTTTAAAGTAATTAAGACTTTAAAATAACCATATTACCCATCTTTTTTATTCACTATTTTAAACATCTTTACTTACTTACCTATAATACCCTTAATGAAATAACTTATAACATAGATCATCCGACCCTTAAATAACCATATTAACCCCTTTTACATCAATTAATTTACATTTGCCACCATGCCACCACCGCTGCACATCGCCGCCACCACTGCCGTCGTCGCCATCGCCACACCTTCATCGCTACCACTGCCGCCACATCGCGCGGACATTCGTCTAGTACCTAGCAAACCTCTTTTTATTTTTTATTAAACTTTAAGCCTTTGATATGACTAAAATATCCTTACATAAACCAAACATTTTCACACATATCTCATATTTCACAAGTGCCCCTATTCATTAACTGTACTATCTTTTTATGTCAACTACTTTTACATTAATAACCACACCGTTAACGCCATCCTCACCCGTCGTCACCGCCCTACCACTGCATTGCGCGGATACCCCTTAATCTATGTAATAAGCTGGTCCAAACCAAACAGATCACCTTCTTCACCACGTTCTTCTCAAAATCAGATGGTCCACTCATTAGAGGAACAAAATATAACTACAGTAACTTTTTTAGTATAAACAAACAAAAAAATAAACACAACATGAATATAACAAACGGTGATGACCGTACACCACCAATTTTTTGGCGATACCACAAAACGTGTTTTACAGTGTTGTATGATACAACATCATATAACATGTTTTGTGGTGTATGATTAAAAACATGTAGTGTACTGATCACTTCGGGGAAAAAGAAAATTGAAACAATAAAGACCCCTCTTTCAAACCCTCACCCCTCCCAGAGAAAACATTCGGCAGACCACCTGAGCTAAACAATTTTAATTTTATAAATCTTAAACTAAATATATATTATATTGCTTTAAAAGTTGTACGTTGTGTTTTAGAAGTTGTATCTTAGTATTCACATTGATTTCTGATAATAAAGGGTATAATATAATGTACCAGTGTATTAGTGAAATAGTGCAAATAATCCTAATCAAACATTTACGACTTGGAGACAAAATAATTACCCATATACTCGTGAAGAGTGACCTCAAAAGATTCTCCCAAGTCCCAATATTCGGTTCGAAACATTTATGATTTGGAGTCTGCCGATGAAGTTTTGGGCCTTGGGTGACCAAGGTTCGAAGCTGAGGTAGCACGGGTTTTACCACTAATTTGTTGTCGTGCCTTTAGGCGATCAGGATAGTGGATTTTTCTCGGATTTGGTTTTAAGTGGGCTAGAGGCTCCGTGCGTCTGGAATAATGGCCAGATTGTACGTACCTTTAGCCATTGGGACACCGCATACGGAGTACTCGACATCATATTAGTTGACCTTTTTTTAAAAAAAACTTACCTAATGTTCTCCATGTTCATGCCCATTAACTGCTTAAGGATGTCTCCATTGTTGGAACCACGTTAATGTGACCGTCACTGATCATCTATCATTCATGATATGATAATTGACGATAACTGAAATCTCTATGTCTAAGTAAATATATGATGGGCGTATTTACTCTTAAAGACGTAGTATAGGGTTTCCCATTAGGTGATTGTAACTAAGAGGACTAATGGTGCACACATTAAACACCAAAGGGGTTTAAAGTGTAAATACTCTCCTTATATATAGAGAGTTATTAACCCTAAGTTAAGGTTAATCCCAACACATATTAAACCCTAATTTTCGTGTGTATATTACTCTCAAATTCGTGCATCAAGTTACAGCCGAATTACTCATCCCATTATTACTCAATCACCTTGTTATGGGAACCCGAAATCAATAGCAATCATGCTTTATGCTCTTACAGGTTCCACAGGACGATCTGGGATGTTTAATCACTCGAATCGAATCATGTTTATTCCAACATCCATCCCTAAATTGCGTTTGAACAAAATCAAAATAATGATATTCCAAGCTTTCTTATATGTACAAATGTACAATGATTAATCTAATATCTACATAACATATAGTGTAGTGCATGAAAAACACATGCAATACTTTGGTTTTCTTTTTCCTCCCCTATGGGTTTTGTCAGCTCAACTACTCAAGTTATGCATAAAAGAAATCCATCGGCATTTGTATGTTTGAATATAAAAAGATATTTCGATTAAATTTACTCAAATAATCTGTTTCATTACTCTTATTTTTTTCCCGAACATTTAGTCGGTATGCGACATCAGGGAAAACTCACCATATAATAGTGAAACCTTGCACGTACCCTAGACAACGAGATGTTGACCATGAGCCGTTACAAGTATTCGGAGGAGAAAATCCCAAGACTTGGTCGGTATGTATATGGAAATTGGACTTTTCCTTTGATGTGATTACTTGCTTTCTTTTTTCCTTCTATGCTTTTCTATTATTCCTTTTCTTTTTTTCTATGTATCTAGCACTCTATGAGTAAAGATATAGTTTTTCCATATAGGTGTTGTTTATATATCTTATTATTAAGACAACTATGCTTACCGATGATATACAATACTCATCCAAATGGTAAAAGAATTTGATACCTGTTAGGTCCGTATTTGGTAAGTTAATGCTGACAAATAATGGCAAATTGTTAGTTTATTTTCGTTAAATATGAGTCTTAAGAAATGGTCATATTATAAAAAAGTCAAACTATAAAAAAAAGTGAGCTTGGACTATATTGTGTTGTTGGCAAACCAGTTTTAGATGACAATTTTATACAATTAATACCAACAACTAAAAACATTACAAAAATCATAGTAATTCACATTTTACCTTGAATGGAAAACGGTAATTTGACTGAAAAATACCCTAGAGACTAACAAAATCCTACCTTAGAGACATTACAAAAGCAACCAGGCACTTTAGTTAATTAATGTCACTTTCTTATATTTAACTTAACTTGTGAAAAAAGGAGTGACTATTTTCTTTTTCTTTCTCGCCAGGAGTGACTATTTTCTTTTTCTTTCTGGCCTCACTTTCCTTTCTTAAATGCATATACTTGGCATTTTAGTTAATCAAATGAATTACTAAATTACTATATATATATATATATATATATTTTTTTTTTGAACGATCGTTGGGTTGCCCTTAGCTAGGAGTTTTCCAGGCCAGAATGCTACCCACTCCGATACCTCCAATACACCACATGGGGGGAGAAACCCCCAATTAAATTAATTGGGGGAAAACCCTGCTCCCTCCGGATTCGAACCCAGGTCTCCTGGATCCAAAGCCATCATTGAAAGACTCTCGTACCACTGGGCTGTAAACCCAATGGTATTACATATATATTTTAGTAAAAGAAACCATGTTTCCCTCCATGCTTTTTCTACATATTCAATGTTCGAGTTCCTTCAAATCAGTCACAACATCATCATATCATTCCTTTTTTTAATTTCACAACCTTACGTACTACCATCAAAATATGTTTGGAATAACGGAATACGACTATTTTTTTTACTCTATACATGTCGTTTGTTATATGTTAAAATTCCGTCACCTGTGGCGAGACATGAGATTTAAATGATGTGAATTTAAGGAAACTGTTAGATCCATGTTATACTATCGTTTAACGTCCGTTTAATCATAGTATAATATTTTTGGTGTCATTTGCCTTTTTTAGTTTCTTTCACCTTGTTTACCATAAAAATCATTCCCTTCATATTTTTTTCATTTCATATGAAAACAATCTAAAATGAGTCATGCATGTATCACTACTTTTTAATGTGTATATGTATACATATACATAAGATAAGATATAATTACATAAGTAATATGTTAATACTCGTTTTCTATTTATCATTTGTATACAATTTCAATATATTTACAGGCTTCGGACAAGATGTCTACCGGCCAACAACAACGAGATCCACCATGAGGAAACAGTGACTAATACAAGGTTAAAAATCTTCTTTTCCCTTTATCAATTTTTTCTTTGTTTTGTAATATTCATTCTTTTAAATAATGTGCTTTTTCTAAAAAACTAGAAAATCGTAAAATTGACCTACAAGTCAACCAATACATATATATATATCAATTTACAGGGACATGCATGTAAGTATAAACTATAGTTATAAGATACATACTCTTTTTGTTAGCTTATAATTTGATTTTTTTTTTCTTTCAATTGTAGGCAACAGAAGACAATTAGAGATCAATTGTGCTGGGTCATTGTCATTGTCATAGTAGGAATGATATTACTGGGCATGATATTCCGCGTCACGGCCGGGAAATCTAAAAAGCTTTTGCCAAATTCAACAATATATGGTCTCTACATGGGGGCCTTTGGAGGGGGCATTCTCTGTGTTGTGCTTGCGTATATAATATGCGTGCAGAGTTAGCGACACCAACATATTTTGATCTTTATGGAATCGGGTTATGGTGGCAACATGCTACAACTTGGCCATCTTATCACTTGGCTTATTTTCTATTGCCGGGTTTTGTCCTTATGGTTATTTGAAACTAGCATTCTCTATCTTGTTTGGGGTTTTGATAGTTATATACTTATATTTGAGGTCATGGAATTAACTAGCATTTTTCTATCTTGTTTGGGGTTTTGATAGTTAATTCCATGACCTCAAATATAAGTATATAACTATCAAAACCCCAAACAAGATAGAGAATGCTAGTTTCAAATAACCATAAGGACAAAACCCGGCAATAGAAAATAAGCCAAGTGATAAGATGGCCAAGTTGTAGCATGTTGCCACCATAATCCGATTCCATAAAGATCGGAATATGTTGGTGTCGCTAACTCTGCAAATGTACTCGCGTATTATATACGCAAACACAACACAGAGAATGCCCCCTCCAAAGGCCCCCATGTAGAGACCATATATTGTTGAATTTGGCAAAAGCTTTTTAGATTTCCCGGCCGTGACGCGGAATATCATTCCTACTATGACAATGACAATGACCCAGCACAATTGATCTCTAATTGTCTTCTGTTGCCTACAATTGAAAGAAAAAAAAAATCAAATTATAAGCTAACAAAAAGAGTATGTATCTTATAACTATAGTTTATACTTACATGCATGTCCCTGTAAATTGATATATATATATGTATTGGTTGACTTGTAGGTCAATTTTACGATTTTCTAGTTTTTTAGAAAAAGCACATTATTTAAAAGAATGAATATTACAAAACAAAGAAAAAATTGATAAAGGGAAAAGAAGATTTTTAACCTTGTATTAGTCACTGTTTCCTCATGGTGGATCTCGTTGTTGTTGGCCGGTAGATATTTTGTCCGAAGCCGGCAAATGACACCAAAAATATTATACTATGATTAAACGGACGATAAACGATAGTATAACATGAATCTAACAGTTTCCTTAAATTCACATCATTTAAAACTCATGTCTTGCCACAGTTGACAGAATTTTAACATATAACGAACGACATGTATCGAGTAAAAAAAAAGAGTCGTATTCCGTTATTCCAAACATAGTTTGATGGTAGTAAGGTTGTGAAATTAAAAAAAGGAATGATATGATGATGTTGTGACTGATTTGAAGGAACTCGAACATTGAATATGTAGAAAAAGCATGGAGGGAAACATGGTTTCTTTTACTATAATATATATGTAATTTAGTAATTCATTTGATTAACTAAAATGCCAAGTATATGCATTTAAGAAAGGAAAGTGAGGCCAGAAAGAAAAAGAAAATAGTCACTCCTTTTTTCACAAATTAAGTTAAATATAAGAAAGTGACATTAATTAACTAAAGTGCCAAGTATGATGGTTGCTTTTGTAATTTTGTTAATCTCTAGGGTATTTTTCAGTCAAATTACCGTTTTCCATTCAAGGTAAAATGTGAATTACTATGATTTTTGTAATGTTTTTAGTTGTTGGTATTAATTGTATAAAATTGTCATCTAAAACTGGTTTGCCAACAACACAATATAGTCCAAGCTCACTTTTTTCTATAGTTTGACTTTTTTTTTATAATATGACCATTTCTTAAGACTTATATTTAACGAAAATAAACTAACAATTTGCCATTATTTGTCAGCATTAACTTACCAAATACGGACGTAACGGGTATCAAATTCATTTACCATTTGGATGAGTAATTGTATATCATCGGTAAGCATAGTTGTCTTAATAAGATATATAAACAACACCTATATGGAAAAACTATATCTTTACTCATAGAGTGCTAGATACATAGAAAAAAAGAAAAGGAATAATAGAAAAGCATAGAAGGAAAAAAGAAAGAAAGTAATCACATCAAAGGAAAAGTCCAATTTCCATACACATACCGACCAAACTATACTAGCTATATTGAAAAAAAAGTGTGAAGTTAGAGATGGTAATTTTATACTTACAAAAGGTGTAAAGGAGATAATGCTAAATATCTTTACGGATAGATTATACTATATCTGCATAAGAAAGCAACAAAGAATTGTACATTAGTTTATGCTCATTATTCATAAACTATTTATGAATAAAAGATGGTAAGGAAAGTTACAATATAGGAGACAGTTGGAGGAGGCTTCAAAAGCAGACTTGCTACATATACTTGCTTTGACCCAAAGTATGCACTATCATATATATGGATTATCCATGCCAAAAGTAGTATATGACTTTATTTCGACACAAAAAGTATATTTGTATATTTGGGTGATAGTAACATGGTATTATATTATTGTGTTAATGGTAAGTGAGTCAGTCAAATTAGCAGGTTCCTAGCAATCTAAGATGCTGAAAATTGGTCAGACTATAATGCAGGAAAATAAATGAGGTCCAAATTCCATAATTTGTGTGATGGTAGCATGGTATATTTTGGTCTTGATGGGAAGTGAATTAGCCAACATAGCAAGTCCCTAGCAATCAAAAAGGGTGAAATGTCCATATCAATCAATAAAAACACCAATGCCTAATAGGTCTTAATGATTCTGCTGATGTTGCTGGAATGATTCTACTGCTGTTATAAGTGAATTGTTTTTTTGTAAAGTTATGGTACATGAGTGTATTTTGACCCCAAAAGTACTCTTTGTTTTTAGCTTTATTTAACCATATTTTAATGGGGCGTACTATTTTTACACCAAAACTAACAAAATTGATGATATATGCTATAAATGAACCACTTAATTATTATTAATTAGATGACCAAAGCTAACAAAATAAATGAAATAGCTAATTGAAAATGATATAAGATAAATATCATTAGCCCAAATATAAAGCAGAGGCGTTGACTTCAAGTCCAAATATGATAACTTTGGCTTCCAAAATCTTTACACTATCTTTACACATTTTCAACGTATTATTGAAAGTAAATGATATCATTTATAAAAGTTAATTAAAATGCATGATTAAAGAAACATATAAACATAAGATCAAATATGAATTACTTAGAGGTAAGATCAAAGATGATACCTGATCAGTAGAAAAATCTGATGCGCTCGTCACTTATTTTACGAAGATGTTATATGATCAAGTTCATTAAACTTTTTTTCTATTTTTTTTGTTTTATGTATTCATTTGCATGTTTATATGGAAGATATATATTCAAATCACATAACACATTTATTTCAACACATTGAGGTCAAATCAACTTCACATTGATTGTAATGATGTTAAGTATCACTATTTTGGTCTATGTAGTTTCTAAATAAAATATCATATCACTTTATTTAACACATACCTAAGTTATTAATGTTAAGAATTAAAAGCAAAATATCATACTTCTAAAAAAACTATGTGAAAAAGAAATTGAAAACTAAACATATGTGATCCTTACAAACAATGTCAAAAAAAAAAAAACGGAATGCAAAATCAATTTAAGTCTCTTTCACTTTGTGGTCCTATTCGTGTCAGATTTGAATTTTTTTTGTATTAGGGTGTAAAGGGATTACACCTATTTGTGATGGTAGCATGGAATATTTTGTGTTAATGGGAAGTGAGTCAACCAACATAGGAGATTCAAAGCAATCAAAACGGGTGAAATATCCATAGCAATCAATATCAACGCTTAAGATATAATATGCATCTTATTATCTATACACATCTACAATATATCATTACCAAAGAAGCACGAACCCTTAAATGGTTCCAACTTTTATTTTGGATCATTAGATCATATTAGTATTGTTATGTTCAATTTCATAATTGGTTAAAAATAATATTACTCAAAGTTTAGATGATTTGTTAAAATATATATATCCTTATTAAAGAATCCTTATGATGGATCGAAATACATACGTATAAAAGCTTAAGATTATAGTTTGTATGAATACTTCCGTACTAATATAGTTTTATTGATTTTTAAATAATACACTGCCGCTTTTAATATCACTATATTCTATGTTCCATCCATCTTTAAATGCATACCATGGGTATAAAAACTCTATATAGAAGCAAAATACTACAAATGCTTTAAATGTGACGAATTAACTATAAAACAAACATATACCACAAAGATAAACAAAATCATTCAAGTAACATCCACTTTAATGAAAACTAGGAAATTCAACTACCCGCGCGGGACCTCAATTATCGTGTTCATACAGTTTCATTATGCTAGTATAATTGCGTTGAAACAAACGCCTAACTAAACCTCCTATGTATGAAAGGTTCGCTCAAACATTTACATACCAAATATATATATTTCTTTAAGAGTAATACCTTCATTATGCTAATATAATTGCGTTGAAACAAGTGCCTAATTAAAAACTCCTATGTACGAAAGTTTCACTCAAACATTTACCATATCAAATATATATATATTTCTTTAAAAATTTAAAAAAATTTAATAATAAATAAAATGTAACACCCAATACCGTTTTCTACAGGTTTTGGGTCATAATACCTCGACGTGTATGGGTGGGAGGTTGAGATGTAGACAGTCTTACCTCTACCCGTAAAGAGACTTCTTCCAAAATCTAACTCTAAAATAATAATGATTGTATATTAAACTCTTAAGAAAATTTAATAATTTAATAATTATTGTACATTAAGCTTATTTGTACATTAAGCTTTATACATTAAGCTTTTAAGCTAGCTTGTAAATTACTATTCACAACCATTTGGTTTAAAGTATATAATAATAAACAATTTGAATAAATCCATAATATAACTATAATATAATATATATAATATAATATAATATAATATAATATATGCTAACTGTGAAAAAAATGACATACAATGTATTGGTATTCGTATTGCTATATACGGGGTAGTATACATATGAGATGTGATTATAGAGAAATTGTCTTCCGATAATCTCTCAAAAATAAAATGTAAAGTTCATGTATTTAAGGAATAGTAATAAATCTATATTTAAAGGTAAAATAAGTAAAGGTAATAGGAGTAATGAAACAGATTATTTGAGTAAATTTAATCGAAATATCTTTTTATATTCAAACATACAAATGCCGATGGATTTCTTTTATGCATAACTTGAGTAGTTGAGCTGACAAAATCCCATAGGGGAGGAAAAAGAAAACCAAAATATTGCATGTGTTTTTCATGCACTACACTATTATACTATATGTTATGTAGATATTAGATTAATCATTGTACATATAAGAAAGCTTGGAATATCATTATTTTGATTTTGTTCAAACGCAATTTAGGGATGGAGACATCCTTAAGCAGTTAATGGGCATGGACATGGAGAACATTAGTTAAGTTTTTTTTTTTAAAAAGGTCAACTAATATGATATCGGGTACTCCGTATGCGGTGCCTTAATGGCTAAAGGTACGTACAATCTGGCTATTATTCCAGACGCACGGAGCCTCTAGCCCACTTAAAACCAAATCCGAGAAAAACCCACTAACCTGATCGCCTAGAGGCACGACAACAAATTAGTGGTAAAACCCGTGCTATCTCAGCTTCGAACCATGGTCACCCAAGGCCCAAAACTTGATCGGCAGACTCCAAATCATAAATGTTTCGAACCGAATATTGGGACTTGGGAGAATCTTTTGAGGTCACTCTTCACGAGTATATGGGTAATTATGCTGTCTCCAAGTCGTAAATGTTTGATTAGGATTATTTGCACTATTTCACTAATACACTTTGGTACATTATACCCTTTCTTATCAGAAATCAATGTGAATACTAAGATACAACTTCTAAAACACAACGTACAACTTTTAAAACAATATAATATATATTTAGTTTAAGATTTATAAAATTAAAATTGTTTAGCTCAGGTGGTCTGCCGAATGTTTTCTCTGGGAGGGGTGAGGGTTTGAAAGAGGGGTCTTTATTGTTTCAATTTTTTTTTTCTTCCCGAAGTGATCAGTACACTACACGCTTTTAATCATACACCACCAAACATGCTATATGATGTTGTATCATACAACACTGTAAAACACGTTTTGTGGTATCGCCAAAAAATTGGTGGTGTACGGTCATCACCGTTTGTTATATTCTTATTGTGTTTTTTTTGTTTGTTTATATTAAAAAAGTTACTGGAATATGTAATTATATTTTGTTCCTCTAATGAGTGGACCATCTGAGTTTGAGAAGAACGTGGTGAAGAAGGTGATCTCTTTGGTTTGGACTAGCTTATTACAAAGATTAAGGGAGGGAAGAAACCTCAAATAGAAAGGCAACAGAGCTTATAACAATCTTTTAAATATACATGAGAGGGGTACCAGTGCAATGCAGCGGTAGGGCGGTGACGACGGGTGAGGATGGCGTTAACGGTGTGGTTATTAATGTAAAAGTAGTTGACAAAAAAGATAGTAAAGTTAATTAATAGGGACACTTGTGAAATATGAGATATGTGTGAAGATGTTTGGTTTTATGTAAGGATATTTTAGTCATATCAAAGGCTTAAAGTTTAATAAAAAATAAAAAGGGGTTTGCTAGGTACTAGACGAATGTCCGCGTGATGCGGCGGCAGTGGTAGCGATGAAGGTGTGGCGACAATGGCAGTGGTGGCGGCGATGTGCGGTGATGGCGGCGGTGGTGGCATGGTGGCAAATGTAAATTAATTGATGTAAAAGGGGTTAATATAGTTATTTAAGGGTCGTATGATATATGTTGTAAGTTATTTTATTAAGGGTACTATAGGTAACTAAGTAAAGATGTTTAAAATAGTGAATAAAAAAGATGGGTAATATGGTTATTTTAAAGTCTTAATTACTTTAAAGGCGAGGTGGAAGATGGTAATAACATAAGATTCTGGTTGGATTTTTGGGTGGGAAGTAAACCTCTAAAGGAGGAATTTCCAGTCCTTTTCAAAATCGAGAAGGATAAAAAATGTATAGTAAAGGATAGATATAATTATATATCCGACTGTTTCGACGAAAGATGGGATTGGTGCAAACAACCAAATGGTGGTCTTGAGTTAGATGAAAAGAGAAGGCTTATAATGACACTCAACTTGATCAAATTGCTCAGGTAGACAAGTGGAGCTGGAATGATGGCGATACAAAAGAATTTTCGGTGAAAGTGGTAAAAGAATTCCTAATAAGTGATCAAGATTATAGCAACAGGTTTGTTTTTAAATGGCCTAGATGGAACCCAAAGAAATGTATGTAAGTCCCAACTCGATAGATGGTACTACTGAAGACACCTCTATGTCGATGGTGGAGTTACTTTACAATATATGCACTGAACTGGAGACGACCAGTTGCAGTGTGTATATACCAAGTTCTAGATAGATTACTTATATAAAAGACAATAAGTAAAAAACAATGCAATAATACAAATAACTTGTAAGATAACTTGATGAGACAATATGTATTTTTCAATGTGTAATTTATTTATTGATATTAAACAAATTACAAGGTTGATGCGGAACCAAGATAATACACGAATGTAAATATCCTAACAACCTATGAAATACAATTGATCTATACTCGGAATTTCTCAAGACAATCGAAACACTTAAAGTTGTGAAATGTTCCTTTTAGCGACTGAGAGAAGATTGCACAAGTTCACCAAGAATATTGCAGGTTTGCAAAGTGTGAAGTTATTCGTCTTTGTGAAATAACTTTGTGAGATCGAATACTTAAATTCTTGGTGGTGCAATGACTTGTATTTATAGGCAAAGTTAACATTGGGATGTTAACTTTAGCCGTACAAATGTGGTTGGAAGCATTTAAGGAATAACATTTAATTCCTTAAAAAGCAGTGTAAAGTCGCATGTTAAAGTGACTTTACATAACCACCTTTATGTACTTTTTAATACTTTAAATAATAAGATAAGGCTTATTATCCGGGTAAAGGTACATAAAGCATACAAGTCAATTCCTCGTAATCAGTGTAAAGCTTTGTAAGGGCTTTCCACTGGGCTTCGCTGCCATTGTCATTCTCTATCTTCCATTTGTTGTCTTCGACTTCAACTGAAATGCTTCTTCAACTTGGTCAGTTCTCAACTGGAGGAAGTCTTCAGTTGCGTTGACTGTACGGTGCAACTGACTTCAATATATTTCTTGACAAATCATCTTGGTCACCAGTTTACTGGGTCACCAGATGCAACTGGTGACTGGTCAGTGTAAACTGGTGACTGGCCAGTTCCAGGTGAACTGGTCCTAACAAATTCCCCCTATTTGTCTAGAAATATAGTCTAAGTCTTTTTCTAGTTCTTGTATCTATACAAGTGTGAACTATAGAGACTTGTTCGATTTAAATCTATTTAAGTTATCTAAGGCATTTTTATAGATCAATAAATGCCTTAGGTTTTTCTTTTAGGTTTGTTAGATTTTAATCTATTATCTACCTTGTGGTTACAAACTGGTAACTTCATTTATACAAGGGAATGAAATTTATACAAGTTACAGAATGTAAATACAAATTACAAGTAGATAACTGAAGAAAGAACTTAATGAGACGGCCCTTCGCCAGTTCTTCTTCTCTTGGCAACTGAAGAGATAGGCTGAGTATCTTCAGGGTCAATATTCAACTTTTGCTCAAGATTTCTTTATGTTGAATCTTCCCCCTTAGAAAGTTAACCCATGCTTTCTCGAACCTATTCTTTTGTGCCTTAGCATCCAAAACATTCACCATCTCCACCCATTCGCTGAACCCATACTGCATAGCACCAGGATCATCAGTTCTAACCAGTGGCCCACCAGTATACTTAACTTCGATTTGAAAAACCTTGGTGCCTGCTTGATTGTAACATTGACACCATTAATAGTACCACTATGTCTTCTGGTTGACATGATCTGGGAGTAGTAGTTTCTAGCTTCAGATTCATTTGTGATTTTTATACTCCCAGCACCAGCAGCCAGTACAGCGGACTTAATGTCTTCATTGGATACCTCGCCAGTTGATTCAACGAATGTGCTAAGGTCAGCATCTCTTGCATCTCTTGTCAGTGGTCTTCTTGGTTGTGGAATCCTTCTTCTTGGTGGATTCAATACATCCTTCACAACCTTTTTAACATTTGCAATTCTCTTAAGAATCCCACTGGCCCTAATCTCTTTTGCCTTCTCCACGGAAATGTTTAAGCTCCTGGCATCGAATTCAGCTTCATCCTCATGATAGTGTCTATCCAGTTCTACATCTAGCATTTCATTCAACTGGTCAACTATCCTAGGATCATTCTTAACCCTAACATACTCATCCTTAGTGATACCCAGTAGATTGGCATCACTCATATCCAGCAACTTAATCTGAGCAAGATGTGCCATGGCCTCAACTTGGTTTCTTTGTTTCATTTTCTTTCTTTCTTTGATGTCATTACCAAGTCTAGCCAGTTTTCTACTATCACTATCTGAAACTGGAGGTAGTATGTCAGCATTACCAGTTCTAACATTTCACCAGTGGCCGGCTGGGCAGATGCATCACCAGCTAAACCTTTACCTTTGTCCAAACCAACATTCCCTGATGTGCTAAATCGAGTTTAAAATTTAAAACTAGAAATACCTTGAAACTCACTACTACGCACTATCGGGCAGTGGACCCGATCGTATGCAGTATAGTTAAAAAGTAAGTCCAGGTTCGTTCACGGGGATTGGTTTGAATCAATTGTTTAACAAAGTAGTTTGGAAAAAGGGTGGAACGCTTTGAATCTTTCTTTGACAATTAAATTAAAATAACTTAAAAGACAAACGTGTACAGGTAAAGGTAAAACTGCAAACAATAATAGTAAAGATCATCCATCTTGACTTCGCTAGACTTCAAACGTGATTGCATTCAATTAAGACCAAATTCATTAAGAGTTGACAAGATAATCATGAAAGGATAAAATGCTCGCGTGGTACCACCAACCGCTCACAAAACACCCAAACACCTAAGTTGCTAGTTTAATTACCCAAGCCGGTACCACCAATGCCTAGACAACCTTACCAACAATTAGTTTACTTGATCATCACATTACCAATCGAGCCTATGTGAATTAAAACGTGGTACCACCAACCGCTTCTAAACACGTTGACAAAATTATTCCTTTTATTAAAATGACATTCACTATCACACCATGAACTAGTGATAATTGCTCATAGACAAGCAACCGTTTGAAAAACACATATGTATCCAACTAGTACCACTAACGAAGAACACACATGCCACCAATATCATAATAATAAATATAAAGGAATAAAATCATCAAGATCTCGACACAACGATAATTGAAATCAACTCTTTGAATTAAAACATCTAGCAATCACATCATTCGTCTAGTTACATCAAGGTGGATGATTGAAATATTAGCCACTCATAATTAAATTGAAATAACAATCAAAGTAAAGGAAGAACATGATGTACCAATTGTTTGAGGAATAGAAATTGCAAGACAATAAAATAGATACGATCTAAGTGGGTGCACGTGAATCTTCAATGAATCGGAAGATGTTGAAATCTTGAATTGATCCTTGAAGGTGTTCCTTGAAGTGCAACTCTTAGAAAGAAGATTTTATAATTTGGGAATTAGGTTTCAAAAACTATTTATACCCCCTTTAATCTGATGCAAAAACTGCCAAAAACCTTTCAGTCCCGCACTCTCACTGCGGCGCAGTGGGCAAATGCACATCCCACTGCGTCGCAGTGCTTTTATACTGCCCATTTTGAAAGTGCAGGGGACCGATCGATTCGAGATTCCTACGACTATGTAAGTGCGGAATCCAAACATAATCGTTATTGAGGTAATTGAATGAAACAAACACGAAATCAATAAGAACAGGAGATAAAAACAGAATTCCTTTACCATTAGTCGAATGATTACAATGAATAAATCCGTTTACAATACATCTACGATGATTACGGATTACAATCAACGAGACGACTCTTGATAATCGAATAATATGGTGGACTTACGGACTGAGGTTTGCGCATACCTCAGCCTGCCGTGAATGAAATCTGTTGCAACTAAAATCATTACCTAAAACCGAAACCTAAGAACACTATATATAGGCTAGAAATGGGTTGGGCTTCAAACTCGTGGGCTTCCAAACGCGTGTAAACAGTAACACGTGTTTGGTCTAAACACGTGACACTATTCACACGTGTTTAGTCTAAACCCGTGGTCCAAAGCCAAACACGTGTTTAGTCTAAACCCGTGTCACTATTCACATGTAGCAAAACAGCCCATTAATTGAGATGCATCGGACACAAATTGTGCACCAAAACGTGCACTTACAGTCTCCCCCTTGGCCGATGCACTCAATTCATTCACCGATAATCATTAGCTATAGAGAACACAAATATGAACTCCCCCTTAACTAATGATACCGGGTCTTCTTTTGTTGAGACTCGATCTTCTGACACAACATTCTGATCTTCAAACTCCAAAATCTCTGTATCTCTGTGACAACCAACTAACCTAACACATCTCATTGTAGTTCTCCCTCTCAACAGTAGCCATCTCCGAATTAAACATATGCAATCTTCTTCCTGCTTGGAACTTTGCTCGAGACATTCCTCGACTTGCTTAACCGGCATATAATAGAGAAGTTGAATTTCCAACAATCAACATCAAATCAATCAGCTCTCACAAAAATAAGAAACTCTGTAGCTTGAATCACAAACTGCAGTACCAAAAATCCTGTCTCAACTAGCAGCATCTGACTTTGTCTTGTACCTTCACAATTCCACCAACCACCCGAAGTCTTTCCTATCAGATCTCCCCTTCAGTTGTATACACCACCAAATATAAAGATCTTTAATCTCGCAATCACAATAAATGATCGCCTGATAATCATCTCTATTCTTGGAATATACATAGGTTCAATCTTCAATTACTTAACAACAGATGACCAACTTCGTTGCTCTTAATATTTCGACAAAGTTTCCACAACTGCCATCTATTTGATACTTGAGCATATTTCACATTAAGCACACCATCATCTAAACACAGATCTTAGTTTGTCTCTCAAGTAGCACAGAATTTTACTCAGAAATCTGAAATTTTTTATCTCCCACTTTTCTCTGCAAAATTCTGAAATCTAGCCCATCTTAGGTTTTAAATATCTCCCATTCTTGAGGTTCTTCAAAAGCTTAGAGCTCACGACGGTTAAAACTCTTCGCCAAACAGGGTATATTCGTTTTCCCTCCAAATTTTCGAGGAAAAACACATTTACGTGAAACATTGGTATTCACGTAAATTTTTATTTCTAAGGCTGTGGGAAAAATTTGATAATTGCCGAAAATTTTCATCCAAAACGTGCCGAAATCGCACAAAAACGGACCGTAAATTTTTCGAACGCTACCAAACTTCAAATCTCCATGAATCATGCCATTTTAAGACCATGGACAAAAATTATTTTTCCCGCCAAAATACTCTTTTTTTTTTTTTTTTTTTTCTACAACCCTGTCTTCTATGCTTCAATGTATCAGACGATCTGCAGTGATCCTTCCACACCGAAACATACTTGAACCTCGATTCCATTTCGACAACTCAAACACGTTCTTCTATGCACGTGCTTGGACATAAAACGCGTGCTAGTGTTACAGTAACACGTGCTTGGACTCAAACGCGTGGTACACTAATCTCAAACACGTTCTCCAAACCAAACGCGTGGGCCTCCGTCAAACACGTGGTCTAGCATCAAACACGTGGTCCAAAGCCAAACGCGTGGTCTAAATCCAAACGCGTGTTACCAGTACCACGTACTTTTCCAAGTGCGTGTGATCTCATCTGCACAGAACAGATCTGATCGATGTTCTTCATCCAAAAACCCTAAAAACGAACCACGAATCAGAGACATAAAGCCTCTCCTGCTCTGATACCAATTGAAAGTGCAGGGGACCGATCGATTCGAGATTCCTACGACTATGTAAGTGCGGAATCCAAACATAATCATTATTGAGGTAATTGAATGAAACAAACACGAAATCAATAAGAACAGGAGATAAAACAGAATTCCTTTATCATTAGTCGAATGATTACAATGAATAAATCCGTTACAATACATCTACGATGATTACGGATTACAATCAACGAGACGACTCTTGATAATCGAATAATATGGTGGACTTACGGACTGAGGTTTGCGCATACCTCAGCCTGCCGTGAATGAAATCTGTTGCAACTAAAATCATTACCTAAAACCGAAACCTAAGAACACTATATATAGGCTAGAAATGGGCTGGGCTTCAAACTCGTGGGCTTCCAAACGCGTGTAAACAGTAACACGTGTTTGGTCTAAACACGTGACACTATTCACACGTGTTTAGTCTAAACCCGTGGTCCAAAGCCAAACACGTGTTTAGTCTAAACCCGTGTCACTATTCACATGTAGCAAAACAGCCCATTAATTGAGATGCATCGGACACAAATTGTGCACCAAAACGTGCACTTACACATTTGTGCTTGTTTGTCAAGGCTGACTGCGGCGCAGTGGGCAAATGCACAACCCACTGCGTCGCAGTGCTTATACACTGGTCGTGATGCACCCTTCCACTAGCTGACTGCGGCGCAGTGGTCCTGTTCACCACCACTGCGTCGCAGTGCTATATTACTGACCGAAGGCCACACATCAACTTATGAATACTTGCATAATTTTTCTATCTCTTTTCATCTTAACGACTATCGAACTCTCCAATCAACTTCATGACCTCAAAATTACTCGAATTTGCACCAAACGGACACGTCACCTGTTTAGAACCTGAAACCACTAACAAAACCCATAAACGCGCCAAATGCCAGCAAAATCGACTAAAAACATATAATAAAAAGGCCAATAACGATGTGGGCGATGGGTATAAATTGGTCACATCAAATCCCCCCACACTTGAGCATTGCTTGTCCTCAAGCAAATCCAACATTTAAAAAAAAAGTAATCCTTGGCAAAGAAGCTAAATAAACAATTACGAGTATCAAAAAGAAGCAACACCAAGTATGTCAAAGACAAAGAAGTTGGGTGAAGCAGTTTTAATCTTAAATGAAAACCCGAAATGTTTGACCATATCTGAACAATCCCAAGCCTCAATAACACGACTATGCACAAGTGAAACAAATGAACCTATCAATATCATTCTACTCCAACGAACTTACTTTTGGGTTGAATATATGAAGAATCACTCATAGCACGGTCGTGATGCATATCTTACCATAGGCTTGAACAAGGATCATAGCTCCACCGACGTGGCGTAAGCACCAAGTACATCATCAAAATAGGCATATAAGATGGTTGTATAGTTAGGCTAAGGCATATATATTGGACATTTACAATGAGTGAGGGAGTGTAGGTTAGAAATGAAAGGAATCAATCAAAAGTATAAGGTAAGTATGAAATATGTACAAAATAGTCTTATCAAACCCGTACCCTTGATTGCCAACAACCCATAAATTGCAAATCCGCTAAGACACTTCAAAATTACCAAGCAAACTCGACACCAATGTGGTGTATCAACTTCAAACAACTTAAAATCAACCAAGCCCTCCATTCTTAACGATACAATACAACTCTAGACATATAAAAATGAGACGTACCCACTAGTAGCCCAATTTCCATTTTTTTTTTTAATTTTTTAATTTTTTTTTTTGAAATCAACTCTACTAGTAGGCACCCTCTTACAATGATGAACAATGTCTAAAAACACAATATGATCAATTTTGAACATTCCAAAACAAGCTCCAATACTTAAACCAATCTACGTCTTTCCCAAGTCAAAGCATAATCCAATCAATCCACCCCAAAACTCTCACAAACCGTGCAAACCAACCAACAGCAATCAAAGGCCCCCCAGATTAGACTATCGGCATGGTAATGTATAATTAGGTAAAGTTTACATAAATGAGTGGATATATACAATGGAAAAGGCTAAGTTAAAATGGTGTATAAGAAAGGTTTACAAAGAAAGGAAGGATGTATATGTAAGTGAGTATACGTATAGTAAGGGTATGAATATACAAAAGGAAAAGTGAAAATAAAGAAAGAAAGAAAAGAATGGGTCAAACCTATATGCCAATTCGTCATCCGATGTACTTTAATCACAAAAGTGATCTCACTGCGGTCTCGTCACGATCACAAGGCCAAGTTCTAGCTCAACACATCACCGGCACACTCAAATCAAAGAAAAGAGCCCGGAAATGGAATAAATTAACCTCAAATTCGCACATCTTAGTGCAGAGTTCGAAATGGAACCCTTACTCCCGAATAAATCCAAGAGCCTAAGAGAGGGACAAAATTACAAGGCAATCAAACCAAAACCGTAAACACCTAGCACATCTATATATGAACAATGAATCTCACAACTTTAGGTGTTTGGGGAATTTGAGTATGCAAGTAATGTTATCAATCCACAAGGATTAGCCCAATAACCGTTCAGAACACATTTCGCCGATTAAAATTTTGTGTAGTAAAAATTGCTTGTTAAGTTATCATGAATTAAGTGACAAAAGCAATTTACCACAAGGACAAACTCAACTCAAGTATCAAAACCATATCAACTTCTATCATCCCGCCAAATTGAAAGCAACCAATTCTCAAACATGCACATCATAGTTCAGAGTTCAGGATAGAACCCTTATTCTTGGATAAAACCCAAAAACCTATGAGAGGGACACATTCACAAGAACGGTTAAAATCTCAATGGCAAAACAACAAAAGAGATAAACCCGGTAGCTAACACCTATTTGCCACCCCCCCACACTTAAGATGGACAATGCCCTCAATGTCCATATTCGGTCAAACAAAGGTAAATAGGGGTAAGCAACATAGAAAAATCAGAGCACATACCGGAGTAAGGACACATCCCGTTTTGAAACAAGTCAGTCGACCCCGTGTCACAAATGGTGCTTCCTAAAAAGGAAGACCCCTTTGCTTGGCGGGAGAAACAACTTGTACCAAAACGGAGAGTGCGAGAATGGTGTGTGCAACAAACATACCAAACACAAATATAGCGGCGCTGAACTACTGCCAGCATATGCACACCATCACACAATCACAATTTGATGCCACAAAGTAAAGATGAGAAGAGAATCCAATGAGTTTCCCCCCCACACATGTGTTGCACAATAGCCATCAAATCGAATAGTCCTGTCACTTGCACCACAAACAAACCACATTCCAATCATATAAAAGTAACACTGTTCATGCAAACAAACCAAAAGAAAAAGAAAAAGTCAAAATACAATGTTCCATCACCCCGTAGGGTAGATACCCGAAGAAATAAGAAATAATGTATGGAGTACAGTCATCCAGATAATCAAACCATCATCACAAACCATAACATGATTCCATCCCACGGAACCGGATGGGAACCATAATCATCATCACTGTCGTCACTGCTGCTGACCATGATAGCCATAAGGAAGACCAGAAGTATCAAAAAGATCCGTGATCCAATTGCGGTCTCCTTCTTGACCCGAACTAGAGGCGCCAACATCTCCTCCAGACGGTCCACCACCAAATCCTGACCCAGAACCTGCAACAAAACCAGGAGCGAAAGAAGATGAACCACCAATAAATCCCCCAGAACCACCAGCATCTCCACCAGCTTGACTAGCGGCACCTGTCCATGGCCTCCACTCTGCACTAGTACCTGCATCAAAAGAAGATCTCCCACCAAAAGAACCAAACTGCACAGGGCCACGAGGAGATCCTCCTAGATCATGTGGGAAGAAAGAACCGCCTCCCTGACGATATGTCGGAACATGAATAGGTGGTGGTGAGAAATCAGGAATAGGAGTGTCTGGAACGAACGGCTGCCCATGGTACTGCGCATCCCACATAGGCTGATAATAATCTAGGGTATAGTTGGTGCGGGCCTGCTGCGATCCCAACCAAGTCATATCTTGATCCATCCTCCGTTGATAATCATCAAATGCCATACCACTAGCCTGCTGCCCATCCAAAATCTGTTGCAGCTGGGACCCTATATCTGTCAAATCAATACTTGGACGGCCCCGCCTCCGCTGAGGCTCCTGAGGGGCGTCCTCCATCTCATCATCATCAGAATCCTCCACCTCAGGAGGCGGTGCAGCGATAACACCCGTATCATCCAACAACCTTGCTTGCTCATTCTTCTTCGGCTTCTTCACTATCTTGGCTATTATCAACTCTTTCTCAGTTAAATGCTCTTGTCTAACCTGCAAAGACAATCCCTCATGACATATATCAGTATCAAAAACTCCCATCCTCTTGTAAATACGGGTGATAAAATGCCCAAGCACCAACTTCGAATCCGAGTGATTCACCATCCTATCCAGAACAACCATTGGGGCCAAAGCAAACCTCCTCGGTGCCCCCTCAGTAAACAACTTAATCAGCCATAAATCTAGCTGGTATGCCTTGTCCCAATGGGTGGACCTTTGTACCAGAAACGTGACAATCATCCTATGCAACATCCTCAGCTTGACACTTCTAATCTTAGACACACTACCAGAGCCACCAGAGGGCCAATCATGTCCCGAAATACGAGTCCAATACTGAGTTATCGACTCTCCATCCCCCAAATCCTGTTTCACATACAAACCTCTCCTCAACAAAGCCCTAAATTCCTGACTATCCAACTGATCCCTTGTATACATGCCACAATAAAAACCAAATTCCGGAATAGATAACTTCCTAGGCTGTCCCCCGCAGACAAAAGTTACTACCCGCTCTTCAAAAATATCGTTGACCTTATTAAGGTCCTTGGTCAACTTCAAAGTAGAATAAAACTCCAGACAAAGTTCACGAAAACTTGGTTCCCGATTATTGAAAATGTTATGCCACATATCACTACTAACCACCTGGTCACCGATTGGAACGTCAATGCGAAACCAACGACGGATATCCTCCTGTATCCCATAATTCCTAGCAAAAATCGGATCAAGATATTTGGGAGGGCAAACTACCTGGCGATGAAGATCAAAGAGATTATTCAAGTAGTTGTTCTTATGGGGTTGCCTAGCCCCATTGAACTCTAACCAGGCGTGAGACTCGTCCATTTGGTTCTCTCCAAACTTTAAATCAGGCACTTCTGGCTCTTGCCTAGCCCTCTTGGAACCAGTCCCGCTTCCTTGACCAACTTCCATCTGCCTTTGCTGATCTCCAGTCTGCAATCACAAAATTAAAGCAAACAGACATGTTAAAGAAGGAATGCAAAACTGAAATCATAATAATCATCAACACAATTTGTGGGCAGAAACTTCCCACTGCGTCGCAGTGGGACTGGATGGTCCTCACTGCGGCGCAGTGAAGCAAATTTCATGTGCAAGACAGAAACCAGCCACTGCGGCGCAGTGAAGCAAATATCATGTGCAAGACAGAAACCAGCCACTGCGGCGCAGTGGGCCTAAAAATCTGGGCAAGAAGATGGTGTTCATCACAACTTTCAGTAAAAATGGTCGATTCAAACCATCAAACTACTATATTTCAACAATGTAGCAACAACTAGGCTAACATTAACCTCCCCCACACTTGTCCATCAAAAAGCCCCAAGTTTACAAAACTCTAGCATTTATTTTATCTCAAAATCGGATGAACAAGTGTTAGAATCGAAAAATTAAACACCACATTGGTATCAATAGCCCATAACTAACATAACCCACTAATTAATTTGAAAATTAAAACCCTAAAAATTAAAAAATAAAATTAAAGAAATAAAAAGATAAACTAGTCAAGAAACCATACCTTTTTTCCCATGATACTGAAAGAATACTGGTAATGCAGGAGAAAAGGAAGAAGAAAATGCAAGAATGGTGATTTGAGAGCAAAAGTGAAGTAGCTTGAGATCGGTTTTGAGAGGAAGAGGGAAAAAAAAAACTGATAAAAATTGAGTGGTAAAAAATAATACTCCCCCTGATGCTGGTAATAATACACTCAGGGTTGACCGGTCAAAGGCCCACTGCGGCGCAGTGGGCATCGACCTCCCCCACTGCGGCGCAGTGGGGCATTTTTTCTTTCAACTCCAGTAAGAATCGACTGCGGCGCAGTGGGCATAGTACTCCCCCACTGCGTCGCAGTACAAAACCACTGGTCTCGACCCCCAGTTTTCCCTAGAAAAAAAAATAAATTTGACAATGAAAATTTTGAACACTTACCTCAATCCGCTTCACATCAAATTGTACCTGCATTTTTCTTGACAAAACAACATCAAATCTAACTAACAAAACAAAAATAAAATAAAAGAATATAACACGGGTTGCCTCCCGAGAAGCGCTTAATTTATTTGCGAGTCGTTAGCTAGACTCGACTACCTTTCAAGCTTCCAATTCAAAAATTGGGATCTCTTCAATCATCCCCTCCACTTGTTCTTCTTCAAAGTACAATTTAAGCCTATGACCATTTACTATGAATGAACCTTCACCATCTCTCTTGAACAACTCCACATAACCCGACGGATAAACATGCTTGATAACAAAAGGTCCAATCCACCTAGAAGTTAGCTTAGGTTGTTTGATCTTAAACTTAGACAAAAACAACAAAACTTTAGCCCCAACCTTAAATTCCTTTCTACGGATCCTTTTGTCATGCCAAACCTTGGTTCGCTCCTTGTAAAGCCTAGAATTCTCATATGCACCTAACCGAAGCTCATCCAACTCATGAAGTTGCAACATTCTAAGTTCACCGGCTTCCATCATATCCAAGTTTAAATTTCTCAAAGCCCAATACGCCTTATGCTCTATCTCAATAGGTAGATGACATGTCTTACCATAGAGCAACCGGTATGGCGTGGTGCCAATCGGTGTCTTATAAGCCGTCCTAAACGCCCACAAGGCGTCATCCAACTTCTTTGACCAAACCTTAGGGTTATCTCCCACAGTTTTCTCCAAAATTCTCTTCAAAGCCCTATTGGTGTTTTCTACTTGTCGACTAGTTTGTGGATGATAGGAAGTAGAAAAGTAATGCACAACACCATATCTTTTCATGACCTTTGCTAATTGATGATTTGCAAAGTGGGTTCCTCTGTCACTAATTAAGGCTCTAGGGCAACCAAATCGGCAAAACAATTGTTTAAGGAAATCAATTACTACCCTAGCATCATTCGTAGGCAAAGCCTTAGCTTCGGCCCATTTAGACACGTAGTCAACGGCGACAAGAATATATAGGCACTTATTAGACGGTGGGAATGGTCCCATGAAGTCTATACCCCAAATATCGAAAACCTCACATACCTGAATGCTCTGTTGAGGTATCTCGTCCCGCTTAGTAATGTTTCCTTGTCTCTGACAAATGTCACAAGTCTCCACCAAAGTTTGAGCTTCCTTGAAAATTGTCGGCCAATAAAAACCTGCATCAAACACTTTCTTACCGGTGACTGAAGGACCGTAATGACCTCCAGTAGGACCATAGTGACAAGCATCCAGAATCTCCCTAGTCTCAGCTCCAGCTACACATCTCCTCACCATACCATCTGCACAAACACGAAACAAGTATGGGCTATCCCAAAAATAGTACTTGGCATCCGAGATGAGCTTCTTCTTCTGTTGGTGCGTGAAGTCAGTTGGTATCTCACCTGCAACCAAATAATTAGCAATATCTGCAAACCAAGGTGCATCATCAGAAGTAGAAATAAACATTAAACATTCATCAGGGAAGTGATCATTGATCTCCCCATCACGAAGTTCCTCCCGGTGAGGATCTTCCAAGCGACTCAAATGGTCGGCAGCCAAATTTTCAGCCCCTTTCTTATCCTTGATCTCAATATCAAACTCTTGTAACAACAAGATCCAACGGATAAGCCTGGGTTTAGCATCTTGTTTCGAGAACAAGTATTTAAGGGCTGAATGATCCGTGAAAACTATGGTCTTACTTAACACCAAATAAGATCTAAACTTATCAAAAGCGAAAACCACGGCAAGCAATTCCTTCTCTGTTGTGGTGTAATTTTGCTGGGCGGGGTTCAAAGTTTTGCTAGCAAAGTAAATGGGCTTGAAATGCTTATCAACCCTTTGCCCAAGCACGGCCCCCACAGCAAAATCACTTGCATCACACATCAATTCAAAGGGCAATTCCAATCCGGCCCGACCATGATAGGTGAATTGGTCAACTTCTCCTTTAGAACCTGAAAAGCACTTACACAAGAATCATTAAACTCAAAAGGGACGTCCTTCTCCAACAAATGGGTCATAGGACGAGTAATCTTAGAAAAATCTTTAATGAAGCGACGGTAAAAACCGGCATGTCCAAGAAAACTCCTTACCCCTTTCACATTGGAAGGCGGGGGTAATTTGGCTATAACATCAATCTTAGCCCTATCAACCTCTATCCCGGCCTTAGACACCTTGTGACCTAGCACAATACCCTCGGTCACCATGAAGTGACACTTTTCCCAATTTAAAACAAGGTGTGCCCTCTCACACCGTTCCAACATCTTATCCAAGTTGTGCAAACAAGTACGAAATGAGTCCCCAAAAACCGAGAAATCATCCATGAAGACCTCCATGGAGGTCTCAAGCATGTCCTGGAATATAGCTATCATGCACCTTTGGAAGGTGCCAGGGGCATTACATAGACCAAACGGCATTCACCGATAAGCAAAAGTGCCAAAGGGGCACGTGAAAGTGGTCTTTTCTTGATCCTTTGGATCAATGGGTATTTGAAAGTACCCGGAAAACCCATCAAGGAAACAAAAATACTCATTACCTGCTAGTCTCTCTAACATCTGATCAATAAAAGGCAATGGGAAGTGATCCTTTCGGGTGGCATCATTAAGCTTTCGGTAGTCAATACAAACCCGCCATCCCGTTACAGTTCTAGTAGCCAAGAGTTCCTTATTTTCATTTTCAACCACTGTCATGCCCCCCTTTTTGGGCACACAGTAGACAGGACTTACCCAAGGACTATCAGCAATAGGGAAAATGATCCCTGCATCTAACAACTTAATAACTTCTTTCTTAACAACCTCTTTCATATTAGGATTTAGCCTCCTTTGTCTCTGGACAACGGGCTTAACATCATCAATAAAATCAATCTTATGCTGACAAAAATTTGGACTAATACCTGGAATGTCGGTAGTTTTCCAAGCAAAAGCCCGCTTATGAGCTCGGAGCACAGCCAAAAGAAGTCCTTTCTCGTCACCCGAGAGTGAGGACGAGATAACTACTGGTAAAGATGATTTACCTGCCAAGTAAGCATACTCCAAATGTGCAGGCAATGGCTTAAGCTCCAAATCTGTAGGTGGTACATCAACTGAATTAGGTACCTTGAGCTTCCATCAGCAACAACTCTCTCAAAGCTCTCATCCACTGGAGGTGTCTCATCCAAGTTAAGTGCCATAACCTCTGCAAACAACTCATCATCAGAAATTTCCCCCGATCCGAGATTAGCAATCTCCTCATCTCCCATATCGGTCTCCATCAACTCCTGAAACTCTCGGTCCAAAGCATCATCAATCACATCAATCCTGAAACATGACTCATCATTAGAATAAGAATGCTTAATAGACCTCTCAACATTAAAAACAATCCTATCTGTACCCACACCCAAAGATATTTCCTTATCTTTCACACGGATGATAGCATCCGCGGTATTAAGAAATGGTCTACCAAGTATTAGGGGTACCTGTGCATCCTTCTCCATCTCGAGGATGACAAAGTCAACTAGGAAAACAATATGGCCCACCTTGACTCTAATGTTTTCAGCAATACCCATGGGGTACTGGAATGAATGGTCAGCTAGCCTTATACTCATGCGAGTCGGGCGAAGGATTCCTAAAGCCAACTTACTCCAAACCGAATAAGGCATCAAATTAATGCTAGCTCCTAAATCAGCTAAAGCCTTACAAATAATGGTTCTAATAGAGCAAGTTATAAGAAAACTCCCTGGGTCTTCAAGCTTAGGGGGAATGCGGTTCTGCAAAATAGCAGAACACTCGGCATTGAGAAACGTAGCTTTGGCCTCCTCCATCTTTCCTTTATCCGTCACAAGTTCCTTAATGAACTTGGCATAATGAGGCATCCCCTGTATCAAATCCACTAAAGGCACATTAATATGAACATTTGAAATCATCTGAACAAACTTGTTATATTGTTCCTTTAGCTTGGCCTTCCTAAACCGTTGTGGGAATGGAACTTTTGGTTTATAAGCTTTAACCTCGGGTTCCACAACCGGTTTTGGTGGAGTGGCCGGAGTCTTCACGGTCGGATTCTCCTCCATCTCAATCTCCTCATCAATCTCATCATCATTACCTGAATCCTGTACATCTGAAACAACAACATTAGGCATAGTAGGAGGGTCATAAGATTTACCTGTACGAGTGGTGATGGCTTGGCTTCCTCATTACGGGCTTGAGGTGGAGTGTACTTCTGCCCCGTATTTTGTCCCTGATTCGGCCCCATGCTAAACTGAGACCTAGGATTCTGTTGAGTATTACTAGGCAAGGTACCAGAAGGCCTAGAAAGTGCAGCCATCCTACTCTCAAGATCCTTAAAGTTAACACATTGATTCTTCATATTTATCTCAACCTTCCCATCTATCCTATCCAACCTCTCATTCAACGCCTTAGTGTCATCCCGAATCATCTGAATGCTAGAGTTAGTTTCAGCCCGATCCTTGCCCTTGTTGAGTTTGTTGTTGTGGTTGACTCTGAAAGTTATCTCTCTGCCATCTATTTCCTGAAAAACGAGAATTATTAGTAGTAAAAGAAGGGTTATAAGCAGGATTACCTGAAGAACGGTTCTGGGAACCGGTATTGCGTTGGTAGCTCCCTTGTGGTTGATTCTGAATGTAACTCACATCTTCTGGTCCCCGACTCGGACAATCTTCAGAATAATGCATATTACCACAATGGTCACACCCCTCGGCTACTACCTTTACATCCCGTTCAAGTGCTCCAAACCGACTCTCTTGCATATCAAATCCCTTTTCCATGCGCTTAGACAGCGCTCTAATCTCTCCAATCATACCAGAATCATGACTAGCCTCAACCTTTGCGACCCTACCTTGGCTAGTACCTTTCTTTAGTCTTCTCTCATTCTTCAAAAATCTATCATCATCCATATTTGCATTGTCCTTTGCCATGGACTCCAAAATATCAAAACCTTCATTGGGTGTAATTTTGTTGAAACCACCCCCAAAAGCATATCCTAACTCACGTTTGGACTTCTTATCTAGGCCATCAAAGAAAAGCTCAACATATTGCTCCTTAGTCATGTTATGGCCCGGACAATTCCTCAACATCTCTTTAAACCGAATCCATGCATCCACTACATCTTCATCTTCATCTTGGTCAAAGGACCTAATCAAGTTCTCCAACTTCCGTTGAGTTCTAAGTGAGTAAAACTCACCAATGAAAGCTTGCTTGAGTTGGTCCCAAGTTGTTATAGAATTTTCTGGGAGATCATTAAACCAATCTAAAGCATCACCGGTAATGGACATGGGAAATGTTTCTAGTTTAACGGCATTCATTTGGTTGTTCCCATATTGGTATAACCGTGCCAACTTCTCAAACCTCTCTAAGTGCTGGTATGGATCCCATTTCCTTTTACCATCAAACTGTTGCTCCTCAATGCTTTTAAGATGATTACCTTTCAGATTGAAATCATGAGCAATGGCTGGAGGTCTTATAGGACTACCACGGTTGGTAGGTATAGTACGGACCCTCTCACCATAACGTATATCGTTCGGATCCCTTTCTTCGTCTCCCATTTCCTCTTCTAACTTAACTTCTGACTTGAAGAACTCGTCTAAATAGAACCCTTCCTCGTCCGAATCAGGAGTGGGTTTAGCAATGGGTGAGAATGGTGTAGGTGTTGCGAAGTTAAATCTACGTCTTGTCGGTGTTCTCAAGGGACTATTTAGAGGTAAACCCGAAGACCGCAAGTTCATCAACTAAGAAGTAGACCTGTAAAACACAACTAACCAAACACGTCAACTGCACCTGTGATAAGACAAGAAAAGCAAAACTAAACTATAAAGCAAGTAACTTCCTCACGCGTGAGGAAGGATCAAACCACTAAATTAACAACTAAAACGGTACACAATCCCCGGCAGCGGCGCCAAAAACTTGATGTGCTAAATCGAGTTTAAAATTTAAAACTAGAAATACCTTGAAACTCACTACTACGCACTATCGGGCAGTGGACCCGATCGTATGCAGTATAGTTAAAAAGTAAGTCCAGGTTCGTTCACGGGGATTGGTTTGAATCAATTGTTTAACAAAGTAGTTTGGAAAAAGGGTGGAACGCTTTGAATCTCTTTTTGACAATTAAATTAAAATAACTTAAAAGACAAACGCGTAAAGGTAAAGGTAAAACTGCAAACAATAATAGTAAAGATCATCCACCTTGACTTCGCTAGACTTCAAACGTGATTGCATTCAATTAAGACCAAATTCATTAAGAGTTGACAAGATAATCGTGAAAGGATAGAATGTTCGCGTGGTACCACCAACCGCTCGCAAATCACCCAAACACCTAAGTTGCTAGTCTAATTACCCAAGCCGGTACCACCAATGCCTAGACAACCTTACCAACAATTAGTTTGCTTGACTATCAAATTACCAATTGTGCCTATGTGAAAATAACGTGGTACCACCAACCGTTACAAATCACGTTGACAAAATGATTCCTTTTATTAAAATGACATTCACTATCATACCATGAACTAGCGATAATTGCTCATAGACAAGCAACCGTTTGAAAATCACATATGTATCCAACTAGTACCACTAACGAAGAACACACATGCCACCAACATCATAATAATAAAAATAAAGAATTAAATCATCAAGATCTCGACACAACGATAATAGAAATCAACTCTTTGAATTAAAACATATAGCAATCACATCATTCGTCTAGTTTCATCAAGGTGGATGATCGAAAGATTAGCCACTCATGATTAAATTGAGATAAGAATCAACATAAAGGAAGAACATGATGTACCAATCGTTCTTTGAAATTGAAATTGCAAGACAATAAAATAGATACGATCTAAGTGGGTGCACGTGAATCTTCAATGAATCGGAAGATGATGAAATCTTGAATTGATCCTTGAAGGTGTTCCTTGAAGTGCAGCTCTTAGAAAGAAGACTTGATAATTTGGGAATTAGGTTTGAAAAACTATTTATACCCCCCTTTAATCTGATGCAAAAACTATCAAAAACCTTTCAGTCCCGCACTCTCACTGCGGCGCAGTGGGCGAGTGATGCCCCCACTGTGGCGCAGTGCAAATACACTGCCTTTGGTGCCCGTTTGTTCAAGGCTGACTGCGGCGTAGTGGACAAATGCACATCCCACTGCGTCGCAGTGCTTATACACTGGTCGAATCCACGCTTTTCAATCCTCTGACTGCGGCGCAGTGGCTAGGTGTGGTTGCCACTGCGGCGCAGTACAAATACACTGGTCATGATGCACCTTTCTTTGAGATGACTGCGGCGCAGTGGGCTTGTTTACTGCCACTGCGTCGCAGTGTAATATTACTGAACCAAAGGCTACATCAACATATGAAGACTTGCATATCTTTTCTATTTCTTTTCACTCTCGAACTCTCCAAGCAACTTCATGACCTCAAAATTACTCGAAATTGCACCAAACGGACACGTCACCTGTTTAGAACCTGAAACCACTAACAAAACCCATAAACGCGCCAAATACCAGCAAAATCGACTAAAAACATATAATAAAAAGACCAATAACGATGTGGGCGATGGGTATAAATTGGTCACATCAGTACATAAAGCATACAAGTCAATTCCTCGTAATCAGTGTAAAGCTTTGTAAGGGCTTTCCACTGATGGTCTCCAGTTTGTAACTGACTAGAATGCCAACTGGGCTTCGCTGCCATTGCCATTCTCTATCTTCCATTTGTTGTCTTCGACTTCAACTGGAATGCTTCTTCAACTTGGTCAGTTCTCAACTGGAGGAAGTCTTCAGTTGCGTTAACTGTACGGTGCAACTGGACTTCAATATATTTCTTGACAAATCATCTTGGTCACCAGTTTCACTAGTCTCCAGATGCAACTGGTGACTGGTCAGTGTGAACTGGTGACTGGCCAGTTCCAGGTGAACTGGTCCTAACAAATTCCCCCTATTTGTCTAGAAATATAGTCTAAGTCTTTTCTAGTTCTTGTATCTATACAAGTGTGAACTGGAAGGACTTGTTTGATTTAAATCTATCTAAGTTATCTAAGGCATTTTTATAGATCAATAAATGCCTTAGGTTTTTTTTTTTGGTTTGTTAGATTTTAATCTTTTATCTACCTTGTGGTTACAAACTGGTAACTTCATTTATACAAGGGAATGAAATTTATACAAGTTAAGAATGAAATTTATACAAGTTACAGAATGTAAATACAAATTACAAGTAGATAAACTGAAGAAAGAACTTAATGAGATGGCCCTTCGCCAGTTCTTCTTCTCTTGGCAACTGAAGAGATAGGCAGAGTATCTTCAGGGTCAATATTCAACTTTTGCTCAAGATTTTCTTTATGTTGAATCTTCCCCCTTAGAAAGTTAACCCATGCTTTCTCGAACCTATTCTTTTGTGCCTTAGCATCCAAAACATTCACCATCTCCACCCATTCGCTGAACCCATACTGCATAGCACCAGGATCATCAGTTCTAACCAGTGGCCCACCAGTATACTTAACTTCGATTTGAAAAACCTTGGTGCCTGGCTTGATTGTAACATTGACACCATTAATAGTACCACTATGTCTTCTGGTTGACATGATCTGGGAGTAGTAGTTTCTAGCTTCAGATTCATTTGTGATTTTTATACTCCCAGCACCAGCAGCTAGTACAGCGGACTTAATGTCTTCATTGGATACCTCGCCAGTTGATTCAACGAATGTGCTAAGGTCAGCATCTCTTGCATCTCTTGTCAGTGGTCTTCTTGGTTGTGGAATCCTTCTTCTTGGTGGATTCAATACATCCTTCACAACCTTTTTAACATTTGCAATTCTCTTAAGAATCCCACTGGCCCTAATCTCTTTTGCCTTCTCCACTGAAATGTTTAAGCTCCTGGCATCGAATTCAGCTTCATCCTCATGATAGTGTCTATCCAGTTCTACATCTAGCATTTCATTCAACTGGTCAACTATCCTAGGATCATTCTTAACCCTAACATACTCATCCTTAGTGATACCCAGTAGATTGGCATCACTCATATCCAGCAACTTAATCTGAGCAAGATGTGCCCTGGCCTCAACTTGGTTTCTTTGTTTCATTTTCTTTCTCTCTTTGATGTCATTACCAAGTCTAGCCAGTTTTCTACTATCACTATCTGAAACTGGAGGTAGTATGTCAGCATTACCAGTTTCTAACATTTCACCAGTGGCCGGCTGGGCAGATGCATCACCAGCTAAACCTTTACCTTTGTCCAAACCAACATTCCCCCTATCACTCTGCTCACCAGCTTCAGTACTGGTAGCCACAACCAATTCTCTTTCAGATCCAGATGGAGTCCTTCCAGGTGCAACTGGTCGTGTAAGGACTGAACTTCTTTCCCCCTTGGCAGCATCTAGACCTGCCTGAATACCTTCCCATTCAGAGGGGTGAGATGGCAACCGGTCAAGAGGCTGCCATGATTGCATGTCCTTACACTCTTTGAAGATGCCACACATCATCCTGAAGGACCTCCATAAATGGTTCGTCTCCTTGGACTGGGTCAAGACATTTGCAACAACTTGGTCTTGACCAGTTTTCAATTCATTCAAGATCTTGGAGTCCTCATCCAACCCGGAGACAACCTTATCCTTAACCTCATCATCCATCTTCTTCAGATTTTCCACTTCAGTTGTCAGTTTCTCTATAGATTGAGCATGTAGAGATACCTGGGTGTTCAAACTGTCTATGCTGCCTCTCAACTGGTTGATCTCACTGGTAAGTGGGGCCAGATCAACCTGAGGAGTGGCCAGCTTGGTGATCTCAGACATCACCCTTTCAATCAAATGCTCTTCTCTAGCACCCAGCGTATCCTCTATTTTCTGACCAACCGAAGTCATCAACTGCTCTCCAAGGCCAGTTACATCTAGGCCAGGTCTTTCAATAAGTTCTTTAACCTGCCTTTCAATCTCTTTTAAGTCAACTTCTGAAGTTCTGACAGTATTTCCTAGCAAGTTGGAGATTGAACTGGAGACCTTGGAGTGAGTTAGGTCAAAGGCTTCCTTTAGAGTACCAGCTAGATTGTTGCAGCCAGTGACCAACTCATTAAGCTTTTTGAACACCAAGTCTTCATTAGATGAAAACTTGTTTATCCCCAGATCGACCACCTTAATATTTGTCAAATGATCTTTGTGGTATCTGGAGAATGACTTGGTGTTCTTGTCAAGTGTCTTCTGAATCTCCTCCACCCAGGTAAGAAGGTTTTGGAGATCGGCTTGTAGTGAGACAACTTGACTGTCCAGTGACAAAGGAGAAGGTGTCACTGGACCACTAGCAGTTACTACTGGAGCAACTGGAGGAGGCAAACTGATGGAAGTCTCCCCAGTTGTCAGGCCAGCAGTTGAAGAAATTATTGGAGTGGTGGTTGAAGAAAGGACTGGAAAATCAAATTGTTGTTCATGCTGAGAATGCTCAGGTGTGAACAACGGCGATGGTGGGGGTGGCATTTCTCGAGCAAGTGAGAATTGCCCAGTTGGTAAAGGAGCGGAATATATTGGTAAAGATATATCTATAGGCACATTTCCTTGTGGTGGTGAAAATGAAATTGATGCGTCTGGAGGTAAGACTGGAGATGAAGGGTCTTGAGCTTGTACAGAAGCATCAAGAATCTCCAAGTCTGTTTCAGTACCTTCAGAATCCGAAGATTCTATAAGGATTTCCTCGTCATTAACACTCATGTCCAGATCCATGAATGTGACAGAGGGCTGTTCAGTTACCTGGACAGTCTCCAGATGACCTTCCCCAGTTTCCTGGATGGGTGCATCTGTTGATGGATCAGATACCGAAGTATCTTCACTAGGGATAGATGTGATGGGGGTTGCTTCAGTTATGGTTGCTCTATCCTCAACCACAACATTAGACACACTGGAGGGTCCCTCATTATTTTGAGGCCCGCCCAGTTGCCTTTCTGACTCACCTACAAGAGGTGCATCAGTTGAAGCGAATGCCAGCTGCATTCGTTCAGGAATTTCAACCTCACCAGCTTCAGATACCAGTGAGTCAAGATTCCTTAGCATATCTGGAGCAGTGTACGGAGAATCTATACTATTATATGCTTCCCTGCCCAGAATTTGCTTAAAACAAAGTGAGAGGAACCTTGAAAAGGGAATACAAACACCCCTTGTGCCCTTCAGCTTTTGAACCAGGCTTCTATACAGAATATCTGCAAAGTCCACTCTCAATCCGTTCCACAAGCAATAAGCCATCTCTGCTTGTGAGGAGTTGATCTGGTCAAGTCCACCAGAACTCCCACCCATGCTCTCCACCAGGTGGATGAAAAAGTACCTCCATGAAGGTGTAAGGCCCTTCATGGTCATCGCACCTTTTGTCTTCAACACCCCATTCTCCAAACACTCCCTGTGTCCCATTTCAAGAAGTACTTGGCGAAAGTTTATATTTGGGGGCAAGACGACTGGAGATTCACCCTCTCTCCAGTAATTGAGGCGTAAGGCATCCCTCAATGTATCAGCTGACAAGGTACACTGGATTGTTCCATCCTTTAATGTGAAACTGATGGAGGAACAATCGGAAGAAAGAACGGCAGTGTACCAAAACTCACATAAGTAGTTGTGAAACAATTTACGTGGGTTTAGAGAGAATGAGGGTCCTATTGGAGAATTCTTCAAAAACTTTTGAATTCTACCAATAAGGGTATCGGACCCTTGAGATCCTCGTAGGCTGGCCATAGGATTATTTGGATTTAGTTTTATGACCGAAGCACTACTAGGGGCACCAGGTGCCTGTGTGACATCTGGTGAGGGATTGTATGGAACAGTCAAGAGATTTACATCTCTTGAACGAGATGATCTAGGAGCCATAGAAGAATGAAAATGAAATTTGGGATTTAGGGTTTTTGATTTATGAAGCAAAGAGAAAAATGAAGCAATTTTGATGATTGGAAGTAAATGAAGGAATGTAAGAGAAGGAAGTAAATGAGTTCGGAGTAAATAAGGGTATTTATAAAGGATTCAAGATCCCAATGAAACACCAAAATTATATTTTAATAAACAAAATCCCTTTTTGAAGATATTTTCACAAAAGTTGGTTTGAATTTTGAAATAAAATAATAATTTGCCATGTAAGCATTAAATGCTTCCATGTCAGCATTAAATGCTACGACGGCTTATCTTACCCACGCGCCCACTCACTTTTGTTTTCCCAATACAAACAGTTGTCAAGTACTAAAATGGTTTCAAACACGTCAGATCATGATATCAAGTGGTTTAAAACACTCGAGTATCATCACGTGTCACACATATTGACCAAGTATTTGTAACGTTATAAAAAAAAGACAAGACTGAACCTGGTAACTGGAGGATCAGTCCAGTACCAGTTTCCAACTGAAGAGTTCTCCAGTTGCATTTTCAAACAAAAACGAATTTTAGTCAGAAAATTATTTTGAGTCTTTCCCCCTAAAATGATGATCCAGAAATCAATTAGTGCCAAGATAGTATCACAAAGGCGTTCGATAGCCTGGCGAGCAAAGATTATCTGGACCTCCTCAACTGGAGAACTTCATCAGTGTCACTGACGCGTTCAATAACAAAGAAAGCTCCAGTTAAGGGTTTAACATTCCCAGTTCGCTGATGAGATGTTTAAAAGTTTTCTCATCGAGAGGTTTAGTAAAAACATCAGCTAACTGTTTGTCAGTGGGGATGAAATGAATTTCAATATCTCCTTTCATAACATGATCTCGAATGAAATGATACCTGATGTCAATATGTTTTGTTTTGGAGTGCATCACTGGGTTGTGAGATATAGCAATTGCACTGGTGTTGTCACAAAAGATTGGGGTCTTAGTAAACTTTTGACCATAATCTAGTAACTGGTTCTTGATCCAGAGAATCTGGGCACAGCAACTGGCCGCAGAAATGTACTCTGCCTCAGCAGTGGACATAGAGACTGAAGTCTGCTTCTTGCTGGTCCAACTTACCAGTTTTCCTCCAAGGAAATGACAACCACCAGTTGTTGATTTTCTATCTATCTTACAACCTGCATGATCAGAATCTGAATAACCCATTAGATCTAATCCTGAGCCTTTGGGGTACCAAAGACCAAGATTAGGACACCCTTTCAGGTATCTAAAGATACGCTTTACAGCGTGCAAATGTGATTCTTTAGGGTTAGCCTGAAACCTGGCACATAAACATGTTGCAAACATTATATCTGGTCGACTGGCAGTTAAGTACATCAGTGAACCAACCATACCTCTATAGTCAGTTATGTTAACTGGTTTGCCAGTTGGGTCAGAGTCCAAATTCAATGGTGCTGCAATAGGTGTGTTTTTCGATGGGATTGAATCATATTTGTATTTTCTTAACAAATCTCTGACATATTTTCCTTGGTTTATGAAAATTCCATTTTCAGTTTGCTTAATCTGAAGACCTAAGAAAAATGTTAATTCACCCATTAAACTCATCTCATACTCAGATGACATGATTTTAGAAAACTTTTTACACATTGCATCATCAGTTGAACCAAAAATAATGTCATCAACATAAATTTGTACCAATAAGATATTACCTCTTTCTTTCAAGATAAACAAGGTATTATCTATTGCACCTCTTTGAAAGCCATTTTTAAGAAGATGTTTAGTCAAAGTATCATACCAGGCTCTTGGGGCTTGTCTTAGACCATACAATGCTTTGTTCAGTCTATAAACCCAATGAGGATGCTTCTCATCGATGAAACCTGGAGTCTGCTTAACATAAACTTCTTCTTCCAATGTTCCATTAAGGAACGCACTTTTGACATCCATCTGGAAGACCTTGAACTGCAGATGGGTTGCATAAGCCAAGAATATTCTTATGGCTTCAAGTCTTGCAACTGGAGCAAAAGTTTCATCAAAGTCAACGCCCTCTGCTTGACAATAACCCTGGGCAACTAGTCTGGCCTTGTTTCTTACAACATGGCCATCTTCATCCATTTTGTTTCGGTAGACCCATCTGGTACCAATAGGTTCTTTCTTTAACCCTGGTGGACAAGGAACAAGTTCCCAAACATTGTTCCTTTCAAACTGGAGGAGCTCTTCTTGCATAGCTTCCACCCAGCTTGGGTCTGCCATAGCCTCGTCAATCTTCTTTGGTTCAATTAAAGATAAGAAGGTGACGTTTAAGCATTGCTCACTGGTGGCTCTTCTAGTCTGAACCCCACTAGTTGGATCACCCACAATCTGTTCAATTGGATGGGCTCGAGTCCATCTAGTGTATTGACTAGGCTGGTGAACTACAATATCAGTGCAAGTTACCTGGAGATCTTCTTCAGTTGCAATTGAACAACTGGAGAAATAGGTGCTTGAACTGGTGCTGATATTGGAATGGCACGAACATCAGATCCAATCACCAATTCTTGTGGTAAGTTGAAATTGATAGAAGGATAAAATGATGTGTCACTGGAGGTGTTCTTCTTCTTAACTGGTTCCAGTTTGTTGTAACTGGAAGCATCTTCTGGTGAAACAACTGACCGATGAACTTGGTCAGTTTCACCAAAATTGATGGGAATGACTGGAGAAATAGGTGCTTGAACTGGTGCTGATATTGGAATGGCACGAACATCAGATCCAATCACCAATTCTTGTGGTAAGTTGAAATTGATAGAAGGATAAAATGATGTGTCACTGGAGGTGTTCTTCTTCTTAACTGGTTCCAGTTTGTTGTAACTGGAAGCATCTTCTGGTGAAACAACTGACCGATGAACTTGGTCAGTTTCACCAAAATTGATGGGAATGACTGGAGAAATAGGTGCTTGAACTGGTGCTGATATTGGAATGGCACGAACATCAGATCCAATCACCAATTCTTGTGGTAAGTTGAAATTGATAGAAGGATAAAATGATGTGTCACTGGAGGTGTTCTTCTTCTTAACTGGTTCCAGTTTGTTGTAACTGGAAGCATCTTCTGGTGAAACAACTGACCGATGAACTTGGTCAGTTTCACCAAAATTGATGGGAATGACTGGAGAAATAGGTGCTTGAACTGGTGCTGATATTGGAATGGCACGAACATCAGATCCAATCACCAATTCTTGTGGTAAGTTGAAATTGATAGAAGGATAAAATGATGTGTCACTGGAGGTGTTCTTCTTCTTAACTGGTTCCAGTTTGTTGTAACTGGAAGCATCTTCTGGTGAAACAACTGACCGATGAACTTGGTCAGTTTCACCAAAATTGATGGGAATGACTGGAGAAATATCAAGGCTTGGTCTCTTGTTGATTGCTTCAATTGATTCATCGAATGTGACATGAATTGTCTCATGCACCTTTTGGAGTCTATAATTATAAACTCTAAAGGCCTTTCGAATATCTGAATAGCCTAAAAATACTCCTTCATCAGCTTTTGCATCAAACTTTCCAAGCTGACTGGAATCGTTTAGTATATAAACTGGACAACCAAATACATGGAAATATCCAATATTTGGTTTACGATTCCTAAGTACTTCATAGGCAGTCTTCTTATGTCTCTTGATGTAGACTGACCGGTTTTGGGTGTGACAAGCAGTTGCAACTGCCTCAGCCCAAAAACTGGTGGGAAGACCAGATTCAGATAGCATACTTCTTGCGGCTTCTATCAGTGTACGATTCTTTCTTTCAACAACTCCATTTTGCTCTGGAGAGTGAACTGATGAGAAGTTTTGAGAGATGCCAGTGTCATTGCAAAATGTTTCAAGTACCTTATTTTGGAATTCAGTACCATTATCACTTCGCAACTGACAAACTTTTCGAGTATACTTGAGCTCAATTCGTTTGATAAGAGAGATGATTTCAGCAGGAGCATCACTTTTGGATCTGATGAATACCACCCAGCAATATCTGGTGAATTCATCAACCACAACTAGAGTGTACTTCTTTCCAGCTCTAGTTTGAACATTCACTGGACCAAAGAGATCCATATGTAGCATGTGAAGAGGTTCAGTGATGCTAAAATTTTGCCTAGTTTTAAAACTGGCTCTCTTCTGCTTACCCATCTCACACCCTGGACATGGCTTTTCCTTATTGAAGGAAATTTGAGGTATCCCATCAACCAGTTGCTTGCGAGACAACTTATTAATGTTTTTAAAATTAAGATGGGATAATCTTTTATGCCATAGCCAGTTGGTGTCCTCATCAGCTTTGGTATAGAAACATTGCTCTTTTGGAGCTGGTTCCATATCCATGATGTACACATTTCCTTTTCTTGGTGCAATCATCACCACTTTCCAATCCTTGTTAAATATGGTGCCTTGTGCAATATCGAACAATACTCTGAAGCCATCATCGCAAAGTTGGCTGACACTGATCAGGTTGTATTTCAAACCATTCACAAATGCAACTCTTTTGAATTCGACTTGTCCATTATTGAGCACACCATATCCTTCAGTCTTTCCAGATTGATCGTTACCAAACGTCACTGTCGGTCCATCTTGGACAGTGAACTCTTCCAGTAGGGGCTTACATCCGGTCATAGTCCGGCCAGCAGCGCTGTCCAGATACCAGATATTCTTCTTTCGATCGCCCTACACACACACAAAAATCATTAGTTCTTTTTGTGAACCCATCTTTTCTTGATGGGTCCACTGGACTTCTCTACAGAAACCACAGTTGACAGTTGTGGCGTTGAACTGGAGGCTGCATCTGGAGCTTTATCACCAGCTCCAGGTGCAGGAGTAAAAACAATTGGTATTTGATACTTACTCCCTTTATTTTTACCAGATTTTGTTCCAGAAGGAACATTCTTTAGTTTAGGTATTGAAGGGAGTGGTTTAATATTTTGTTTGAAAACTGGAGGTAATAAACCTCCTTCCAGATTGTTAATCCGGGCAGTACAACTCTGAACCTGCCGAGACAAAAGTTGGAGTTGACTTTCCAGATTAACCAAAATATTATTTTCTTCAGGCAGTTGAACCTTGGACCTTGGTTCAACTGGTGCTTTAGTCTGTCGGGTCTTGGGCACCTTAGACTTTTGAGGTAAAGGCTTGTTACCAGTGGCCTTTTTGACTGGAGCTTTAGCCTGTTCGGCTCCAGTTTTAACCTCAAAGGGGGTGGTCTCAAAGGTTTCAGTTTCAACAGCTTCAGGTTGATCATAAGGTGTTTCAACCTTGAGAGCTGGAGGCAATGCATGAAGATCTGGTATGAGAGCTGCCATCTCCAGATCTCCAGATTTCCATGCATTCTTTTGGGCATCGATAGTTCTTGAAAATGCATCATAGTTTTTGCCAGATGCTTTTACCCATGACTTGATAATCTTTTGTTCTTTTTCAAGATCAGAAAATAGTTTTTGATTATCAAGTTCTAAAGCCTCAATCTTTAAAACTGACTCCTTGAGAGCCAACTGGACACTTTGCAAATCATTTACTTGTGGTTTAACATTGTTCAGTTCAATTAGGATAGTGTCAAGATATCTTTCACTATCAGCTCTTACAGTTTCCACAAATGCCAAATCACCACTTAATGATTCAGCCAGGTCCAGTTTTAGTTCAGGGTCAACCTGGTTATCATAGTCACATACCTTCTTCAGTATGATGTCCACCCATCTTCCAGAGATGACATCTTCTTTCACCACGTGTTGCTGCTGTTGATCTTCCAAGGCCCTGAAGCACATGTCCCTTTCCTCTTCTTCATCATCAGATGAGTCATCAGAGTACTCCCATTTTCCCTCAGTTTGTGCCATTAAGCACTGATCCTTTTCCTTTTGCATGGACAGGAGGGCAATCTGGGCCTTAAGCTTCTTGTATTTAGCTTTGTAGCTATCATCAGGCCGATTGAAATTAGGGACAGGGGGCCAGTTTGGTTGTTCAACTGACTAGATCTGCATTCCTTCATAAAATGACCTTTCTTACCACACTTATAGCATGTAAGATTGGTCTTATCCAGAGAGCTGGAGCTGGAAGCATTGTTGGGGCCATTAAATCTTTTGGATTTATGCTTAAACCTATTAAAGGTTTTAGCAATCATGGCGACCAGATCATCATCGTCAGTTTCATTACAACCATCACTGTTTTCAGTGGTCAGTCCAGAGTTTAAGAAACTGTTCAACATCTCCTTCATTGAGTGTACCTGGACACTCTCAGCAGACATTAAAGCAGCACAAGGTCGCTCAGTTGCACTAGCAACCTTGGGACTCTGGGCATGGTTCATGGCATCTTGCTCAGCCACAAGTCTTGCAGCATTATTATCTTCAGTGAATCTGAAGGCTCCATAGAGCGATGCAAGAGTATGAGTGTGCAAGGTTTTACCTTGTCTCAAGACAAGAACCATGTTTTCCCATTTGGAAGGAAGAATATCACAAAACTTCTCAAGAAGAATATCCTTATCCTTCTCTACACCCAATCCTCTCAACTGATTGATGAGGCTAGAAAATCTGGTGTATGTACCAGTTAGACTTTCATTGGGCAAGGCAAAGAAGGATTCATACTTCTTGTTCAAAGCAACTTTTCTGGTGACAATAGTGTCATCACCTCCTTCAAATTGAATCACTAATTCATCCCACATAGACTTGGCACTAGAAAACAACACAAGTGTTGGAATTAGGTCTTCAGGGACAGCCCCAAGGATCATGTTTTTCAATCTGGTGTCCAAGTCCACCAGTCTGCGATCCTCATCAGACCAATGGTCTTCTGGCTTTTCCCTTGAACCTCTTCTTCCAGTTGGATCAAGAAGAGGACTGACCCCAAGGGACATGGGTATATATGGTCCATCCTTAAGGATTTTCAACATATACCTTTCAATCCCACCAAATGCAAAAGCATTCTAGCCTTCCATGTACCGAATGTCTCACTGTTTCCATCAAATTTTGGAACAGGAGTGTTAGAGTAGTGTACATGGACATGGTTTGGGGCAGTAGGAGGAGGAGGATTGGTGTTAACATTTTGAAAAGGTTGTGCATTTGTATTCGAGGGGTTTTCACCTGAACCAGAACCATCTCCACCTTCAGTAGTGTTCATCTTAGCAGATCTAGGCAAGTTTATTAGCCTTCTGCTCTGATACCACTTGTAAGTCCCAACTCGTTAGATGGTACTACTGAAGACACCTCTATGTCGATGGTGGAGTTACTTTGCAATATATGCACTGAACTGGAGACGACCAGTTGCAGTGTGTATATACCAAGTTCTAGATAGATTACTTATATAAAAGACAATAAGTAAAGAACAATGCAATAATACAAATAACTTGTAAGATAACTTGATGAGACAATATGTATTTTTCAATGTGTAATTTATTTATTGATATTAAACAAATTACAAGGTTGATGCGGAACCAAGATAATACACGAATGTAAATATCCTAACAACCTATGAAATACAATTGATCTATACTCGGAATTTCTCAAGACAATCGAAACACTTAAAGTTGTGAAATGTTCCTTTTAGCGATTGAGAGAAGATTGCACAAGTTCACCAAGAATATTGCAGGTTTGCAAAGTGTGAAGTTATTCGACTTTGTGAATTAACTTTGTGAGATCGAATACTTAAATTCTTGGTTGTGCAATGACTTGTATTTATAGGCAAAGTTAACATTGGGATGTTAACTTTAGCCGTACAAATGTGGTTGGGAGCATTTAAGGAATAGCATTTAATTCCTTAAAAAGCAGTGTAAAGTCGCATGTTAAAGTGACTTTACATAACCACCTTTATGTACCTTTTAATACTTAAATAATAAGATAAGGCTTATTATCCGGGTAAAGGTACATAAAGCATACAAGTCAATTCCTCGTAATCAGTGTAAAGCTTTGTAAGGGCTTTCCACTGATGGTCTCCAGTTTGTAACTGACTAGAATGCCAACTGGGCTTCGCTGCCATTGCCATTCTCTATCTTCCATTTGTTGTCTTCGACTTCAACTGGAATGCTTCTTCAACTTGGTCAGTTCTCAACTGGAGGAAGTCTTCAGTTGCGTTAACTGTACGGTGCAACTGGACTTCAATATATTTCTCGACAAATCATCTTGGTCACCAGTTTCACTAGTCTCCAGATGCAACTGGAGACTGGACAGTGTGAACTGGTGACTGGCCAGTTCCAGGTGAACTGGTCCTAACATACAGTTTTCATGTAGTAGGGTTTTTGAGAAAATAACGGGTGATCTTTATCAAGTCACTCAAAGAACTAATGAGTCTTTAAAAGAATATATTAACAGGTTTACGAAAGAGTCCTTAGAAATCCCAAAATTAGATATGACCACTGTTTTGGTCAAAAATTACCCAAGATAATTTACGATAAAGACTCAGATTAATAATGTAACCAAACTTTCGTTCGTGAGGTTAAGGGCTTGTAAAATATGTTTGAGATTCAAAGATGCGTTTAGTGAAAAAGATTTAAAGAACGATTATGTCGACTAAACAAAGAATAAGAATGCTAAGCAATAAATATCAAGATTATAAATATCGAAGTAAGTAAAATAAAGGCAAATAATACTGATCAAAATAAATAACTAGTAAGTAATGCGATTAAAGTAAAGAGTAGAGAACAAGAACACCGAGATTTGTTATCGAGGAAAAGCCCTTAATCCTTTGAGGATCGCCGGCATAAAAACCCCGGGAGGAAGCAATCGTCCCTGCCTTTGTTCTTTTATTAATGATTGTTAAATGTTTACAAAGGGTGGAATTCAGTTGATCGATGTATCTAAGTGATAATGAAAATAAGAGCAGAGTGTGTGTGAATACAAGTGTATAGTGAGCGGAAAATAAAGTGAGATTGGATGCCTAGATCGATCAGCCTTATTCGTTATTTATAGACCTAGGATCTAACTAACTATCCGAAGTTGTAGGGATCTTCCAGGTCTTCCATAGTTGAACGTTGGAGCGTATCTTGACCAGTCTTGTGAACGTTATAGTCATTTTCCTCGTGCAGAATTTGACTTGAACTCCGAATATCTTGGCAGACCAAGTCTTCTTTGCGTGTAGAAGTCTTATCCCATGTGTGAATTCTTCTTTTTACCGTTAGAGGTATTTTCCTTAGCGTTATATCGAATATTCCAGAACCTGTATGCTTATCTCACGTGGAAACAACAACAATACTTGAAGTATATCGTTAGCAAATTAGTAATAAGTAATCAGAATATTCTACTATGTCAAGATCCTGAGACATCAAGATCTTGGACCTTCAGGATATTGACACCTGAAATTTCACCCATAACAATTGTCCCCAAAGTTATTTAAATAAAATCTATTTTGTTAAAATAACTTTGAATCTTCTAGAAAAAGCTTTGACCGGAGTCAATTAGTAAATTTTGAAATTATCCCGAGGATAAGACGCGTGTAAGTTGGATAACAAAGAGTCTTGATTTGATAGGTAACTACTCGACGGTTCATTTCCATCTTTTCACCCTTCTATATAAGCCAAAAGTTTTCTCATTTCAAAATCACAAATAATTTTCATGCTCAAAAAGGTACTCATCATATTTTCAGTTTCCATAAACTCTCACAATACCACAATGTCCGAAGTTACAAGTGGTCAATCTCATCTTCAAATCCAAGATCCTCCAAGAGTTGATTGGGGTGTTAATAAATCAGAGAAAAGACTTCTTCACGTAAGATAAATCATTTTGGTTTTATTCGTATTTTTCGAAAACTAAATTTATCTTTTTCTACAGTGTTTTTCCCAGATGCGATACGCACATATGGAAGTTGCAAGGATCAAGGATGAGGAACTGAAAAGCCAGAATCAGTATATTCAATGGTTATTAGAGTCAAGAAAAGCTCAAGCGTCAAGGATAAAGGAGTTAGAAACAGAGTTGGCTAAAACCAAAGAAGAACTTCAAATGGCGAAGGTGGATTTGATCTACCTAAGGGTCGCCAAAAAGCTAAAGCCTAGTATCTCTGAATAAGAAGTTTTTGTGGGCGATGAAGGATATAATGCAAAGGCCAGAGCCCATTTTAAACTCTTTTGTTGGTTAGAAAAGATGAATCGATAGGGGATGTGAAATGTAGAATAACAATGTATTTAGGAGGGGAGAGATTGATCTGGAATGATCAATCATGGTTGTAGAACTGCTTTCGAGTAGTTTTTTGTAAATAATTTTTGAATGAACGAAAACTGTCTTTTGATCTATCTTATTTCAAATTCAATAATCAAAAGTGTTATTGAGGGTAAAAATGACTGATCAATTAAATGATATCATGTGTCAGATAATTATTATACTTGACTTAATATCTCAAATCAAACGAAGAATAAGATACGTGCACCTTTTACCTCCAGAGTTTATCAATTACAGATTCTGTAGAACAATTAAAGCTTCCGTATCCTACCTTTAAGGCCCAGGATCCTTATCAAGTAATATTCAACAGATATATATTCATAGATAATCATTGATTTTAAATTTTCACCAATCTTCCGGAATACTCTAAAAAGTAAGTGGTCAGTTATAATACACGTATCAAATATATTTACTGCGGCTTTTATATTTAAGTTAATGTTTATTTCTCTTTCTTAATCATTCACTTTCACCGTTTTCATCGCCTCATATTTTCTCTCAAGGTAACTTCTCCCTTTTCTTATTTTCTTTTAACAATGTCTATCGATTCTTCCTCTGTCATAGCAATTAGTGATTTTATTGAAACAAATGTTATGGATAGCGATGTTTTTAGTGACATTAAGGAATCAGATCTTGAGCATATTAAACAGTATTTCCCCAATGGTGCAATTTTTAGGGCTCCAGATCCTAAGTTAAAAATCGATTTAGCTTCAGATGTTTGGATAGGGTTTCCCGAGTACCCTTTTAGGTATTTAAAATTAAGTTTCCCTTTTCCGAACTTTATTACCCAGTTTTTCAAATCAACAATGATTTCTTATGGTCAAGTTAGCCCTATGCTTTGGAGGATTTTATTCGTGCTGAACGAGTTAATAACTAGTAAAAAATTAGAACTTAAGGTTCCAGACTTGAGCATAGTTTACACTTTAACAACCTTTGGTTCGGGATTTTACATTCTCAAAGTAAAAGATAAGAATAAACGTTTGATTGGCGAAGTAACTCAGAATGATGACCGCTGGAAATCCAGATTCTTTTTTGTTAAAAGAGATTCGCTTCCTGTAAGCAGTTATCTTCCTCCTTCTTGGGTGGCTGGAGGTAAGATTATTGGGTATTTCCATTTAAGTTATTCTATTTGTATTTTAGTTTTGTGAGTATAAAATATTTTTCTTCTTCCTGTAGCAAAACTGAAGGCTTCGAAGGATAAAGCTGCTCACAAAAGAATTGATAAATTCTTTGAATTGGATAGCAAAGAAAGGAACTTTGGACGATACGCTCCTAAGCCAATATCTTCAAACAGAACCAGTGACGATACTATGGAAGACAACACCGCACAGTCTGCTCCAAAGAAGAGTTTTCTAACAGATGATCTCTGTGATGAAGGACTTTTTGATATGAGTGAGACTCTGAAGCGTCGCTCAACTATATCTAACATTCATGTCAGCAAAAAACTCAAGACTGAAGCAAAGGTTAAAACAGATTCTGCAGCAAAATCTGACGGGAAGGTAATTGATTTGACTGGAAAGAAGACTGCTACACTCAAGATTCAAGGCCCTATGGATTTGGAAACGGTTCAGGCACAGTTTAAGGAGGTATACTCACAACTTCTTCTTTTTGGCATTAGTGTTTATGTTTCTCTGATTAAAATTTTCGTTTGTTCATTGTTAGGCTCTTAAATTGGCTACCATCAGTAGCGAATGTGTTTGGAAATTCATGGGAGAAAAAGCAAATGAATGCACCGTTTTGAAACAACAACTCGATAATAGGGACAAAGTGATCAAGGGTTTGGAACAAGACTTTGCCAAGATTAAGAGTGAACTTGCCAAGACGGCTAAGAAACTTGAAAGTCAGACGACTGAACTTAAAAGACAGGCAACCGAATTCGAAGTAAAGATGAAAATAAGGTCAGAAACAATTACTAAGAATGCCAGAATGAGCACACAAAGGTCAATTGCAGGTGTGAAAGTTCAGATGGCTCTTGAAGCCCAGGCGGCTGGTATGGTTCTTCCTGATGAATGGGATTTGAAGAAGTGGGATGACGAGTATGTGAGTTTGGGAGGCCAGTCAAAGTTGATGAAACAGGCGGAGGAACCAATTGATGAGACAGCAGTGGACGATACATTTGATGCTATAGTCAAAACAGGTCAGGCAGCGGCTCAGGAGGTGCAGGAGAAGGATGAAGTGCAAGTGGGAGATGAAGTGCAGGTGAATGATGAAGCAGCCTAATGATTTCAATCAATTAATTTGATGGGCTGTAATTATATTAATACTTTTTATTATGTTATTTGGATTGTGGTCTGTAACTTTAAACAATTTATCCGGGGCGTGGTTGATCTGGAATGATCAACCGTGGTGGTGTAGTTAACTTAGTAGTACTTTGAACTTTCTTTAGGATTATGCTTGCTAGGGTAGTTGTCCCAGTGCTTTCGAGCACAATTTTAAATTTCAAAAAGCAAGTATTTCGGATATTTGTTATCTTAGCTTATTGTTGGTTTTGTTATTGTCGTCTTTATTTGCAGGTGAAGCGGGTCATCTTGCAGGTATTAAGAATTATTTTCCATTCTCTTTTAATCATATTCTTATTAAAATAGTAGTCTTTGTTTAATAACCATTATGTTATCAGACATATATATTATATATATATATATATATATATATATTATTTTATTTTTTATTTTTTATTTTTTATTTTAAAACAAGAATAGTAATATCATACGTCAGTTGCTGGACGGCTTTCTAATCATAAAAACAGTAGGATATCAAATCGTAATAAAGAGAAGGCTGAATACATGCACCTTGCATTTAAGACCCCAATTGTAGACTATGGTTTCTAGCTTCCAGCCTCTTTATTAGCCGCCAGTCCCCTCTTATCCACTTGACAGCATATTTGTTTCCCTAAATTATTAAATACCAACAAAATTTTGACATAAAATTGTGAGGGTATGAGTTTTAGGAATGGGAATCCTAAAACCCATTGATACTGTGTTGGAATGAGTTTTAGGAATGGGGATCCTAAAACCCATGGATGTTGGAGATTGAAGATATTGATCTTCAAATCGTTATATAAATAGTTGGCTCTTAAGATCTAGGGGGTGTCCCCAGTCTCTCGAGTATGTTGGGTGGCGTGGTTAGCCAATTTCGGGAGATGGCGTGGTTAGCCAATTTCGGGAGATCGATGGTAACACCGACAACCAACAGAATTAATTTCGACGACCTTGGAATTTAACCCTTCAACCGTGAAATTAATTAACGTGCGACACGGGCGAATTTAAGAGAAGGTGAAAACCTTCAACCAAAAGTTGGCGTGAAAGCCAAAAGGTGAAGACCTTGTTCCACGTTGCAGTGCATGTGTTTGATACGTAATAGCTGATGCACTTTTACCTGCCTAGAACAATCTTAATACTAAAATTTTTCAAGAGGTTAATTTAAGGAAATCAAAATTCATATATTTGCATTTCCATATTCCAAACCTTTAGATCAGTATTTCTTGGTACATCCATGCCGTTTCTAGGCAATGTACCTGCAATTGCGATTTCGTTAGGATTAAAAGAATTAATACCTCGAGGTTGTGCTTCCTTTAAGTCGGAAGTTTCTCTCGTAACCTCTGGTTCATGGTCTATTTTTCGCCGTTTTAGGTCTTCTATTCCCAAGCTTTCTTAGCTGTAATATTTTTAGATCTCTCATGATTTCAGAACTTCTTTTTTCCAAATCTGTTTCGATCCTACTGATGATAGAAAACAGATTCTGGTTAGCATATAAAAAAGGGTAAGAATGTTTGCATTTCCATTTCGCACCAATTGTCCCTGTGTTTTTACTTTTAAAGCATCTTTTTCCTTGTCTGTCCGACATAATCAAAAGCGGTCAAATTTCGACTTCAAAGAAATTGAAAGATTTGTTATTGATCAAAAGCACCTTTTGCCCCACGGTGGGCGCCAAATTGTTTTGGTCAAAAATTACCCAAGATAATTTACGATAAAGACTCAGATTAATAATGTAACCAAACTTTCGTTCGTGAGGTTAAGGGCTTGTAAAATATGTTTGAGATTCAAAGATGCGTTTAGTGAAAAAGATTTAAAGAACGATTATGTCGACTAAACAAAGAATAAGAATGCTAAGCAATAAATATCAAGATTATAAATATCGAAGTAAGTAAAATAAAGGCAAATAATACTGATCAAAATAAATAACTAGTAAGTAATGCGATTAAAGTAAAGAGTAGAGAACAAGAACACCGAGATTTGTTATCGAGGAAAAGCCCTTAATCCTTTGAGGATCGCCGGCATAAAAACCCCGGGAGGAAGCAATCGTCCCTGCCTTTGTTCTTTTATTAATGATTGTTAAATGTTTACAAAGGGTGGAATTCAGTTGATCGATGTATCTAAGTGATAATGAAAATAAGAGCAGAGTGTGTGTGAATACAAGTGTATAGTGAGCGGAAAATAAAGTGAGATTGGATGCCTAGATCGATCAGCCTTATTCGTTATTTATAGACCTAGGATCTAACTAACTATCCGAAGTTGTAGGGATCTTCCAGGTCTTCCATAGTTGAACGTTGGAGCGTATCTTGACCAGTCTTGTGAACGTTATAGTCATTTTCCTCGTGCAGAATTTGACTTGAACTCTGAATATCTTGGCAGACCAAGTCTTCTTTGCGTGTAGAAGTCTTATCCCATGTGTGAATTCTTCTTTTTACCGTTAGAGGTATTTTCCTTAGCGTTATATCGAATATTCCAGAACCTGTATGCTTATCTCACGTGGAAACAACAACAATACTTGAAGTATATTGTTAGCAAATTAGTAATAAGTAATCAGAATATTCTACTATGTCAAGATCCTGAGGACATCAAGATCTTGGACCTTCAGGATATTGACACCTGAAATTTCACCCATAACAACCACTATTATGGTGAAATTTCAGGTGTCAATATCCTGAAGGTCCAAGATCTTGATGTCCCAGGATCTTGACATAGTAGAATATTCTGATTACTTATTACTAATTTGCTAACGATATACTTCAAGTATTGTTGTTGTTTCCACATGAGATAAGCATACAGGTTCTGGAATATTCGATATAACGCTAAGGAAAATACCTCTAACGGTAAAAAGAAGAATTCACACATGGGATAAGACTTCTACATGTAACACCCCAACTAAGGCGGAACGGTGAGATGTACAGAAAGTCGAGTATTCAAAGCAAAGGATTATAAATAACATTCACCATAGCTTCATGTGATAAAAATAATTTTACAATGCACAAGCATGTGAACCAATTCCCAAGTACAATACGTCTACCATAATTGGATATTGAGTCCACGAAACAAATAACAAATACATGAGATGGTATACTACAATGATCAGGGTGGATTCCATTGCCCGTCACAAGGTTTGATCTTTGACTCCAGAGTGCAATACAAATAATCATGATGCATATAATTCCTCAAAGCTTACGCTAATTCCTGAAAAAGCATGAAGAAAAAGTGTCAACTACGAAAACGTAGTTGGTAGTGCATAGGTTTGCAAGTAAATCTCATTACATATCCATTTCAAAATAGTTGAGAAATCCATGGTAAATTATAAAGTTCTCATTTGTCACATTTATCGTGACAGAAAAGTATATCAATCGATTAATCATTCATTATACCAAAACCATTCGGTCATCAATACTTCAATATCGCCAATTTCAACAGCTTTCAAGATTCCATATAAGGTCCAATACCCAAACCGTATGTTCAATCCACAATTTCCATCCATAATAATATCAATACCACTTGGTCAATGGTAAGACTACCATGACATAATTTGATGAGATAGATCTTGAGCCACTACTAAGACCGGTTATGTCCCAATAATATATTTATTATTTATTTATTTATTTATTTATTATTTGTAATCACTATCTATCCTTCAAAAAAAAAAAATTCAACCTCGAAATTATTTATTTATTTATTTATTTATTTATTTATTTATTTATTTATTTATTTATTTATTTATTTATTTATTTATTTATTTATTTATTTATTTATTTATTTATTTATTTATTTATTTATTTATTTATTTATTTATTTATTTATTTATTTATTTATTTATTTATTTATTTATTTATTTATTTATTTATTTATTTATTTATTTATTTATTTATTTATTTATTTATTTATTTATTTATTTATTTATTTATTTATTTATTTATTTATTTATTTATTTATTTATTTATTTATTTATTTATTTATTTATTTATTTATTTATTTATTTATTTATTTATTTATTTATTTATTTATTTATTTATTTATTTATTTATTTATTTATTTATTTATTTATTTATTTATTTATTTATTTATTTATTTATTTATTTATTTATTTATTTATTTATTTATTTATTTATTTATTTATTTATTTATTTATTTATTTATTTATTTATTTATTTATTTATTTATTTATTTATTTATTTATTTATTTATTTATTTATTTATTTATTTATTTATTTATTTATTTATTTATTTATTTATTTATTTATTTATTTATTTATTTATTTATTTATTTATTTATTTATTTATTTATTTATTTATTTATTTATTTATTTATTTATTTATTTATTTATTTATTTATTTATTTATTTATTTATTTATTTATTTATTTATTTATTTATTTATTTATTTATTTATTTATTTATTTATTTATTTATTTATTTATTTATTTATTTATTTATTTATTTATTTATTTATTTATTTATTTATTTATTTATTTATTTATTTATTTATTTATTTATTTATTTATTTATTTATTTATTTATTTATTTATTTATTTATTTATTTATTTATTTATTTATTTATTTATTTATTTATTTATTTATTTATTTATTTATTTATTTATTTATTTATTTATTTATTTATTTATTTATTTATTTATTTATTTATTTATTTATTTATTTATTTATTTATTTATTTATTTATTTATTTATTTATTTATTTATTTATTTATTTATTTATTTATTTATTTATTTATTTATTTATTTATTTATTTATTTATTTATTTATTTATTTATTTATTTATTTATTTATTTATTTATTTATTTATTTATTTATTTATTTATTTATTTATTTATTTATTTATTTATTTATTTATTTATTTATTTATTTATTTATTTATTTATTTATTTATTTATTTATTTATTTATTTATTTATTTATTTATTTATTTATTTATTTATTTATTTATTTATTTATTTATTTATTTATTTATTTATTTATTTATTTATTTATTTATTTATTTATTTATTTATTTATTTATTTATTTATTTATTTATTTATTTATTTATTTATTTATTTATTTATTTATTTATTTATTTATTTATTTATTTATTTATTTATTTATTTATTTATTTATTTATTTATTTATTTATTTATTTATTTATTTATTTATTTATTTATTTATTTATTTATTTATTTATTTATTTATTTATTTATTTATTTATTTATTTATTTATTTATTTATTTATTTATTTATTTATTTATTTATTTATTTATTTATTTATTTATTTATTTATTTATTTATTTATTTATTTATTTATTTATTTATTTATTTATTTATTTATTTATTTATTTATTTATTTATTTATTTATTTATTTATTTATTTATTTATTTATTTATTTATTTATTTATTTATTTATTTATTTATTTATTTATTTATTTATTTATTTATTTATTTATTTATTTATTTATTTATTTATTTATTTATTTATTTATTTATTTATTTATTTATTTATTTATTTATTTATTTATTTATTTATTTATTTATTTATTTATTTATTTATTTATTTATTTATTTATTTATTTATTTATTTATTTATTTATTTATTTATTTATTTATTTATTTATTTATTTATTTATTTATTTATTTATTTATTTATTTATTTATTTATTTATTTATTTATTTATTTATTTATTTATTTATTTATTTATTTATTTATTTATTTATTTATTTATTTATTTATTTATTTATTTATTTATTTATTTATTTATTTATTTATTTATTTATTTATTTATTTATTTATTTATTTATTTATTTATTTATTTATTTATTTATTTATTTATTTATTTATTTATTTATTTATTTATTTATTTATTTATTTATTTATTTATTTATTTATTTATTTATTTATTTATTTATTTATTTATTTATTTATTTATTTATTTATTTATTTATTTATTTATTTATTTATTTATTTATTTATTTATTTATTTATTTATTTATTTATTTATTTATTTATTTATTTATTTATTTATTTATTTATTTATTTATTTATTTATTTATTTATTTATTTATTTATTTATTTATTTATTTATTTATTTATTTATTTATTTATTTATTTATTTATTTATTTATTTATTTATTTATTTATTTATTTTTTCTTTATTAAAATGATTTTATTCCAGTATGTTTTAGTCACTTTCATCATTGGTTGTGATTATTTAACCAATTTCATGATTTATATAATTTATTTATTTATTTATTTACCTTTTTATTTATCATTTAAATTTAATAATTAACAGAAATTCTTAGAAATCACCACATAACTTTTTGGCTAAAAATCCCAGGCTTTTTAGGCAACTTTTATCATGGGAAAAATCATATCAATTCAGCCTCTCTTGTGTCTCGCTCATTTTGAGGATTCTAAGCTTATAAATCGTTTACCGAAATAGTGATTTTAGCCTCATTTTTCAAGCAATTCAAATGCGTCAAAATGGATTTTCATCCTTATTTCATTATTTAAAGAATGTTCATTTTATTTTAGTGTCTTGAGTCGTGATAGTGGTGGTGGTGTGATATGTGCAAATTAAGGCTTTCGGTTAGTGCTTATATGAACCGAATTAGTGATTTGTAGGCTTGTCTTTGCCATTCAATAACCAAGTTAAGTTTTATAACTTTTATTTGACATATTCTCAGTAGGTTTATAATACTTTTTGTTACGAGATTGTTGGAGTTGGTTAAAGTTGCAATCTAGTGACTTTTAGCTTATTTTGTTGTGAAGAACTTTTACTTGGAATTTTCTGTTTTAACACTTATTTTCATAAAATGTTGAGTAGTCATTCTTGGTTAAGTTGAATTATTTGGACGCTGGTGATTTTTATACAGAGACATATATGTGTCCTATATTTATGTGAATTTTTGCTAAATTTTTAGACATTGTTTACTACCTCTAAAAATTACCAAACCAAAACTGGTCAGAACAAGAGCTGCTGTGCGACTCAAAATATTTTATAAAAGATTTCTATGATGAACATTTAAGAAAAATCTCCCAATTTTATTTTAAGTTAGGGACACTTTGAACTCAGTTCACACCAAGTTTAAACTTCTGAAACCTATTAGTTAAGAAATTAAAAATCATCGAATTTGACTCAACATTAAGACAAAAATCCAGTTTTGACCACTTTTGGTAGAAAAATCATATCTTTTGTTTGGTTCAGTATTTTTAAGTGATTCCAGTTGGAGGTTAAACTTAACTCGTTTATTTACAACTTTTATTTTGAAAGTTTTTCTTGAATCTGCCCTCACAAGCCCAGTTTATCCGTCCCAAGACAGAAAATAGTTTCTGTCAGAATGTATATTGATTAAAACAACCACCCAATGGCCTTTTTGCTTGAATAACACCTTAATTTATCACTTACAAGATTATCACTCCTTTTTGTATTATTTTATCATCAATTTACAGATTATTATTATCAATTTCAAATCATTAATCATCATCCAAAGATCCATCTCAAATCTTAACTCAAAATCAATCAAAACTAGTGCAAATCTAAGCATGCATGTTAAGATCTAACACTTTTAAGCAAGATTAAGCTATAAATTTTAATCTAACTTTTGAAAATAACATTTTGATGAAAAATCACAGAATATAAATTCATAATATTCATAAAAAAAATCAGTTTTAATCAAAGCCTTAAACCCATTTAGCAACAAATCTTACAACTACTAACTCTTGGGTCTTGTTCTTGTTGAATCATTGAATCCTTTCTCTAGATCTTCACATGCATGAACATGTGAGATAAGGATCTATCAACCTTGCCCTCATTGAGTTTAAATCAAGAAGAAAATCAAAGAAAACATGATTTTTGATAAAGATCTTTTAATATATACAAAAACAAGATGGATTAAACAAAGAGATGTTGTTGTCAACCTTTTGTTTGAGATTTGAGGGCTGTTTTGAGGGCTGAAAAATGGCAGAAAAATCGGCCATGGATGACCCCAAGTGAGCTCCTTGACATGCCTCAACATGCCCTTGAATGATCTAGCTTCAACCCTTTATTATTATAGTTGATTTACTTAAGATTTAACCTTCCTTTTGGGTGATGTTTGAACCGAAAATGATGAACAAGAAGAAGTAAAGAGTGCAGAATTTTTGAGGAGAGAAAAGTGTGTGAATGAGTGGGTGATTGAGAGAAAAGAGGGAGAGTGTTGAGAGAATCATAAGTGTGTGTGTGTGTGTTGTGGGGGGGGGGGGGGGGGGGGGGGGGGGGGGGGGGGGGGGGGGGGGGGGGGGGGGGGGGGGGGGGGGGGGGGGGGGGGGGGGGGGGGGGGGGGGGGGGGGGGGGGGGGGGGGGGGGGGGGGGGGGGGGGGGGGGGGGGGGGGGGGGGGGGGGGGGGGGGGGGGGGGGGGGGGGGGGGGGGGGGGGGGGGGGGGGGGGGGGGGGGGGGGGGGGGGGGGGGGGGGGGGGGGGGGGGGGGGGGGGGGGGGGGGGGGGGGGGGGGGGGGGGGGGGGGGGGGGGGGGGGGGGGGGGGGGGGGGGGGGGGGGGGGGGGGGGGGGGGGGGGGGGGGGGGGGGGGGGGGGGGGGGGGGGGGGGGGGGGGGGGGGGGGGGGGGGGGGGGGGGGGGGGGGGGGGGGGGGGGGGGGGGGGGGGGGGGGGGGGGGGGGGGGGGGGGGGGGGGGGGGGGGGGGGGGGGGGGGGGGGGGGGGGGGGGGGGGGGGGGGGGGGGGGGGGGGGGGGGGGGGGGGGGGGGGGGGGGGGGGGGGGGGGGGGGGGGGGGGGGGGGGGGGGGGGGGGGGGGGGGGGGGGGGGGGGGGGGGGGGGGGGGGGGGGGGGGGGGGGGGGGGGGGGGGGGGGGGGGGGGGGGGGGGGGGGGGGGGGGGGGGGGGGGGGGGGGGGGGGGGGGGGGGGGGGGGGGGGGGGGGGGGGGGGGGGGGGGGGGGGGGGGGGGGGGGGGGGGGGGGGGGGGGGGGGGGGGGGGGGGGGGGGGGGGGGGGGGGGGGGGGGGGGGGGGGGGGGGGGGGGGGGGGGGGGGGGGGGGGGGGGGGGGGGGGGGGGGGGGGGGGGGGGGGGGGGGGGGGGGGGGAGTGTGTGGTGTGGGTGGGGGGCCGGCCTATGGGGGGAATAAGGAAGGGTTTTACCCCTTTTTTTTGTAAAATATTTGTGTAAGTATATGTGTGTGTAGGTATAATTAAGTGGGTATTTGTTTTATATGTGTAACATGTTTATTTATTCATATAAGCTAATTAGTTGTCCAAGTATATGTATGTATGTGCATGTGTCGTGTACATATATATGTGTATGTATATTTTTGGTGTTTTAATTTGTTACAAGGCTCATTGGTTGTAATCTTGTATTTATATTGGACTTGTACATATATACTTATTATTATTCCAGCATTCTCATGTACTTAAGGAGTTTTAATTATTTTTAAGCTGCTCATGGTACTTTCATGACCAAATGTAATTTAGTTGGCTTGATGATTCAATTTGTTGGACATTTATAAGAACTTTGATTGTTATCTCAACTTGTGAGACTCACATTATTATTTATATAACTTAACTTTTCGAAATAAAGTTTTTGGTTGGTTGACCTTTCGTCAAGTTCAATTAGAGCTAGTTTATAGCTTGAGATTGTGTGAATGATTATAGTTATTATTCATGGCATTTCTAAAGCAACTAGCTATCTTTGGAAATTCTACTGAACTAGATGGCAAGTATCACTATGCCTAAATGTCTGGAAGGCAAAATCTCTTAAGAAACTTCTAGGGATAGATATCTAGATAAATAGAAGTAAATTGTCCTAGTCGGAAATTGAGGGTTGTTACATCATTACCCCCTTAACAGATACTTCGTCCTCGAAGTTCGCTCATTCATATGGTAGCAAAATGAATAGACTGACAGTAAGGGCGTCTACACGGAGACGTATAATGCGGGAAAGTCAAACAGGATTTTATCACGATTCTTGGTTTCTTGCGAGCTTCTAAATCTAGGGTTGGGGGCATCCATTCCTCGGTTCCCTAAAATTCCTCTTGATTAGAAACTTCGAAAAAGAGAAAGGTTACGAATGTCGCTCACTTTTTGAGACGACTGGAGATTAATCGCATGTAATCGTTGCGGGCTGTCAATCTTGCCTAGATCAATACTAAATAATGGGTTGCTGATAAGAATGTCAATACGAAGGTGTAAAATGAGCAAACGGCTCGTAACGTGAGTTACTATAAAATAGTGAGAGACGTTGGTGTAAGTCCCAACTCAATAGATGGTACTACTGAAGACACCTCTATGTCGATGGTGGAGTTACTTTGCAATATATGCACTGGACTGGAGACGACCAGTTGCAGTGTGTATATACCAAGTTCTAGATAGATTACTTATTTAAAATACAATAAGTAAAGAACAATGCAATAATACAAATAACTTGTAAAATAAATTGATGAGACAATATGTAATTTTCAATGTGTAATTTATTTATTGATGTTAAATAAATTACAAGGTTGTTGCGGAACCAAGATAATACAAGAATATAAATATCCTAACAACCTATGAAATACAATTGATCTACACTCGGAATTTCTCTAAACAATCGAAACACTTAAAGTTGTGAAATGTTCCTTTTAGCGATTGAGAGAATATTGCACAAGTTCACCAAGAATATTGCAGGTATGCAAAGTGTGAAGTTATTCAACTTGAATATTCTTGTTGTGCAATGACTTGTATTTATAGGCAAAGTTAACATTGGGATGTTAACTTTGGCCGTACAAATGTGGTTGAGATCATTTAAGGAATAGCATTTAATTCCTTAAAAAGCAGTGTAAAGTCGCATGATAAAGCAACTTTACTCAACCACCTTTATGTACCTTTTTGCAATTAAATAATAAGATAAATCTTATTATCCGGGTAAAGGTACATAAAGCATAAAAGTCAATTCCTCGTAATCAGTGTAAAGCTTTGTAAGAGCTTTCCACTGATGGTCTCCAGTTTGTAACTGACTAGAATGTCAACTGGGCTTCGCTGCCATTGTCATTCTCTATCTTCCATTTGTTGTCTTCGACTTCAACTTGAATGATTCTTCAACTGGTCAGTTCTCAACTGGAGGAAGTCTTCAGTTGCGTTGACTGTACGGTGCAACTGGACTTCAATATATTTCTCGACAAATCATCTAGGTCTCCAGTTTCACTGGATAGTTTAACTGGGTCTCCAGATGCAACTGGAGACTGGCCAGTTTACCAGGTGAACTGGTCCTAACAGTTGGGATATCGATCGTTGGTGGTTACTCATTTCCATTGTCACTTTGCATACTTTCCTTCATCGTCTTCTACCCCAATCAAAGAATCGTTCCAATAGCTTCTAGTCCACTGTCATCCTTCTTTGGTTTGACGTTGGACACGCTTGCCGCTTCTTGAAAATATTGGCTTTGTTTGTGACTAATCACTTGTTAAGGGATTACCCCTTTAACAAAAGTGATACTAACTGGGGTGTCGAGTTGCACTAAAATTGAAAAGGTACATCTTCGTAGTATCTCATTTTAGGGTTTTCCAATGTCGTTTTTGTTGCTTTATGGCGTTCGAGGGAATCATGAATTGTATGATGATAGTTCCATCTTGTTCCTCACACTCACCTTTGTTCTTCAATTTCGCCCTTATTTTTCCAAAGTCACCTCTTTCGTTATTCGCTAAGTCATATCGTTACCAATTTCTCTTGCTTTTGCCGATATTGGCTTTTAAATCGTTTTAAGGTACCTTTAATTTCTTCCTTTTACGCTAGAAGGACCATTATCTATGACTCATCACCGACAAATCTCTTTTAACATCGCACATATAACCTATTCGGTTCCTTTGCTATACCTACGCATTCCTCATGATAGGATTTACAAAATACTTATGCTCTTAAGTAAATCTTTCACCACCATCATTTCAAGGTAAACGCTTCGATGTCCTTATTCGTATGAACTCCTCCTTTAAAATAATCCTTCGTAGGTCCTTCTGACCTCTACAAAACTCTCAATTTCTTTGCTCTCCTGAGCCTCATATCCATTTTCAGCTTTCTAAGCTAAGCTTCTTTTCAAATGCAATAACCTAACGTCCTTAGAAATTGTGATATAATATCATTTAGGGGAAACATCGGTTACTTTATCCTTTTCTCAACTATTCGGTTTTCTCCATTTTCCTTTCATTTTCTTATGGGTCACCATACTCCTTACCATTTCGTCACTCAAATCCATCTTTAACTAGAGTAATCGTCGTCTTGAACAGCATACAAGCAGTCGCTAGTCCTTGCAGTTATCTCAAGGGTACTTGTCAGATCATGGTGATACGGATCCTTTGATCCTAACTCATCACAGATGCGAATTATCCTTATCACCCTTCCGTTTAAACATTCCATAACTAGCTCTTCACGGAGTTTGTAGTTTCTTGAAAAGTAGTTCAACGACCAACTTCCTCGATCGTTGTGGTAGTATGTGTTCTGACTTCTAGCGTCGTATTCCTTATTTAACTTTAGCGATTCCATGTTGTTTTCTCCTGCACTCTTCTTGGGCGCACTACTCCTTGGGTCGATGGTCCTTGACGATTAACCATGTGTTGCAAATTGTTTTTCACTCAGATTCATCTTGTTTTAGCTTACCTCCCTATGACCGTTGACCTTGAGGGGATACTCTTCACGACTCCCCGTGCTTCTAAACTCGGGTGTTGAGCGTATATCGCTTTCTCTTGGCTTAGTTGATATGTCCTACTAATAGCTTGTCTTTCGATAGAGGTTTTCCAATTGATATTCAGAGAATAACGTGTGGAGTGCCGTAAAGATGAACGCTACCGGAACTACATCTGGTAAATGGCGTCAATGCTTTCACTTCATTTGTTTGAGTCAAATGACATTTCTTCACTTCATATTCTACTCCAAATCATCTTCAATGATGCTAGTGAATAACTCTTCTTGAAAGATAAAGTAAGATCTTGCGCTTCATACTCCTTGTTCGAGTATCTACCTTTGCTGTGATTACCCCCTTAACATTTTTTTCCTCTAGAAAAATGTAAGGGATTTCCTACTTTTCACTTTATCTCACCATCCTTGACGATCTTCAATTCGCCAAATTCCTGATTCCTTCACGTAGCAAATATCCGTTTGCTTTGGTGTTTTGAAAAAGAAAAGGATAGCTCAGAATTCTTTTGTTACTCTTCCATCTTGAGGGTTACTCGACACACCCTAATTGTCTTATTGTCCTTGGTTTTCTTCTTCTAATTACTTTCGTCTTCCAACATTGCTAGTGATCTCCCCCAAGTTCTAGGGAAGTCTTATATTTATCCAAAGGTGACCTTCATGTCACACGACCTTCCTTTCGTCGGCCGCTCAATTTTTCCTTCGGTCGATCAACATAGATAGGGAAGACTTTCAATTCTTTCTCCAAGTTAAAGCTTAGTATACTCTTCGCTTGTGCTTCCATGTACTTTGACTTACACACCACATATCTTCTCCGCCCTACTTTATGTACATGATCCAATAACATCTTTTATGCTATATAGTTATCCCAAGTATTTCACTTATGGACGGCCGATGTCTCACGTCTTTCGTATCCCTTGATGTCGCAGCAAGGGCAGGGTTCTAGTTACTCGATTTTGCCATTGCGGAGTGTTACGTAAGTGAGTGGTGTGTTGTCAGGGTACTAACTTTGAGGAGAAGCGGTGGTGATCATTACTTTGAATAATCAAGAATATAAAGGATATAGAATTTGGTTTCGAATGAATGAAATAGGAAATATGAAAACAAAAGATTCATTAAGGCTCGGATTAAACTCCTTGCGCGAGTTAAAGAAATCACTTCTTTGTCTTTCGTTGCCCAATGGACTCCAACTTTCAATGACGTCAATATATGTCGCACCGACTTAGATAATATGGATAACCGTTCGTGTACGCGTGTTATTATAGAGATATCGCACCAAATTTCGGAGCTACAATCCCCAGAATGTGTCGTCTGGAACGTATATCGGAATGTGTTCTATCGGCGGCGTCGAATCGTAAATTGGGCTTTACCACCACTTGTCCTTCACAAGTCTCCAACTTCGTTCGGCGTTTCCATATGTTTCGCACCATCTCAGATCGAATACAAAGGTTATGTGTAGTTTCTAAAAGGATTGAGTCGCGTCATATCTTGGGACTACAATTCTTAGAGTATATCGTCCAACGTTCGTGGGAAGATGTTCCACCAATGATATCGCCGTTGTCATATGTCCATAATGAATAGTGGTGTCGTAAGAAATAGGATGGGGGATAATTTCAAAAGAGCACGAGTGAACGAATATTGGATTAGAGGGGTACTTAATGACAACTTCCATACTTAGGAAATTTCTAATTCATTTTGCATTTCTCAGGGACAATCACTAGTTCCCAAGCGGTCAAATCTCATCACGCAATATATATCTCAGTAGTACGGACTAACCACATTATAATCACATCTAGCAGGTGCCAGTTCTCAATAGTCACATTGCACATTCCAAACTTTCACATTGCACATTCCAAACTTTCACATTGCACATTTCAAACTTTCACATTGCACATTCAAACTTTCACATTGCACATTCAAACTTTCACATTGCACATTCAAACTTTCACATTGCACATTCAAACTTTCACATTGCACATTCCAAACTTTCACATTGCACATTCAAACTTTCACATTGCACATTCAAACTTTCACATTGCACATTCCAAACTTTCACATTGCACATTCCAAACTTTCACATTGCACATTAAACTTTCACATTGCACATTCCAAACTTTCACATTGCACATTCCAAACTTTCACATTGCACATTCAAACTTTCACATTGCACATTAAACTTTCACATTGCACATTAAACTTTCACATTGCACATTCAAACTTTCACATTGCACATTAAACTTTCACATTGCACATTAAACTTTCACATTGCACATTAAAACTTTCACATTGCACATTCAAACTTTCACATTGCACATTCCAAACTTTCACATTGCACATTCCAAACTTTCACATTGCACATTACAACTTTCACATTGCACATTACAACTTTCACATTGCACATTACAACTTTCACATTGCAATCAAATCATGCCCAAATTCACATGTTATAGCATAGAGTAGCATATATCAACGAATGCCTTTCAATCTTATATTCATTTCACTTCTAATGTGCAAAAGGGGAATCCTACTAAACTAGTATAATCCTCAAGTAAGGCAAGTCTCGAATCGCTATATATGCTTAGGTGAATGTCTAAATGCAACACGTATTCTCATTAAAACGAGTTTAATAAAGATCTTTTTTTTTTTTTTTTTTTTTTTGGAAAAGGAATCCTTTTGAACATAAGTCCAAGTGGCCGTTTGAGTTTTACATGGTCCTCTCATAATTAAACGTAGATTCATGACTTTACGTTTAATTATGGTCCTACCATGTAAAGCTCAAACTAGTCCGCTCAACCTTATGCTCGACTCGACTATAAAATTCGTTTTGAAAAGAGGCTATAGTTTTGGAATTCCCGGAGGAACCCCAATGTTCTCTATAACCTTAGTCTCTGATACCATTTCTATAACACCCCAACTAAGGCGGAACGGTGAGATGTACAGAAAGTCGAGTATTCAAAGCAAAAGATTATAAATAACATTCACCATAGCTTCATGTGATAAAAATAATTTTACAATGCACAAGCATGTGAACCAATTCCCAAGTACAATACGTCTACCATACTTGGATATTGAGTCCACGAAACAAATAACAAATACATGAGATGGTATACTACAATGATCAGGGCGAATTCCATTGCCCGTCACAAGGTTTGATCTTTGACTCCAGAGTGCAATACAAATAATCATGATGCATATAATTCCTCAAAGCTTACGCTAATTCCTGAAAAAGCATGAAGAAAA
>CM067175.1:76464894-76526904 GCA_034093135.1 Erigeron breviscapus | reverse complement strand
TGGCTCCAACATTTTGCAAATTGGGCTTTGTGTTTTGCAAAAGTTCATAACAAGTTTTCTTAAACCGTTTAACTGTTAAAACCCGATTTAAAATGTGACAAGCTGTATTCACTGCCTCCCCCCAGAAAGTAACAGGAAGCCCTGAATCAGCAAGCATCGTCCTAGCTGTTTCTATCAAAGTCTTGTTTTTCCTCTCAGCTACTCCATTCTGCTGTGGCTCATACGGTGCACTAAATTGATGTTGAATACCCTTGGTCAAGCAAAAAACCGTAAGAGTATTGTTCTTGAACTCAGTGCCATTGTCACTCCTGATTCTCTTAACTTTAACTTCATGGACATTCTCAACTTGTCTAACAAAATCCATAAACCGGTGTGCGGTCTCGTCCTTTGTCTTCAAGAAAAATACCCATGAATACCTTGAGTAATCATCAGTGATCACCAAACAGTAGAACATCCCTCCAATGCTTCTTACGTTCACAGGACCAAAGAGATCATATGAAGTAGTTCGAATGGTTTGGATATAGTGTTGTGCACCTTTGATTTATGATGATTCTTGTGTTGCTTTCCTTTCAAACATGGTACACATTTATCTTCCATCCCAAACTTCTTAACTGGAACACCATCAACTAATCCAAGACTAACAAGTTCATTCATCTTCCGAAAGTTAATATGTCCCATTCTTCGATGCCAGAGGAGTGATTCAGACTCATTTGCTTTGCTCAACAAACAGAGGGGCTCCGTTGGATTATCAACACCTAAAACTAAGCCATAGATGTCTCTCTTCCTAGGAGCTCTGAGCATAATCCATTCTTCTGGAATAACGAAACCCGGCTTCAAGATGAATGCCTCCTTTTCTGTGAAATGAACATTGTTGCCCTTGTCACAGATCTGTGAGACACTCATTAGATTATGAGTAAGTTGTTCCACATAGTTTTACTCTTTCTAGAGTAAGTTGTCCATTGACGACATCTCCCTGACCGGTGATGTTGCCGCCCTTGGATCCAGCAAAACTATACGACCCATTTATACCAGTAAAATTGGACAAGAGTTTCCTGTCCCCTGTCATGTGCCTGGAGCATCCACTGTCAAGGTACCATAAATGGATTGGTTTCCTAGGAACTCCCTGCACATAAAATGAGAGAAATTAGTTTACATTGGGGACCCAAACCTTCTGAGGTTTGGGTCGTCCCTTCTCATCCCTTAGAATCAGTTCAGTCCAATACCCATTGCTAGAAGCCGTGGGTGGAACATGATTCTCATCTCGTCTTCTCACAGGAGAAGACTTCTGACCTCTCGTCGGAGAAGGTCTAGGAGAATGAAGGCCATAAGAAGATCGAACACTCGAATGAATTTGATCATAAAATGAATTTTGACTTTTAGGAACAGAACGATCAGGTCGTGGAGGTGTTTGAAAACGATTTGAAATCCTATGAACATTTCCTGAGGAACCTTTCAGTGGAGATTCACGTCGTTGAGGTATAGTAAACGGTTTTGGAGAAGATTGAACTTTAACCTCATAAACCTGTTTATTATTACCCAACCCCTTTTTCCTTCTGAAGTGGAAGCCTTTGAAGGAGAACCTGATCTTCGAGGTCTATTTGGACATACACTATAAACATGACCCTTTTCATGACAAGCAAAGCAAGAGAGGACCTTGAACTTTTTGTTTGTATCTACCTTTTTATCGGTACCTACAGATTCATTATTAGCACTAGTGTCCACTGACTTACTTGTTTTTCTTTGATTTTCCTTTTCAGGGTCTTGTTTAGTTGGTGAAATCCTAGACTTCTTAGCACCATGTTTCTCATGTCTATCTTTACTTGAAGATTTCTTAAGTGCAGGCATTAAAATGTGCTTTAAAACCTTAGTTGCTTCTTCATTAACGGCTAAGTTATCTTCAGATTTTCTAATCCTAGAATGCTTAGGTAATGGAGTGAGACGTTGCTGACTTAATTTCTTCATATCCTCAATAGCAACATCCCAGACTTTATCAATCCTCTTAGGGTCAATAGATTCTAACGGAAATTCTAACTCAGTATAGACCCTATTACTCTTATGAAGTGTAAAGTGTACAATACTGTCTTTCTGACCATAAGGAGTAGACTGACTTAAAGCAACACCTTTCAATTTCTCTTCCTTGTTAGGTTGAGAAGAACCTCCTTTAGACTCTGTTGTTCCCTCAGGCAACTTTGCCTCGGAAATTGAGTCTTTTGGTTTACCATCTACAACACTAGGTTGAAGTAAGATTTCAGGAATATTAGGTTCAACAGGCGTATAGTTATTATTGACTTCTTCTAACTCATTGTCAGATTCGGAATCAGTATCATATACACCAGCAGCAACAGATTCCACATTCGAACTATTAGTATTTTCATACAATTGCTCTTCACTGTGGTAGACTGTGGTGTCCATGAAATCATCTGGAGAATCAACTATTTGAGCCATATCATCAAGAATTTCGGCTAAATAAGCGTTATTGTTCTCATCATGTGGAAGATTCCAAACATAAGAACCATCTGGTTGAACAGCTACTATAGCCTTGTCATTTCCAGTGACATTTGCAATAGGATCATCAGTTAACAAAAGAGCTCTAGTAGGATTTTGATTGAACGGACGATTACCACCTCTATCTTGACGTGCAGGAGTAACATTTGCCTCTTTCTTAGGCCGTTGACATTCTCTGGCAAAATGTCCAAAACCTTCGCAGTTAGCATTTCACCTTTGACTTGTCAAATCCTTGAGTACCTCCTGTAAGCTGTCTTCCTGTTCTATTCATAAATTTTTGTACTCTCCTGGTGATCATTACCAATTGCCATTTAAGATCCATTTCTTCAACATCATCTGGATCTATCTGGTCGTAATCTTCATCAATAAGTGCTGGATCTGTGATTCTTCCTGCAACAAAAGCTTCATGTGCAGCACACATTGCAGCAAATACATTCATCCTACCCTCAGCTGATTTCATATTCATAGGCATGGATTTGTAACCCGCAGAAGAAGATGAAATGTTTCCGAATTTCATATTTCCAGTCTTTGCACCGTCATTAGCCCTTTTACCTTTGTTACCAGCATCAGTAGCCATGAATCCAAAAGAATCATCTCCATCCATTTGTGCACCACAATTGTCTGTCTCACCAGTATTACCAACTCCCGAAAAGAAAGCATTAACGTCAGCTGTTGGATTTTTCATAGTGGCATGATAGAGAGATGGATCCTGTGTGAAGTTGTCTTGAAGATCTTTTGCCTTATCCTTCATTTCTCTGTTTCTTAGAGTGGATATAACTCCATCTATTCGAAGAGATGCGTAATCAGCTCTTTCTTGCAATCCATGACGAAACTCTTTGTATGCTTTCGGCAAACCATCCAGAAATTTATCCACTATCTTAGTAGGAGTGTATCTAAGGTCAAAATATGCTAATTCAGCAAGAAGATGTTGATATCTCAGAATAAGATCCTCAACTTGTTCATTCTTTGTGGCATTGAAGTAATCAAATTGTTTCTTAAGCATTTTAATTCTATTTTGCTTCAATAATGGATCACCTTCACAATGAGCTTCAATAGCATCGAACAATTGCTTTGAAGTCTTATATTCTTGTTTAGGAAACAAGTGCACCAACTCTTGAGGAATGCACATACGAAGTATGGAAAGAGTCTTTACTTCAATGGCGTAGTTAGCCTTTTCTTCGCCCGTTAATTCTCCCACCTTGTATGTAGAAGTAACTCCATTCAAGTAAGAGTGGGCCATTCATAACCTTCAGTGATCATGAGCCACATATTCAAGTCTTCTCGTTGAATGAAATCTTCAAATCGACCTCTCCACGCCCAAAAGTCAGCTAATGAGACTAACTTTGGTGGAGAATTAGTACGTCCTACCAGATGATCATGATAAACTAGAGAATTGAGATATTGGGCAACAGCATTGTTGGTTGAGGATGAAGAAGCCATAAGAGAAAAATACTGTTCAAACGAAGATAAGAATCCAACGAAATTAGGTTAAATTCGTAGAACAGTGTTAGTACGAAGATAGCTTAATTTTGGGGACAAAAGTTTTGAACGAATATAGCTAAGTTCGTAGGCTAAGGTTCAGAACGAAGATAGATTAAGTTCGTAGGTTAAATTCGTTTGATGAAGATTCAAAACGAAAATGAAGATAAATTCGCTTTCTATCTTCGTTGAATAAACTTAGAACGAAATTAAGTTAAATTCGTTTTCTGACTTCGTTTTGCTAAGTTCGTAAGGCAAACGAACTTAACGACAGAAAGTGTTTTGGGAGGTTTTTGGGAGAATAACAACCAAACAAACGATCTCAACCCTTCGATAAGATATCGAATGGCTTTGATACCACTTGTGAGTCCCTCGATAGCTACTGATCGCTCTCGAGATCGTCTATTGTTATGTCGTGAGTGCGGAATCCTCACGAGATAACTAGTTTGATTAGTTATCGAATATATTGCTAATTATCTCAATATAATCAGCCTTAAGTAATCTATCTTCGTTTTCTATAGCATAGAAACGAACTTAGTCGTCTTTGGTGTGTGTAATATCAACTGGAATCCTCACTTTAGGGTTTCCAATCGTTTATATATGTTCACGATCGATATTGGGCTTGCTGGGCTTTGTTCTTACGAACTTAGCAGTCCAGCCCATAAAACGGAGATTATCTTCGTTAGTTCCTAACGAAGATTATCTTCGTTAGTACTAAATACCATCAACATCTATGCTTAGTTATTTTCCAAGTACTTTATGTACAAGAAACCTAACATATATTATGTTTGTACTTGTATGATATATATAACAAACATCATATATAAACATATAAATAACACCAAAACATGTAATCAATCATTACTAAAACACGAAGTCCATAATCTATCAATTACATATAAATGAATAAGACATAAAACAACATAATGTCTTAATCTAAAAGACTAATCAAATCTAAGTTGCTGTTGTCACATCAACATGCATCAACACCAAGCTTTGAGCAAGTCGCTGAACAACATTCTCCAGGTTTCATCAATCCTGATGAAAATAATGAACCTGCTGATCCACTTCCTCACTCAAGGAAATGGTCTCGCTCCATGCTTCCTCATCCTCCCACTCAGATCATTGGGGATCCAAACGCTGGCCCAACCACACGTGCTACCTCTGCAAATGAATGTTTATTCGTCAACTTCTTGAGCATGGTTGAACCCAGTAATGTCAATGAGGCTCTTCATGATCCGGATTGGGTAAAAGCCATGCAAGAAGAGCTATCTCAGTTTGAGCGCCTTGAAGTATGGAAACTTGTTCCTAATCCATATACTCATAAAGAACCAATCAAGACAAAGTGGATATTCAAAAACAAGAAAGATGAGAATGGTGTTGTTGCTCGAAACAAGGCTAGATTGGTTGCCAAAGGTTTTTCTCAGCAAGATGGTGTTGATTATGATGAGACGTTTGCTCCTGTTGCTCGCATTGAAGCCATTCGAATCTTCCTGGCTTATGCAGCATTCAAAAACTTCACGGTTTATCAAATGGATGTCAAGTCGGCTTTTCTAAATGGAGTCCTGAAAGAAGAAGTCTATGTTGGTCAACCCGAGGGCTTTGTGGATCCTAAGCGTCCAAATCATGTTTACAGGTTAGAAAAGGCTTTGTATGGCCTCAAACAGGCTCGTCGAGCGTGGTATGATGCTCTGTCTGCCTATCTATTACAATCTGGATTTAGTAAAGGTACAATCGACACAACTTTGTTCATCAAACGTCAAGGTAGTGACATTCTATTAATCCAAATTTATGTAGATGACACAATTTTCGGGTCCACAAATCCTAAGTACTGCAAAATCTTTTCAGCATTAATGGTCAAACATTTTGAAATGAGTATGATGGGAGAATTAAACTTTTTCCTTGGTCTTCAAGTCAAACAAATGTCAAATGGTATTTTTATCTGTGAAAATAAATACATATCTGACATGTTGAAAAAGTTTGATATATTTAATTGTCAACCAATTGGTACTCCCATGGAATCTCGAACGAAAATTAATGCTAACCTTAATGGCAAACCTTTCAATCAAAACCTTTATCGCAGTATGATAGGATCCCTCATGTACTTAACTGCCAGTAGACCGGACATTATGTTTGCTACATTCATGTGCGCTAGATTTTAGGCAAACCCTATGGAGAGTCATGCTCAATCGGTTAAGCGTATTTTTCGGTATCTTAAGGGAACTATCAACCTTGGTTTATGGTATCCGAAAGATACCGGTTTCGAACTAACCGCCTACTCAGATGCTGACCATGCAGGGTGTAAGTTGGATCGCAAAAGTACTTCAGGAAGTGTGCAGTTTCTTGGAGACAAGTTGGTTGGTTGGTCTTCAAAGAAACAAAATTGTGTTTCCACATCCACTGCTGAAGCTGAGTACGTAGCAGCTGCTAGTTGTTGCTCTCAAGTTCTGTGGATGAAGACTCAACTCTCTGACTATGGGTTCCAGTATGACAGAATACCCATCTATTGTGACTCCAAAAGTGCCATTGCAATCTCTTGCAATCCTGTTCAGCATTCTAAAACAAAGCATATTGATGTAAGGTATCACTTCATCAAAGATCATGTTGAGAAAGGTAATATTGAACTTTACTTTGTCCCAACTGACTACCAACTTGCAGACCTCTTCACAAAACCTTTGGATGAACAAAGGTTCAACTTCTTGAAAACCAAGTTGGGTATGCTTGATCTACAAACGTAACTGCTTCCTTGCCATATATTCTGTGTTTATTTTCCTGGTTAAACCATTGATGTGTGCTTGTGTGCTCTTACATGCAATGTTTGAGGGGGAGAACAAGGGTAGAATGCATGATTTTAGAGGGAGTTTGTAGAATTTATCTGAGTCTGCATGTTCCTAGGGGGAGTTTGTATATATCTTTACTAATTGTATGTCCTTTGTGAAATTCTCATTCCTTGCTTCATTTCTTTTTATGTCCTTAAAACCATTTTTTCCTCAAACTTTTCTAAAGTCCTTTAAAAAAAAAAAAAAAAAAACCGGGTTTGACCCGAAAACCGGAAGTCATACCCGGGTCTGACCACTATTTATAGCCGGCTCTGACCTTCCTTTGACTTCCTTCGAAATTTTTCTAAGTAATTTTAAATCTTCTCTATTTCCGGTTTTCTCTCAATCAAATCCGGCTTTCCTACCGGCTTTCCTTTTTCAAAACTTTTTTCCAAAACGAAAACCGGTTTTACATAATAATTTCTTCATTCCATATTTTGAATACCGGATTTAGTTCTTCTTCATTACCGGATTTCAGGTATTTTACTCTCTATTTCCGGTTTTCATTTATTTTTTCAGTATTTCCGGTTTTCATGTTTATTGTCAAAAACCGGCTTTTAGTATTTTTCTTTACTAAAACCGGTTTTCATTCCTTAATAGTATACTTTGTGCTTATCCTTCCAGGAGTGACTATTTGTGTCTTTCTGATTTGTTTGTCATTACTTGTCATTCATTATAGCAGGTATATTCTCTTTTTTGTCATTTCATAATACTTCATTTATATGTATATGCTTTGATTTGATAATATTCGTACGTGCTTTAAATTACCTGGCTTGCTTGAATAAATGTGAATGCATGAATTTTTGTCTGTGATTGTTTGATACTGTGATTGCCTGTTCCAAACAAGTGCATCGATACTTGGAATCAATCCAAGTATCTTGATGCTTTGTTATTTCCGGTTTTCGAAAACCGGTTTCAGTTACCTTTTAAATCATCTTTGTAATAAAGGTAATTTCTTCACAAATTCCGGTTTTCCACTTGTATACCGGTTTTTCAACTAAAATTCATTTTTTAAATTTGAAGACCGGTTTTGACATAGTTTTTCCTGAAAACCGGTTCTTTATAACAATTTCTGAAAACCGGTTTTCATACCTTTTCTGAAACCCGGTTTTTCATAACATTTTCTGAAAACCGGTTTTACTTCACATTTTCTGAAAACCGGTTTTTCCTAAAAGTCCTTTAAAAAAAAAAAAAAAAAAAACCGGGTTTGACCCGAAAACCGGAAGTCATACCCGGGTCTGACCACTATTTATAGCCGGCTCTGACCTTCCTTTGACTTCCTTCGAAATTTTTCTAAGTAATTTTAAATCTTCTCTATTTCCGGTTTTCTCTCAATCAAATCCGGCTTTCCTACCGGCTTTCCTTTTTCAAAAACTTTTTCCAAAACGAAAACCGGTTTTACATAATAATTTCTTCATTCCATATTTTGAATACCGGATTTAGTTCTTCTTCATTACCGGATTTCAGGTATTTTACTCTCTATTTCCGGTTTTCATTTATTTTTTCAGTATTTCCGGTTTTCATGTTTATTGTCAAAAACCGGCTTTTAGTATTTTTCTTTACTAAAACCGGTTTTCATTCCTTAATAGTATACTTTGTGCTTATCCTTCCAGGAGTGACTATTTGTGTCTTTCTGATTTGTTTGTCATTACTTGTCATTCATTATAGCAGGTATATTCTCTTTTTTGTCATTTCATAATACTTCATTTATATGTATATGCTTTGATTTGATAATATTCGTACGTGCTTTAAATTACCTGGCTTGCTTGAATAAATGTGAATGCATGAATTTTTGTCTGTGATTGTTTGATACTGTGATTGCCTGTTCCAAACAAGTGCATCGATACTTGGAATCAATCCAAGTATCTTGATGCTTTGTTATTTCCGGTTTTCGAAAACCGGTTTCAGTTACCTTTTAAATCATCTTTGTAATAAAGGTAATTTCTTCACAAATTCCGGTTTTCCACTTGTATACCGGTTTTTCAACTAAAATTCATTTTTTAAATTTGAAGACCGGTTTTGACATAGTTTTTCCTGAAAACCGGTTCTTTATAACAATTTCTGAAAACCGGTTTTCATACCTTTTCTGAAACCCGGTTTTTCATAACATTTTCTGAAAACCGGTTTTCATACCTTTTCTGAAACCCGGTTTTTCATAACATTTTCTGAAAACCGGTTTTACTTCACATTTTCCTGAAATACTTTTCTAAAACCTGTTTTTCAAGTCTTTTAAGAAACTTTTCATATTTTGATCAACCATTAAAATCTCATTTTCTTTCAGGTTTGATCTTTCATGAAACTTTTCTTATACCAACTGTGTGAGTCAAATACTCTTTCTTGAACAAAATTCCATGTTCATTGATCTGTCTGACTCCACAAACATTTGTCCCTATATTTCTGTCAAACTGTGCTTCGCTGTTCCAAAATCTATCTCTCAGTTTACTTCGGATACAAGGTATCGAACGCCTTGATGTACTACCTTGGTTGTCTTTTGGAAACTGAGTGATAGAACCTGTTTCATGTTTCATTAATCTCTTAAAATTCTTTTCAATCTTACATTGGTTTTCCCCAAGAAGCAAGGTATCAAACGCCTTGTTGTACTGCCTTCGCATCTTCTGTGAAAAACAGTGTACGATTAAATTTTTTTTTAGTAAATTAACCTTGGAAACAATGTTTCCCATTCGTCTTCTTCTTAACCGCAGAATGAATTTCCTCAGAGATGGTGCTACAGAAAATATGCCTAACAACTATCAGTTGATCATACCCTTTTCATGTCATCATGGGATGATTCCGGTTATGCTTACATATCATCCTCTATATCATGTCTTGACTGTAACTGCTCCGGGTATAGAAGAGGAACTACTGTTTCAACTGTGGCGAACCATTGAGTATAGCTCACCAAGAGGAAGATCGAGCACACCTTACTTTCAATTTGAGCTCCTAACAACTGATGGATCAACTAAAGTTTTCACATTTACGCTTGACGACTTCAGAAGAGTGATAGGCTTTCCCACAGCAACTTCTCGCCAGGGTGCCACAGAATTTGTTGATCCACCTCCAGTTCGTGAGATGCTTGAACGAGTCAGAGAACTGGGATATAATGGTCCTCTCAACTCTATCGGTGCATTCAAGAAGAAAAATCTTCACCGATTGTGGTATCCGCTTTGCTCAATCATCAATTATTGTTTATCGCCTTCAAGAAAAGGACTAGAGGCGATCACATCCCAAACGCTGACTTACCTGTTTGCTATCGCATACGATGTTCATATCGACTTTGCTGCAGTTGCTTGGGATCATCTTAGACAGAATGTCAAAGGGAAGTACAATGCTACAAAGAAATATATCCCTTTCATCCGTTTCCTGACAGTCATTCTACAGGGGACTCTTAACTCTCATGACAACATCCAATGATTTCCTGCCTCCCACCGAATTCGCTTTCCTCACTATCAAACTGTTTATGGAAATTCTGGAGTTGAAAATATTCCTTTTACGCCTATTCCTGCTTCACTTATTCGCTTGGTGCCCCATGAGGATAGTGACATCATGAATTACAGAGTGTTTTTAGGAGGGGGTATGGCTGCTCAACGCCGACAGCAGCCTACCACTCCCCCGCATAGGTCGCCTAGTGAGGGTAATAGGTCTAGGAAAAGAAAAGAGGGGTTAGTAGGAGAAGAGGCACCAAGCTCATCTGCTCAATCTTCATCAACTTCCGCTCCACCGAAAAAGAAACAAAAAACCCATCACAAATCAAAACAAAATCCAAATCAAAAGCGAAAACACTTCTTCGTGATGAACCATCACCTCCTCATGATCAATCCTTTGAAATTCCTTCTCCTTTCACTTCATCTTCATCCGAATCTCATTCATCTTCTTCATCTTCATCCGAATCTCATTCATCTTCTTCATCTCAGCATAAATCCAAGAAAATTAGCAAAGTCAGATTCAAATATTCAAAAACTCTTCCACCGATTGAAGAAGAGGTTACTTTAGAATCTCCGGAGAGACAAGGTGGATTGGAGGGAGGGGTTGAAAAACAAATTGGAGAGAATGAGCGGTCCGGGCTAGGTAAAGGGCATAAAGAAAACGTTGGCCCTCCGATAGTTGAACCACTTATTCGCTGGGATGACGACCTTAGGATAGAAGCCGAGGACTCCCCACCCTCGCATATTTCACCTCCTCGCCGCTCTGGATCCTCTCCACAGGATTCAGACGCATCATTGCATAGGCACCAGCCACATCCACTATCGATTCCTCATTCGGAGGAAGCCGATATTGAAACTGCGGAGACTCTTGCCTCTCTCGCGACTTTTCTTGATAACACAATTGAGTCTAGATCGCCAATTAGGTCACTGGATCAAGAGCACGCACGTCCTTTGGACGTTGCCAGAACATACAGAGAATTGGTTCGTGAACCTTTTCCAGGACCGTATGGAATACCTGTCGGTGCCATCATCAAGCAAGCACTGGATACAGGAGCTGCGGAGAGAAGCTTTGAGGAGGTTAGGCTCGCCTGGCTTCCTTCCAGTTCAACGGGCAATCTAGAGATCCCCCCCCCACCCTCCCCCCCCCCCCCCCCCCCCCCCCCCCCCCCCCCCCCCCCCCCCCCCCCCCCCCCCCCCCCCCCCCCCCCCCCCCCCCCCCCCCCCCCCCCCCCCCCCCCCCCCCCCCCCCCCCCCCCCCCCCCCCCCCCCCCCCCCCCCCCCCCCCCCCCCCCCCCCCCCCCCCCCCCCCCCCCCCCCCCCCCCCCCCCCCCCCCCCCCCCCCCCCCCCCCCCCCCCCCCCCCCCCCCCCCCCCCCCCCCCCCCCCCCCCCCCCCCCCCCCCCCCCCCCCCCCCCCCCCCCCCCCCCCCCCCCCCCCCCCCCCCCCCCCCCCCCCCCCCCCCCCCCCCCCCCCCCCCCCCCCCCCCCCCCCCCCCCCCCCCCCCCCCCCCCCCCCCCCCCCCCCCCCCCCCCCCCCCCCCCCCCCCCCCCCCCCCCCCCCCCCCCCCCCCCCCCCCCCCCCCCCCCCCCCCCCCCCCCCCCCCCCCCCCCCCCCCCCCCCCCCCCCCCCCCCCCCCCCCCCCCCCCCCCCCCCCCCCCCCCCCCCCCCCCCCCCCCCCCCCCCCCCCCCCCCCCCCCCCCCCCCCCCCCCCCCCCCCCCCCCCCCCCCCCCCCCCCCCCCCCCCCCCCCCCCCCCCCCCCCCCCCCCCCCCCCCCCCCCCCCCCCCCCCCCCCCCCCCCCCCCCCCCCCCCCCCCCCCCCCCCCCCCCCCCCCCCCCCCCCCCCCCCCCCCCCCCCCCCCCCCCCCCCCCCCCCCCCCCCCCCCCCCCCCCCCCCCCCCCCCCCCCCCCCCCCCCCCCCCCCCCCCCCCCCCCCCCCCCCCCCCCCCCCCCCCCCCCCCCCCCCCCCCCCCCCCCCCCCCCCCCCCCCCCCCCCCCCCCCCCCCCCCCCCCCCCCCCCCCCCCCCCCCCCCCCCCCCCCCCCCCCCCCCCCCCCCCCCCCCCCCCCCCCCCCCCCCCCCCCCCCCCCCCCCCCCCCCCCCCCCCCCCCCCCCCCCCCCCCCCCCCCCCCCCCCCCCCCCCCCCCCCCCCCCCCCCCCCCCCCCCCCCCCCCCCCCCCCCCCCCCCCCCCCCCCCCCCCCCCCCCCCCCCCCCCCCCCCCCCCCCCCCCCCCCCCCCCCCCCCCCCCCCCCCCCCCCCCCCCCCCCCCCCCCCCCCCCCCCCCCCCCCCCCCCCCCCCCCCCCCCCCCCCCCCCCCCCCCCCCCCCCCCCCCCCCCCCCCCCCCCCCCCCCCCCCCCCCCCCCCCCCCCCCCCCCCCCCCCCCCCCCCCCCCCCCCCCCCCCCCCCCCCCCCCCCCCCCCCCCCCCCCCCCCCCCCCCCCCCCCCCCCCCCCCCCCCCCCCCCCCCCCCCCCCCCCCCCCCCCCCCCCCCCCCCCCCCCCCCCCCCCCCCCCCCCCCCCCCCCCCCCCCCCCCCCCCCCCCCCCCCCCCCCCCCCCCCCCCCCCCCCCCCCCCCCCCCCCCCCCCCCCCCCCCCCCCCCCCCCCCCCCCCCCCCCCCCCCCCCCCCCCCCCCCCCCCCCCCCCCCCCCCCCCCCCCCCCCCCCCCCCCCCCCCCCCCCCCCCCCCCCCCCCCCCCCCCCCCCCCCCCCCCCCCCCCCCCCCCCCCCCCCCCCCCCCCCCCCCCCCCCCCCCCCCCCCCCCCCCCCCCCCCCCCCCCCCCCCCCCCCCCCCCCCCCCCCCCCCCCCCCCCCCCCCCCCCCCCCCCCCCCCCCCCCCCCCCCCCCCCCCCCCCCCCCCCCCCCCCCCCCCCCCCCCCCCCCCCCCCCCCCCCCCCCCCCCCCCCCCCCCCCCCCCCCCCCCCCCCCCCCCCCCCCCCCCCCCCCCCCCCCCCCCCCCCCCCCCCCCCCCCCCCCCCCCCCCCCCCCCCCCCCCCCCCCCCCCCCCCCCCCCCCCCCCCCCCCCCCCCCCCCCCCCCCCCCCCCCCCCCCCCCCCCCCCCCCCCCCCCCCCCCCCCCCCCCCCCCCCCCCCCCCCCCCCCCCCCCCCCCCCCCCCCCCCCCCCCCCCCCCCCCCCCCCCCCCCCCCCCCCCCCCCCCCCCCCCCCCCCCCCCCCCCCCCCCCCCCCCCCCCCCCCCCCCCCCCCCCCCCCCCCCCCCCCCCCCCCCCCCCCCCCCCCCCCCCCCCCCCCCCCCCCCCCCCCCCCCCCCCCCCCCCCCCCCCCCCCCCCCCCCCCCCCCCCCCCCCCCCCCCCCCCCCCCCCCCCCCCCCCCCCCCCCCCCCCCCCCCCCCCCCCCCCCCCCCCCCCCCCCCCCCCCCCCCCCCCCCCCCCCCCCCCCCCCCCCCCCCCCCCCCCCCCCCCCCCCCCCCCCCCCCCCCCCCCCCCCCCCCCCCCCCCCCCCCCCCCCCCCCCCCCCATCCTTCCCCCCCACTTCTCATCCTACCAAACTTCCTGGTTCCATGTCTACTGAAAACCGATCTCGTCTTGATTCTCTTTATGATGAGCTACTTGCCACACTTATCTCTCTCAAAGGTCAAACAGATTCTTTGATAAAGCAATTCAAGCATCTGTCCAAGCCCGCTTTGATCATCATCATCATCTTGTAAATGACATAAAACAACAAAAAGAACAGGAAAAGTTTCTAGCCGATGCAGCACTTGAAGCGGCTCAGAAAAGAATAGTTGAACTTGAGGCCACTTGCAGGCAGGCTGTTGTTCTACAAAGACGTGATGATCCTGATGATCAAGATCAACACGAGGGGGAGAATATGGATGAAGATGTTTCTAATGTAAGAGCCAGTGTTGCTACTAAGGTTATAGATGACACAAATGTTGCTGATGATGCTCAATCAAGAGATCCTCCTCAAGATGTTGATATTGTAGAGCACGTGGTTGATAAGAATGAACACACAGAAGTAGTTCGTATAGATGAATCTCTTATTCGAGCCAGTGCCGTTACTGATGTTGTTTTTGGCTCAGATTTTCGTGATGATGCGCACTTTCAAGGATCACCTCGGGATCCCTTGATTATTGGCGAAGATTTTGGTGAAACAGGTTTTCCTGAGTATGATCCTAGAGATAATGATCCAAGATACAATAATGATTCCTCAGATGATGATGATGTTCCTCCAGGCTTTGATACTTACCAATCTATTCCTCAACCAAACCCTGCCCTCAATCAAATGAACCTTCATAACCTAATCCACCACCTTAACAACCCTCATCTCCAATATATCACCAGAGCTCCTATTGTTCGAATAAATGAAGGTGGTTTCAGAAAAAATGTTGAAAGAAAGATTGATTACCTCAGAATACCAACCAGACTCTTCAAATCCACTAAATTCCTTGAAGAAAAAGCTTATGAGATCTTCTCAAAGGAACAAGAGTTGGTAAAAATTGATGTAGATGAATTACGGGCAAGGAGAGCTTATGATGTTGATCACCAAAGGGCAAAATACTTAAAGGATCTCGTAGAAGCCAAAAGCCATAAAGCTAACAAAGTGTGGAAGAATCAGTTCAAATTGAAGATTGTAGAGGTTGTCAGCATTCACTTCAAAGAATGGCGTAATCCCGGGTTTGCAAGACCTCCTGGCTTGATCTGGTTAATAGTAAGACGTGATGATAACCGTCGGTATTTGTTTGGAGAAGCCAGGTTCAATCTGCTGTCTGCTGATGATCTCATTTTCCTCCTCCATCACTTTGCTAGCAGACTTATTCAGCCTGATCCAGAGAATCATGAAGCCTACTATGCTGTTAAGAGATATTTGGATAGTCTTGTTTTGAGTCAAACTCAAAAAGACTTCCAATTGGCGGTAGAAAAGAAAAGAAAGAAAGTGAACCTTACCTTGCCTAATCAAAGAATTCAAGGAATCAACCTCGAGAACTTTAACACTGGAGCTGTATTTGATAATCCTCGAGGGTTTGTATTTGAAAGTGATCAAGGGCACAAGATTTTTATAAGACTAGACGAACTCTCCAAGTATTCTGATGGCACACTGATGCAATGTTTGGCTGTTTTTGAAAGTCTTGCTGAGTTCGAAGAGTCAGTAAAGGAAAAGAAGAGGTTGATGAAAGTGATTAATAGGATCAAGGCAAGATTGGATCACAGAGATAGAACAAGACAGATCATTGAGGCTAGGCTTCCAAAAGAAAGACAAGGAGTAATTCACGTACCAGAAGGTACTTGGGTCAGATATTCTCCTAATAATGAACAAGGTCCTCATAACATGCCTCCTGTTGATTTTGCTGACAACATCATTGAACCACCCAATCGCCCTGAAGATCCAAAGTACCATTTTGTTCCTAAAAGGTTCTGGAAGGAGAATTATCACAAGTACAGAAAGCGCGCATTCAAATCTCAATCAGTTCAACATGATAAGTCTGAATCATCCACAAAGAAAAGGAATCGGAGACAGAGAAAGAGAAAGAGATCAAAAAAGTGATCGTTCACAAACAGCACTAAAGGGGGAGATTGTTAGCTTTAAAAATATAGTTAGTGCTAGTTTGTAACAATGTAAATAGAATTGTCCTTGTGTCTAATCTTGTTTATGTGTAAGGTTGTTAGTGTAATTAGACAAGGACTAGTGTGTAATTAGGGAGGGGGTTTAATGCAAATGTCAAGCCTATATAAACCCCCTCACCTCTCATTTGTAATTAACCTTTTTGATAATAGATTTCCCTTTCTCCCATTCTCTCTCTAACTCTCTCTCTCACTCACATTAACCACTATTCACGATTTAGCCATTGTTAACATAATTTATTCTTTTTAATTTTAGTAAAGAACTCTAAAGCTACCCGTTTCGAACTGTTACTTATGAACGGGTTGGTTAAGGTTATGTTCTAGGTTAAACAATGCATCTAAAAAGTGAACGGGTCAAAAGCCGCCAATATTATACATTCAATGCATAAAACATCTTTGATAATGTAATTTAAATAATCAACCTGATCATTTCATCCTTGATTATTTATTAAAATAATCAAATCTTTAGACAAAGTGTTTTGAGTTAAATCAACCTCATCCGTTTTTTTCTTGCATGAATCATACCCATATTCACCCGTTACCTGACCCATCCATCTTGCCATCTATTGTGGACTCAAGCTCAATCTTAGAAATTTTCTAATTTTGAGGATTTTTATCACTTAGGATGAGTAAGATGATCCGCGTGTATATGTGACATGTGTTAGGAGCAAGTATATTTTACTAAATTAATGCTACGAGGAATGCACGGGAGTCATAAATATTTTATGCACTATATTGATTGAGATTCATCTACAAATTTATAACTGAATGTCGCTTAGAATGAGACATGCATGACGAATCTATGTTGTAGAATCTGAAACAGATTGTTGGTCATGACTGTTGACATGATGAAAGACAAGCAAATACAAGAATAAGGTAGACGTTAGGGATAGTAACTTTTTCAAATAGTAGTGCGTGTTGATTAACTGATTTATTGAATCAGGTTTAAACGTGAAGAGGTAAATATTGAACTATAGAAGCATGGGAAAACAATCATAAGGCAAAGATAGAAGCTCAAATAAGGAGAATCGAGGTATGTAATTGTTTAATCATATTTGTCTGTGTACCTTAACTTATGTTCTACAACTTGCTTGAATGTTTCAACATCACGCGTGTCTTGCTATAAATATGTGTGTGTGTGTGTAATACCGTTACACTTTCTTGAGTCAATGAAATAACAACTGGTCATTTTTGTTAGGATAAAGACTTTTGTACAGTTCTCATCACAAGTCCGAGAGTATCCCTTTTAATTAGCTTCACTTCACATGAGCAACAACACCATGCGACTCTTTACATAGCTACTGCCCCTTGCAAAATCTTTCAAACCTGAATCTATCAATTATTTGACTACAGCTGATCCATCTTCTAAATATTTTGTTTTCCCTATGACACTTCACATTGCCCTTCTAATAAAATCCTCATTCTATAACTGAAAAACATTAACCCTACTATCACTTCCTGAACTCACCCCTCACCCATTTGAACAAAACACTATACCCATTAGACCTATTGCCTATGAAACTGAGATAAAAAATAATCAACCCATTTACCACCTCTACTAAATTGAATGGCTGGGTTGCGTTTAGAATTGTTGGCGAAAGTAGTTTTGATCTAAGAATATTTCAAAAGAATTATTTATCGGTATACAAAACAAATGTAGGTTATGGGCTATGATTGGCACGGGGTTATCAAAGGTTGCCATGGTGGATACAACCCTAAGCATGTTCAGAAAATTAGACACAACACCAAATGAGCTAATGGATCCCAACAATCATATTAAACATAGAAATCAGTAGCGCGCATGGCATTGCTATGTTTTACTATAACAATTACTACAAAGTTCAAAAACATTCTTGAAATTCTATATATGTATTAAATTTTGAAGGGAACTTTTTCACGTGGCCTGTCACAGACCCGGAAGGGCAAAGCATAGGGAGGTTTATATAGCAAATCACAAACTGTTATGCACATAGTAAACACGAATTTTGTACCCTTAAATATTTTGATAATCTGACTAATGTGCTTTTAACATTGCGGTGTCAAAGTATCCTAACAATAATCACTTTGATCATTATAAATAAATTATTTAGTTTTTTTTGTGCACCTTATATACTTCTTTTAGACACTAATTCACAAGATTTGTGCAAAAGGGCCCCATTCACATAAAATGGGTAATCTTTCTCTATAAAGACCAAATTGCCACCTGATGAGCTAGAAGTTTAACTAAATTTTCAGATATGTTTTAAATTTATTTATTACAAGGTTAACTTCTCTACTACACTCACTCACGGGCAGTGGACCTGATCGTTTATAGTATAACAAATTGGTAAAACCAGGATCGTTCTCAGGGACTATGTTCTAAGAATGTAGCTAGGTGTAATTCTAAGATTGTTGGGGGTTTGTGACCGAGTTGTCACGATGCTTAAACTAATAATAATAAAAGACAATTAAATCCGGTATTACCGGGGCAGGCCGTGTCGGAAGACACAACGAAAAGATTTTTTGAAAGTAAATTCAAGACAATAATAATTAAAACGATACATCTACTTGGAACTAGTTCACATGCCACCTAGATCATCTACCAAATTACTTATAATTGTTGAACGATTAATCACGACCAAGCTTCCTGTCAAGTCCCCCGGTCTCTAAGTGGTCAAGATTCCTGTCAAGTCTCCTAACCCTTTAATTAAGCTTCCTGTCAAGTCCCCTAATTAAGATTATGAACTAAGTCTGTTTTTATGACCTAACCTTTATAGTTTAACGGATTCCTATCAAGTCACCTAAACGGTTTGGCTTCCTGTCAAGTCCCCAACCTACTTTAACTATAATATCATATTCATTCAAGTAATTAAACCTAAACAATTATGGATCTACGGTCAAGCATAAAAACTGTTCAACAACTACAAATATATAATATCACTATACCGGCATGATCACATTATCCAAGCAGATGCAAAACTATTTAGCTACTCATGGCAAAACAAATACTACGAACAACTATTAATATAAATAAATCCATAGTAACAATTGTCAACAAAATAAGTCTTGCAATAAAGTATCTAACAATAATAAAAGTAAAAGACAATAAAAGAGAGATCAAACTAAAGATGTGAAGAACCGTTGATGCCGAATTACATTATAATTTATATATGTTTTGTTATAATCTAATCAGGTTTATTTATAGATTTTTAATGGTACGGTGTAACAACATTATCAGGAGCCCAACAACATCAGCCCATTAGTTACAGCAGGCCAACAGTTACAATTAACCATATAATAGCAGCAGTTCAATATCAACTTCTGAATTCCATCAGCAATTTGTCATCAACAGCCAAGTAGTATCAGCAACCCAAATGAAAAATGTTTTTTTCGGTAAAAGGCCGTCACCCCTGGTTATAATTTGTATTAATCACAAGAAAGCACAGGCAACATGGCTGAATGCTAGTTGACTTAACATTTACAAAGTAAATGCCCTCACGGGCCCCCCGCAAATAATAAAGGGGACCCGTGATGCAAGAAATGAATCAATTGAGTAAACTGGACAGTCCCAGAACAACAAGAACAATCAAACTAGCAATATAAACAATAGAATGAAAATAAAGCTAGTAGTCAATCTTTATGAACCCATGAACTGAGCAGTATCACCTTCACCGCAGAACACTTCATCGCTATCAGACTCGTCCTCAAAATCATCCTCAGTAGGAGCAATAAGCTCAACTAAGGAAGTACTAGCCTCGGCAGTGGTAATCTGGCAAAGTGCATCATACTAGTTCCGAATCTCAACAGCAGGGCCAGGAGGAGTAAGAATAGAATCATGATCTGTATGAGCCTGTGTACCTGAATGAGTATCTGGGCCAGTAGGAGTATCTGTATGAATCTGAAGAGGTCTCTGAGGGACTGTAGTTGTTGCAGTAGGAAATCTAACTGGTGCTGATGGATCTGTAGTGGCTATGGGAGATGTAGCTATTGCTAGAGCTTTACCCTTTGAATCCTGGGTCTTCTTAGGAACATAAATGACTTTGGACTTAGGGATAGCAAATGATTGAGGCTTTTTGGGCCCCCTTTTTCTTCTCTTGGGCTTCTGGAACCCATCTTCTGCCTGAGTCACTAGTGGATCAGCCTGTTGGGCCCCTGATGGGCCAACCTTAGTCCCTGATGGACCAACCTGTGATGCTGGAGCTGCAGTAGCCATACGGGCTTCCATTTCTTTCTGTGTCCTTTGTCTCACACTACAATTATCAAAATTATGCCCGAAAATCTTACAATGTGAGCACCTAGGAGGTAGCCAATTATACTCAAGTCTGAACCTTCTCACAGAATCTAAAATCTCAGCCTCAGCAAACAAAGGAATATCTCTCAGAGAGTTAAACTCAACCAAGACTCTAGCAAATACTGCCCTACCTTTCTTATTTTCACACTTTTCAGCAGTATATCTATCAACAGCAATCGTAATACCAACAGAACTGACCAAATGGCTAAGGATCTCATAATCCCACATAATAGCAGGTCGATCATAAATGTTAACCCAGATGGCAACCTTATCATTAGCTGGTTTGTCAAACCAGATTTCAGGCTGCCATTTCATAAGCATAATTGGGATATCATTAAACAACCATGGCCCATTCTCAAACACATGCAACTAACCCTGATCAGACTTAAACTTAAACAAAAAGAATCCCTGGTCATTCAAAATCACATCCTCCAAACCAAACTTTTTCCACAAACGATTAGCATGAAATTGCACAAAAGGGAAAGCAGGACGTTTGCCAATGAAATGACCAACTAGAGTGTTAGCCCAAGATTCACTTTGTTTTAATAAAAGATCTCTTGGAATAACAGTTCTAGAGACACCCGAAGTAACAACAGGAGGAATGAACCTTAGTGTACCTTTCTTACGAATGCTTGCAGCATCCTGAAAGATAAAGGCATAAGAGCGAGGCTGCTGAGTCTTGGGGCTATCAAGATGTCCACCAAGATCATTCGGAGAAACATCATGTTTAGGAACATCATTTGAGGCATCAGGAATGTCCTGGGCATGGTCTGTAGCTGGCTTAAAATAAGTAGTACCAGGAGGAAACTTAGGAGGATCCGGCATAGGGGAAACATGAGTAGCACCACCTTTTGCATGTAAATCATGCAAAGATGGTTCAGCAGTAGAATTCTGGCCATCACCATTCGAATCATCCAAATTCCTCTCATCATCAACCTGCAAAACAACATTCTTATCCCACGAGTCAGCCACTTTATCAATGGTGGCCGATGCTGAAGATGTGTCAATATTATCACAAGGTTTGTCGTTTTCAAGTTGAACACCAAAATGCTTTTCAATTTCATCCGGAGGTATAGTTTATTATAAAAGTTAAAATATCAATAAAAAATACAAAATATGTGATGAAAGATGTAAAACGTCAATTTAATTTAATAAACGAATAGAATTTATAGGATGAATGATGCAAAATATTTAATGACTTGAATTTCTTTTAAATTTGTACATTTTTGTATTTTTAGATTATCATTTTTATATGTTATGTTTTATTCTAATCAGGTTTTATTTATATATTTTTAATTTTTAATGTTACGGTGTAACAACATTATCACCAGCACAACAACATCAGCCCATTAGTTACAGCAACCAACAGTTTCAATTAACTATATAAATGTCAGCGGTTCAGTAATTAATATCAGAATTCCATCAGTCCAACAGCCATGTCGTATCAGCAGTCGAAATGAAAAATGTTGCACTATACATATTTGATAATAAATATTAACTTAAGTTTTATTGAATTTGTTTACATATTTTACTCCAACTATAATAAATATTTTTCCATTTAATTATAATACATGTTAAAGAAAACAAAGTCAGAAAATAGAGGCTTATTTGTATTATTTGTTATCATTTCATATCATAAAATCCAGTGGTAAAACTATGATATTACTAATTAATTTTATTTATTCATCTTTTAAACTATATGAAAAGTAAAGCAACAGCAGGTCAACTTTATTAGCAGGCCATCAGTTAGAGAAACAATGACAACAGCAGCCCATTGAATCATATATACCAAGTAGTATCAGCAGCCCAATAGTAACATCTTTTTTTACTATTTCTGATTATTTGATATATAATAATGATTATTTTTTAAAATAATAAATCTACTAAAAATATAACTACAATACATACAATAATTATACAAGGTGAACTATTATATACCACATAACTATATATAAGGAGACTATTTAAAAATAACCCGTCAATCGAATGTATCTACTTTGAATCACTCTTTAATATGTTTTATTAAATTCCTACATTTTGACAATTTATTTCTTATTTTCATCTATTATTTCTTTCTTATTTTCTTATTTTATTTGTTATTTTTAAATAAAATGTTATACTATTATATTTTACGACAATTTATAATAAATACTATTTCGATTTAATTCTAATTCATGTTTGAAGAAAAGAAAGTCAACAAATGGAGCTTATTTGTTACTCCTATGTTATGATTTTGTATTATAAATCGAGTCATACAGCTATTATATTTTCTAATCATATTTTATTTATACATCTATGAAACTTTATCAACAATACAGGAGAAGTGGACCAATATTATTAGCAGACCATCAGTTAAAAGATTTTTAACAACATCAGCTCAATAACTTAGATATATGAACTAGGAAGTACTAACTACTAAGTAGTAACACCAGGTCAGTAGTAAAAATTTTTTTACTATTTATGATCATTCGATATATAAATCTGATTATATTATAAAATATATAAATTATCTAAAAAATTAAAAAACTATAAATTACAATAATCATTGAAAGTGAACTATTATATACTACACACATATATATAAACAAAATATTTAAAATTAGCCCGTCCATCGGACAGGTCCTAGATCTAGTATAATAATAAAGAGCCTAATTATATTTATTCCATTCCTTATGACATGCAATCCTCAAACCATGTAACAATTTGGCACGTTTTCGCATAAAAAAAATTCATGTATGTTTTACTTTTGCAAATTTTATACGATTGTCTTTTTACTTTTTTTCCAGAAACTGTCACTCGTACATATTATACAAAAAAATTATAATTAGCTAGATATGATGAAAAATAATTAAAACCTGGAGAGATCACTCCAGACTTCATCGCAGGTTATTTCAGACTTTAAATCTTTATTATCAAATAACCTTGCATCTGAGATGAATATATTTGCTGGAAATGAGAAGCTTGTTTTTGAGAAGCTTGATGAACTGGTACTGGCCACTAACAACAACACTGAAAACATCAAAGTGGCAGTCCAGGGATTGGAGACAAGGCTGGTGAACTCTGTTCAGACTGCAGTGAAAGGTGAACTTGTTCAACCACTGGCAGGTCTGAAAGAAGAGGTTCAGAAGTTGGTTACCAGGATAAGTTCTCTGGAAAGCAGGCCCACACTTGATCAGGCTGCTGTTGTTAGCACATGTAGTGATGAATGTACAAAGAAGTTCAGAATTAGTATGTTTAAAGAATTATCTGAAGAGATTTCTGAGTCTTTTCTTCGAACTATTCAAGATGGGTTGTAACCCCAAGTGGAGAAGTTGATGGAAGAAAAGTTGCCAAAGCACTTGCCTAAAGAAGTTGAAACTGTTAAAAAGGAAGTGTAGGCACTTAAGAAAATTGTGACTGATACAACTCCAGTGGCTGGAAGAACCTTTGGTGCACTGGACAAACATATGCTAGAACAATTATGGAATGATCTCAAGTCCAGAACTGGTGATCATTCCAAGGAGGAAAAGTCGTCTGGTGTCCAAGAAGGGTTGATTAGAAAGAAAAAGGAAGTTGTTGCCAGTGCTGTTGAAAAGGCCTTTGCTACTGAAAGCATTGTGCAACAAAAACAAGTGACTGGTACTGATGCCAGTGCACGATTAGCACATAGAGCATTTGGCACTGAAGCCACTATGCTGGCTGAAGAAGCTGCTGGTACTGAAGCCAGTGAGCCCCAGTTTGAATCTTTCCCAGATATTCCAACTACTCCGAAGTCTGTTAAAGGAAAAGAACAAATGGTATCTGGAGAAGAAGAACAAACTACTGAAGAATCATCAGAGTTTCCCACTACTGATGATGAAACCTCTAAGAAGCTGGAACAAGAATGCATAATGATAGAGATCTTTAAGAGAAATCAAAGAGATGAACTGCTGGCCCATCAAAGGGAGATGGCAACTATGGGGACTCTGGACTCTTATAATGCTGGCAGGTTAGGCATAAACATTGATGTGTACAAAAAGATGAAGGAAGACCCCAGAGTTCATCAATGTCTGAATACATTGAATGATGTTCATGTACGCTCCTTTTACGCTGAAGAAGAACAGATTTATGATTCAATAATTTATTGCGTTAGTGTACCAGAACTTATCAGACAGAGAAAGGAGGAACTGGTGAACCTCCAGAAGAAGATAAGGAAAAATGCTGGTGCTCTGGAGTTAGAGTACAGAAAGAAATTGACTGGCTTACCAAAACTGACTGCCAAACAGATCAAAGCAATTAAAGATGCTGATGTAAGCAGATTCATTCCCCTGGACACTTCTCTGAAAATCAATCATCAACAACTCCAGTCTGCTGTAGAACAAAAGAGAGTGTCAAAGGAAACTGAAGCAATGATCCAGACAGCCAAATTGAAAGACAAGTATAATGAAATGTTGAATTTCAGGGCTGATGCTAGAAGGATCACTGGTGCAGAGATTAAGCTTGCTGATAATCATGAAGGTATGTCAAAGTTTGCAATAAAGTTGACCAGGGAAGGTAAATTTACTGAAGAAAGAAAGAGTACTTCAGTCCAGGCGTTTGGATGGAGTGAACTGAAGGAGATTGCCTTAACGTTCAGGGGGAAGACAGATTTGTCGACTGAAGTTAAAGCATTTCTGAAGAGGGTTGAGAAGGTATGGAGAAGAAAGCAACAGATGGAAGTTGCAATAAGCATGAAATCGCCAGAATCAGTACCATCTTCTCCATCACCAAAGAGAAAGGCTTCTGAAGATTTTCCAGGACAGACATCGAAGAGAAGGGCCTGACTCTTATCATTTACTTATGTAATTTATTATTTTATGAAAATTGTAACTATTTATCAGTTGATGTATGTAATATTAGTTGCAATTTTTGATTCATAAAAGTAAATGATCAGATTTAGTCTAAGTTAGAACTTAAAAGATGAAACTGAAAACACGCATGATCTATAAAGTGTTTTCCAGTAACTTAGATTTTTTAGACTAAGTCAAAACTTGTGTTTTTCAAGCATACAAAGTTGTATAGATTTAAGCTTGAAAACACTTGCATTATTTCTAAACAAATAGGGGGAATTTGTTAGGTCCAGATTTACTGGACTCGCTCCAGACTCGACTACTGGAGCCTTACTGAAGATCTGTCCAGAAACGTGTTCTACTGGACCTACTCCAGACTTGGAATCTGGAGTCCCTCTGAAGATTTGTCCAGAAATAATAGAAGACCAGTGAGCAAATACTTGTATAGGAAGTCTGGAGTATTCTCCAGATTAGCTCACTGGACTTCACCCCAGTCCAGATCTACTCTACTGAAGACGTTCTCACTGAAGTCAAAGACTGAAGTCAGAATAAAGAAGACTGACAAATGGCGGAGTCTACTGGAAGTCTTACCAGATCTGATTCCGCACAACCTTGTATTTTACTTAACATCATAAATAAAATACACCTTGAAAAATACATAATGTTCCACTTTACTTGTTTATTGCTTTAAGTCGTGTATTACTTTATTTATATACTTGCATTTATATTTAAGTAATACTAGTCCATTCTAGTGATTATTAGACTTGTTGTATTTTACACTTTCGGGGTTAACCATCGTATTCAAGGACTCACAGTTTTACCCAGAAAACATCAAAATCGAAGAAAATTCGAAAACCTAATTCGAAAATTTAGAATCCCTTTTTCTTGATTTTCTTGTTGCATGGTTAACTATATTACGATTAGATAGTATACCTAGATTCAGTATTTCGAGATGAATACAACTATATCCTTCAAAAACACTCGATCTAATTGTAACTATCGAATCTTAATCGGGGTAGCAAAATAAATTCGGGGTCGTAAAGCTCTAATATTGATTTTTAATTGTGAGGTCGTATTAGGGTTAAATTGGGTTATATATACCCACTCGACCCGAATGAGCTTGGATCGACCCGACCCATCCAATTACGAAGTCGTATCTGCATAAGGCCCAATCGACCAATTACGAGGTCGTATTCTGCCTCTTGCTAATTACGAAGTCGTAAAAACCTGCACACTTTAAACTTCAAATTTTCGTTAAAGTTTCTGAATAATTGATCAACGTTTACCACGAACTTCCTTGAAATATGAAAATTAAAATGACCAAACCTGTAGACATCAAATTTTCATCTTTTCCCTGATCTTCGTCTTAAACCTGAAAAGTTAATAAATTTACCAAAATTCTTTAACTTTTCCTCGATCAATCTTTCCAAAACCTGCACGAAACGAGCTTTCCTGAATCTGTATCACTTGTGATCTGTACCACTTGTGAATACTTATATGTAAAAAGTTATAAAATTGATTCGTCATTCTTATACCTTCCCCTCAATTTTATGACTAGTAGGTATAACTATGATCAATCAACATAACCACAATCATTCTTATGTACTCCCCCTCAATTCTTGACTGGGATACATAACTATGATCAAATAAACAAATCAAAAATCATTCTTATGTACTCCCCCTCAATTCTTGACTGGGATACATAACTATGATTTTATGATCAGAGCAATTGGCGTATAACATTACACTTATGATATTGATTAACTACGTCATATTCTTATGAAATCATTTCACAACTATATGATCTAGATAATCAATATTATACATACCTTTCACATTCACATTATCGTTTCTATTTCTAAGGTTTATATATCAAAACTTTTCAAAATCAAACGATATATCTATGTCTAAGGCATATACGGCAAAAATAAGTAACCTTTCTCATCAGAATGTCAAATTCCTATGTCTAAGGCCTTTTATGTTGATGCCTTTTATATTCATTTAATGTCTATGTCAAAAGTCTTTCTTAACTTTCTACATTCACATTAAATCTATATCTAAGGTTTAACTTAACCACTTGTGAAATTCCATTATGTCTATGTCAAAGATTGTAATAATCTTCTACATTCACAAAATGTCTATGTCCACTAAGTTATCTAACAATGTAGAACCTTTTACATTCACATAATATCGATGTTAAGGTTTTCATTAACCTTCTACATTCATACTATGTCTATGTCTAAGGATTCTCACACATAGTTGATAATCTTTTATATTCAAATCAAGATTTCTATATCTAAGATCTTCAACTTAAAAAGACACAACTATTAATATCTTGTTAAAATTGCCTAGCAAAAACAATTAAAACCTGATATCCTTAGCATTGTCCTGATATCCTTAGATTGAATTTTCTGCAAATATACTGAAAAACAATAAATTCGAGACAACAAAAATTAATTGCCATACCCGAAACTTGATCCTCTGAAACTTCAGATTTGATCAGCAAACTTCAAACTCTCTGTATCGTCATAAAAATCAACTAATGCACCAAAGCTTGTTGTAGTTCTCCCCCTCAACAATAAATCCCTCCGAATTAAACATATCTCAAGTCCCTGCTCGCCTTGCCTAACCGGCATGTAATAGAGAGTTAAAATTTCCAAGAATTCCATCATACTGTCCATACCCAAACCGTATGTTCAAACAATAATTGCCATCCATAATATAATATCAATACCTCTGGGTCAATGGTAAGACTACCATGACATAATTTGATGAGATTGTTCTTGAGCCACTACTAAGACCGGTTATGTCCCAATAATCAGATATAATGCCCCAAATGATAAGATAATGATAAGCACATGCTGTCAATCACGTGCATAAAGATAACCAAGGGTCATGCCATGGAGACGCCCATAAATATATAGTAGTTAGAGCACCGCGAGGCCAGACTGGCGATGAAGGTGGCCACCAAGGCAGACCAAACATCCCACCATTACCTATAATAGTGGATGAGGGGACAAGTCCTAGTTGCGCAACCCTCTAACTACAGGCCTCAAATGAGTTAATAGTAGTGTAAAGGGACCACCGTTTGACAGTACTCAAGCTCATCATATAACATATAACACGTTGAACATACAATATAATTCCCATATCATTATCATTATTTCAAAGAATCATTTCATAAGAGAAAGTCATTTTAATTAATCATGCTTTTCACCCCGTAAGTAAACATATAAAAGAGTTTGAAAGGGGGCTATGACTCACTTGATTAGAGAGTGAATAGGGGCTGATCAAACGTGATTCCTTCGCTTAGATTTGTTGCGCCTCAAGCAAGCCTAAACCATAACGTATATATTCGCGGCGTAAGTTCGCGTGACATGAACTAGTGAGCTAGATCATGAGATGTATACTAGTAGACTTGCCCATATTTGGTTGTCATAGATTATGCTAACAACACACATGTATTTAATCCAATTCAAGAAAGAATATGTCATAAAATTTCCAAGAATTCCATCATACTGTCCATACCCAAACCGTATGTTCAAACAATAATTGCCATCCATAATATAATATCAATACCTCTGGGTCAATGGTAAGACTACCATGACATAATTTGATGAGATTGTTCTTGAGCCACTACTAAGACCGGTTATGTCCCAATAATCAGATATAATGCCCCAAATGATAAGATAATGATAAGCACATGCTGTCAATCACGTGCATAAAGATAACCAAGGGTCATGCCATGGAGACGCCCATAAATATATAGTAGTTAAAGCACCGCGAGGCCAGACTGGCGATGAAGGTGGCCACCAAGGCAGACCAAACATCCCACCATTACCTATAATAGTGGATGAGGGGACAAGTCCTAGTTGCGCAACCCTCTAACTACAGGCCTCAAATGAGTTAATAGTAGTGTAAAGGGACCACCGTTTGACAGTACTCAAGCTCATCATATAACATATAACACGTTGAACATACAATATAATTCCCATATCATTATCATTATTTCAAAGAATCATTTCATAAGAGAAAGTCATTTTAATTAATCATGCTTTTCACCCCGTAAGTAAACATATAAAAGAGTTTGAAAGGGGGCTATGACTCACTTGATTAGAGAGTGAATAGGGGCTGATCAAACGTGATTCCTTCGCTTAGATTTGTTGCGCCTCAAGCAAGCCTAAACCATAACGTATATATTCGCGGCGTAAGTTCGCGTGACATGAACTAGTGAGCTAGATCATGAGATGTATACTAGTAGACTTGCCCATATTTGGTTGTCATTAGATTATGGAATTTAAGTGCATTATGATGTTCTCATTGTTTGGGTATAAGGGATTTGGTGGTAGAAGTCGTTTTCTCATTATACGTTTTTGTACGTTTATTGGAATTTCGGTAGTTTGGCTTTGATTTATATGATTTCCATTGTATACTTTGCTTAGTAATAATATTTGACATTAGTGGTCTTATAATATTAATATTTATGTATATTTTTCTGATTTGTAATTATATGTTTAATTTAATATTATTTAATTAATTGTTTTTACTTAATTATTTATCTTTAAATTATGTAACACATATCTCTTGCCTTTTAGCTATTTTTCTCCAGTAGGTTTATCATATTTTCTTGGTCATAAGATTATGGTGCATGTGTGTGCTCAAAATGCATTTTTGCGTGTTTTCGGTTTGTGATTTCTAGCTTATTTTAACATGTTTTGATTCAAGCTTTATATCCTTGATATTTTATCAATTTTTCCAGAATATTAACACTAATATTAACATATTTTTCACTTATAACAAGTCCATATCCATCTCATAATCCAACAAAAGATCCAACTTTCTTAAATCTAGCATATATGCATTCAAATCAACACTTTTTACTATCAACTTTTATAGATCTAACTTTCAACAATATAAAAACATCTTTTATATGAAAAATCTCAGAATATACTCTTCAAAAATATACAAAAACATATAGATCTATCAACAAGAAAGTCACTTTAAAAGCTACTAATCTATAACCACACTTTTGGGTCTTAAACTTGTTGAATCCTTGGATCTTTCTTATTAGATTCGACATGCATGAGCATGGAAAGAAAGATCCTATCAACTTTGCCCTCATTAAGTGTATATTACAAAGAAAACAAGAAGAAAGTATGAGTTTTTGATAAAACCTTTGAATATAAACAAACCAAGATTAGATCTAGTAAAAAGGATGAAGATTATACCCTCTTGAACTTGGTTTTGGATGAAGAATTTGGGCAGATTTTCGTGGCCTTCAAACCTCTATAATCCCTTGAATCTAAGCCTAGAACAACCCTTGAACCTTGCTTGTATTAACCCTTAACAATCTAGCTTAAACCCTTATTATTATTGTATGTTTATATGGATTGATGTTTGCCTTTTCTTTCTCTCTTTTTGGCCGTGGGTATCAAGAAGAAAGGAGGGAGAAGAGAGTTTGTCTTGAGAGAATAAGAGAGTATGTGGGAAGAGGGAAGAGTTGTGAGAAAAGTGGTGAGTTCCAAGGAAGAAATTGAAGTGTATGAAGTTTGAAAGGGGGCTATGACTCACTTGATTAGAGAGTGAATAGGGGCTGATCAAACGTGATTCCTTCGCTTAGATTTGTTGCGCCTCAAGCAAGCCTAAACCATAACGTATATATTCGCGGCGTAAGTTCGCGTGACATGAACTAGTGAGCTAGATCATGAGATGTATACTAGTAGACTTGCCCATATTTGGTTGTCATTAGATTATGGAATTTAAGTGCATTATGATGTTCTCATTGTTTGGGTATAAGGGATTTGGTGGTAGAAGTCGTTTTCTCATTATACGTTTTTGTACGTTTATTGGAATTTCGGTAGTTTGGCTTTGATTTATATGATTTCCATTGTATACTTTGCTTAGTAATAATATTTGACATTAGTGGTCTTATAATATTAATATTTATGTATATTTTTCTGATTTGTAATTATATGTTTAATTTAATATTATTTAATTAATTGTTTTTACTTAATTATTTATCTTTAAATTATGTAACACATATCTCTTGCCTTTTAGCTATTTTTCTCCAGTAGGTTTATCATATTTTCTTGGTCATAAGATTATGGTGCATGTGTGTGCTCAAAATGCATTTTTGCGTGTTTTCGGTTTGTGATTTCTAGCTTATTTTAACATGTTTTGAATTGGGCAAATTTTATTTTCGTGACCAAATTTACTTTAATTAGTTAAATGATTAAATTGTTGGACCTTCGTAAGGATTTTTGATGGTTATCTCAACTTGTGAGACTTACATTATTATTTAGCTAATTTGATTGACCATCAATAAAATTTTGTTCAATGGTACTTTATAATTCATATTTAGAATTGAACAATAGCTTTAGATTGCTAGTTTAGGGGCATTATCTACTAGCTTTAAGTATAACTATGGCTTGCGAGATCATGGACAACATAACTAGCTCATATATAACATTTAAAAAGTAGGGTTGTTACAATCATAAGGATAACCTAAAATCTGAAATATCCTAAGCCTTTATCACGAGATCACATAGCTTGGATACTTATAATCAGATAGGTCTTCCTCCTCCCACGCTTTAAATACCAATTATAAATACTCCTATGATATCCTAATCATACTAGTATTATCGGGGGCTCAGCTTTCCTCTTTTGCCGAACCTTACGGTTCCCTTCCATGGCGACACCTTTAATAGTACTTTGTCGCCAACCTCAAATTCTAGGGGCTTCCTCCTTTTATCCGCATAACTCTTTTGCCGAACCTTACGGTTCCCTTCCATGGCGACACCTTTAATAGTACTTTGTCGCCAACCTCAAATTCTAGGGGCTTCCTCCTTTTATCCGCATAACTCTTTTGCCGAACCTTACGGTTCCCTTCCATGGCGACACCTTTAATAGTACTTTGTCGCCAACCTCAAATTCTAGGGGCTTCCTCCTTTTATCCGCATAACTCTTTTGCCGAACCTTACGGTTCCCTTCCATGGCGACACCTTTAATAGTACTTTGTCGCCAACCTCAAATTCTAGGGGCTTCCTCCTTTTATCCGCATAACTCTTTTGCCGAACCTTACGGTTCCCTTCCATGGCGACACCTTTAATAGTACTTTGTCGCCAACCTCAAATTCTAGGGGCTTCCTCCTTTTATCCGCATAACTCTTTTGCCGAACCTTACGGTTCCCTTCCATGGCGACACCTTTAATAGTACTTTGTCGCCAACCTCAAATTCTAGGGGCTTCCTCCTTTTATCCGCATAACTCTTTTGCCGAACCTTACGGTTCCCTTCCATGGCGACACCTTTAATAGTACTTTGTCGCCAACCTCAAATTCTAGGGGCTTCCTCCTTTTATCCGCATAACTCTTTTGCCGAACCTTACGGTTCCCTTCCATGGCGACACCTTTAATAGTACTTTGTCGCCAACCTCAAATTCTAGGGGCTTCCTCCTTTTATCCGCATAACTCTTTTGCCGAACCTTACGGTTCCCTTCCATGGCGACACCTTTAATAGTACTTTGTCGCCAACCTCAAATTCTAGGGGCTTCCTCCTTTTATCCGCATAACTCTTTTGCCGAACCTTACGGTTCCCTTCCATGGCGACACCTTTAATAGTACTTTGTCGCCAACCTCAAATTCTAGGGGCTTCCTCCTTTTATCCGCATAACTCTTTTGCCGAACCTTACGGTTCCCTTCCATGGCGACACCTTTAATAGTACTTTGTCGCCAACCTCAAATTCTAGGGGCTTCCTCCTTTTATCCGCATAACTCTTTTGCCGAACCTTCGGTTCCCTTCAATCTAGACCCTTTAATTATTGTATGTTTATATGGATTGATGTTTGCCTTTTCTTTCTCTCTTTTTGGCCGTGGGTATCAAGAAGAAAGGAGGGAGAAGAGAGTTTGTCTTGAGAGAATAAGAGAGTATGTGGGAAGAGGGAAGAGTTGTGAGAAAAGTGGTGAGTTCCAAGGAAGAAATTGAAGTGTATGAAGTTTGAAATGGGTATGTGAGGGGGTGATGGGGGCCGGCCCTTCTAGGGCATATGGGGGGTCTTTCACATCTTTTTTTTTTATAAAATTTTGTTGTGTAATATGTATGTAAGTGTTAGGTGTAAGAATATGTATTTTTGTTATTTGTATTTTTTTTTTTTTTTTTTTTTTTTTTTTTTTTTTTTTTTTTTTTTTTTTTTTTTTTTTTTTTTTTTTTTTTTTTTTTTTTTTTTTTTTTTTTTTTTTTTTTTTTTTTTTTTTTTTTTTTTTTTTTTTTTTTTTTTTTTTTTTTTTTTTTTTTTTTTTTTTTTTTTTTTTTTTTTTTTTTTTTTTTTTTTTTTTTTTTTTTTTTTTTTTTTTTTTTTTTTTTTTTTTTTTTTTTTTTTTTTTTTTTTTTTTTTTTTTTTTTTTTTTTTTTTTTTTTTTTTTTTTTTTTTTTTTTTTTTTTTTTTTTTTTTTTTTTTTTTTTTTTTTTTTTTTTTTTTTTTTTTTTTTTTTTTTTTTTTTTTTTTTTTTTTTTTTTTTTTTTTTTTTTTTTTTTTTTTTTTTTTTTTTTTTTTTTTTTTTTTTTTTTTTTTTTTTTTTTTTTTTTTTTTTTTTTTTTTTTTTTTTTTTTTTTTTTTTTTTTTTTTTTTTTTTTTTTTTTTTTTTTTTTTTTTTTTTTTTTTTTTTTTTTTTTTTTTTTTTTTTTTTTTTTTTTTTTTTTTTTTTTTTTTTTTTTTTTTTTTTTTTTTTTTTTTTTTTTTTTTTTTTTTTTTTTTTTTTTTTTTTTTTTTTTTTTTTTTTTTTTTTTTTTTTTTTTTTTTTTTTTTTTTTTTTTTTTTTTTTTTTTTTTTTTTTTTTTTTTTTTTTTTTTTTTTTTTTTTTTTTTTTTTTTTTTTTTTTTTTTTTTTTTTTTTTTTTTTTTTTTTTTTTTTTTTTTTTTTTTTTTTTTTTTTTTTTTTTTTTTTTTTTTTTTTTTTTTTTTTTTTTTTTTTTTTTTTTTTTTTTTTTTTTTTTTTTTTTTTTTTTTTTTTTTTTTTTTTTTTTTTTTTTTTTTTTTTTTTTTTTTTTTTTTTTTTTTTTTTTTTTTTTTTTTTTTTTTTTTTTTTTTTTTTTTTTTTTTTTTTTTTTTTTTTTTTTTTTTTTTTTTTTTTTTTTTTTTTTTTTTTTTTTTTTTTTTTTTTTTTTTTTTTTTTTTTTTTTTTTTTTTTTTTTTTTTTTTTTTTTTTTTTTTTTTTTTTTTTTTTTTTTTTTTTTTTTTTTTTTTTTTTTTTTTTTTTTTTTTTTTTTTTTTTTTTTTTTTTTTTTTTTTTTTTTTTTTTTTTTTTTTTTTTTTTTTTTTTTTTTTTTTTTTTTTTTTTTTTTTTTTTTTTTTTTTTTTTTTTTTTTTTTTTTTTTTTTTTTTTTTTTTTTTTTTTTTTTTTTTTTTTTTTTTTTTTTTTTTTTTTTTTTTTTTTTTTTTTTTTTTTTTTTTTTTTTTTTTTTTTTTTTTTTTTTTTTTTTTTTTTTTTTTTTTTTTTTTTTTTTTTTTTTTTTTTTTTTTTTTTTTTTTTTTTTTTTTTTTTTTTTTTTTTTTTTTTTTTTTTTTTTTTTTTTTTTTTTTTTTTTTTTTTTTTTTTTTTTTTTTTTTTTTTTTTTTTTTTTTTTTTTTTTTTTTTTTTTTTTTTTTTTTTTTTTTTTTTTTTTTTTTTTTTTTTTTTTTTTTTTTTTTTTTTTTTTTTTTTTTTTTTTTTTTTTTTTTTTTTTTTTTTTTTTTTTTTTTTTTTTTTTTTTTTTTTTTTTTTTTTTTTTTTTTTTTTTTTTTTTTTTTTTTTTTTTTTTTTTTTTTTTTTTTTTTTTTTTTTTTTTTTTTTTTTTTTTTTTTTTTTTTAGATAACAATTATAAATACTCTTATGATTACTATATCACACTAGTATTTATCGGGGGCTCAGCTTTCCTCTTTTGCCGAACCTTACGGTTCCCTTCCATGGCGACACCTTTAATAGTACTTTGTCGCCAACCTCAAATTCTAGGGGCTTCCTCCTTTTATCCGCATAACTCTTTTGCCGATCTCTCGCGGCTTTAAGCTTTTCTTTAATGATCGCCACTTTGTCCGTTGTCTCTTGGACAAAATCAACGGTAGCTAGGCTTCTCTCGCCCGCCTCTATCCAACACATGGGTGATCTACATTTACGCCCGTATAGAGCCTCAAACGGCGCACACTGTATGCTAGAGTGATAACTATTGTTGTAAGTAAATTCTGCGTATGGCAAGTGTTCATCCCAACTTCCACTAAATTCTAATGCGCAAGCTCTTAGCATATCCTCCAATGTTTGTATTGTACGCTCACTTTGCCCATCCGTTTGTGGGTGGTAAGCCGTGCTTAATGATAACGTAGTGCCCATTGCTTCTTGCACAAGACCCCAGAAACGTGAGGTAAACCTACCATCCCTATCGGATATGATGGATAGAGGTACACCATGCAATGTCACAATCTTTTCAACGTACAAATGTGCTAAACGTTCAGTGTTCCAGTCTTCTTTGATGGGGATGAAATGGGCTGATTTCGTAAGACGATCAACAATCACCCATATAGCATCATGACCTTTCTTTGTCCGAGGCAATTTCGTTACTAAGTCCATTGCTATTTGCTCCCACTTCCATTCGGGTATTTCCGGCTGCTTTAAAAGTCCAGCTGGCTTCTGGTGCTCAGCTTTGACCATCGCACAAGTCATGCATCGGCTCACATATAGAGCTACATCACCTTTCATCCCAGGCCACCAAAAGTCCCTTTTTAGACCTTGGTACATCTTATCTGCTCCTGGATGAATCGAGTATTTTGAATTGTGAGCTTCATTCATTAACACCTCTCTCAGCCCGTTGATATTTGGGACCCAAGCTCTTCCCTTGAAATACAAGATGCCTTCGTCATCCTTATCGAACCTTGTTTCTACTCCACTCAATGCCTCTTCTTCAATGTTCTTCCCTTCAAAAGCTTTGGCTTGATCTTCTAAGAATCTGTCCCTTAGAGACATTTTCACCTGTAAGTGATAAATTCTAGTCTTCGACACCCTAGTGCTCACCTTCCTACTAAGGGCGTCAGCAACAACATTTGCCTTTCCTGGGTGGTACTTAATTTCGCACTCGTAATCGTTAAGTAGTTCCATCCACCTTCTTTGCCTCATGTTTAACATCTTCTGATCGAAGATGTGTTGTAAGCTCTTGTGATCAGTAAATATGGTGCACTTGGTTCCGTAAAGATAATGTCGCCATATCTTCAAGGCAAACACTACGGCTCCCAGCTCCAAATCGTGTGTTGAATAATTCTTCTCATGTGGCTTCAATTGCCTAGATGCGTACGCAATAACTTTGTCTCTTTGCATTAGTACGCACCCTAGTCCTTTATTCGACGCATCACAATATACTACAAATCCTTCCATTCCATCCGGCAACGCTAGTATTGGTGCTTCACACAACATGTCCTTAAGCGTTTGAAACGCTTGCTCTTGTTCTTCACCCCATTCGAACTCTCTTGCCTTTTGGGTTAATTGGGTTAAAGGTACCGCAATCTTAGAAAATCCCTGAATGAACCTCCTATAATAACCCGCCAAGCCTAGGAAGCTACGCACTTCCGTTGGTGTCTTGGGTGTCTCCCATTTCTTGATTGCCTCTATCTTAGACGGATCTACATGAATCCCTTCTTCGTTCACAACGTGCCCCAGAAATTGGACTTGACGGAGCCAAAATTCGCACTTAGAAAACTTAGCATATAGCTTCTCGTCCCTAAGTAGCTGCAAGATTATCCTCAGGTGCTTCTCGTGCTCCTCCTTGCTTCTAGAGTATATCAAGATATCATCGATAAACACTATGACGAACTTATCCAAGTACGGCCTGCAGATCCTATTCATTAGGTCCATGAAAACGGCTGGTGCATTTGTGAGACCAAAGGGCATCACTAGGAACTCATAGTGCCCATAGCGAGTTCTGAAAGCCGTTTTAGGTACATCTTCTTCTCGTACCCTCAACTGATGATAGCCGGACCTAAGGTCAATTTTCGAGAAATGAGACGCTCCTTGCAGTTGGTCGAACAAATCGTCTATTCGCGGCAGCGGGTATCTATTCTTGATTGTCAATTTATTTAACTCTCTATAGTCGATGCACATTCTCAGAGATCCATCCTTCTTCTTGACAAAGAGAATCGGCGCACCCCAGGGTGAAGAACTAGGTTGGATTAAACCTTTATCAAGCAATTCTTGCAATTGCTCCGAGAGTTCTCGCATTTCGGAGGGCGCTAGTCTATATGGTGCCTTAGCCACGGGGGCTGCCCCGGGAACTAAATCGATAGTAAACTCTACTTGTCTCGCTGGGGGAAGTCCAGGTAGTTCGTCCGGAAACACATCTAGAAAATCTCTAACCACTGTTACCTTGAGAGGATCCTTATCTTTCACTCGCTTATCCACTACTTGTGCCAAGTATGTGTGGTATTCCTTCCGTAGGTACTTTCTCACCTTCATGGACGACACCAACTTAGGTTGGACTCCCGCCTTATGGCCTTGAACTATTAGCACCTCACCGCTATCTAAGGGAATTTTAATGATCCTTTCATGGCAAAGTATTTCAGCACGCATTTTCGACAACCAATCCATTCCTACTATCACATCAAAACTTCCTATTTCTATGGGAATCAAGTCTATACTATAGTCCTTCTCATCTAAAGTTAACTTACAATCAGCAATAATTTCCTTAGCCTTATACTCGTTTCCATTAGCATATTCAACATAATAAGTTTCCTCCAGTTCACTAGGTTTCTTATCAATCAGTTCTTTAAATTCAAAGGAAATAAAACTTCTTTCGGCTCCAGAATCAAACAACATAGATGCATAAACATTATTTATTGGAAACGTACCTACGATGACATTAGGGTCATCACGTGCCTCATTTGCTCCCATGGCATACACCCTTCCTCGGGCTTGACCTCCTTGATTGCCACGATTTCCTTGGTTAACGTTGTTGCCTTGATTCCCAATATTAGCTTGATTCCCAATTAGCGTTGTTGGCTTGATTCCCAATATTAGCTTGATTCCCAACATTTCCTCGATTGACTTGATTTCCATTGTTTCCTCGGTTTGCTTGGTTCCCGCGATTTCCAACATTCCTAAAGTTACCACGGTTACCATTTCCATTCCCACGGTTGCCTTGCGCTCTTCTCAACCTAGGACAAGCATTTCTCCAATGATCTGTACTTCCACATTCGTGACATCCTCCTCATTGTCCTTCATTCCTTGGCCCGCTTCGGCAGTGAGTAGCAAGGTGACCCATGCGGTTGCAAGTTGTGCAACGCTTGCATTCACCCAAGTGACTATAACCACATCGGTTGCACCTTGGGGGCATGCCACGATATGGATTGGGGTTAGCCTCCACAACCCCATAGTTTCTCACAATCTTTTGCCTCTTATCTGGTCCATTCCCTTTTCGATCGCCAAACCGATTTCCTCCACCTTGTCTCGAACTTGATTCACCTCTTGTATACTTCCCACGCCTAACCAAATCGTTCACTAGCCTGGTTGCCAAGCTTATAGCCTGCTCCAGAGTGGTAGGACTTGCTGCAGTGACCATCAACCTAACTTCAGGCGCCAATCCATAGATAAACCTCTCGACCTTCTTAGCCACAGGGGTTACCATCTCTGGCACCAACACGCTCAACTCGTGAAAGCGGATCACATAGGCCTCCAATTCCAGTCCTCTCATGGCGTGGTTCCAGAATTCCATCTCTAGTTTTTGTACCTCTTCTCGTGGACAATACTCACGCTTCAACTCATCTTTAAACTGCTCCCAAGTCAAAGCATTGACTGCTGCAGGACCCCTAGTAGTCGCTTGGAGATTCCACCAAGTAAGAGCTCTTCCCTGAAGCTTACTAGCAGCAAACTTAACACGGTCAGCCGGTGCACAGGTAATGATGTTCAAGTTGGCTTCCATGCTTTGGAACCAAGTAAGCAACGCAACAGGACCTTCTGTCCCATGAAACTCCTTGGGATTGCAAGACGTGAAAGCCTTGTAGGCATTCCTGTCAATAGCATTTTCCCCTCCATCTTGTCTTCTAGCCGTGTTGAGTGTAGCGGTTACATTCTCCGCAATTTGGGTGGCAATGTTTGGCATGGCGGCATTGATCTGTTGAGAGATAAGCTCGGCTAGCTCGGCTCTTCGCTGGGCCTCTTCACTCGTTTCTCCGCCGGTCCTTCGTGGTGCCATGTCTCTACAAAGGATAATATAGTTTAGTTATTCGTTCATTGAATCATACTACATAAACTCGACTCACGACTTCTTGATCTCACACGAGTATATCTAAAGTTATTTAGTGCATAGAGGGTTCGTTTGCACACATATGTATATGTATATCCCGACTCATATTCCTTTTTTTTATAATCACGGCTCACTTGTCATTATGAGTAAGTAATGGTTAGGAAATTTCTAAAATTAATCAACCATGCTTTCTAGGTTAATTAAGAGAAATACAGAATCTGTGTACGAACTTGGAGCACGTAAAAGTGGCTTAAGATGGACGATCTGGGAAAAACTCATAAAATATGAAACGTAGCCCTATGAGTTAAGTTTCACCTCCAATTGGAATCAGGTCAAAAGACGAAATAGAACTCCAGATATGGCCGTTCTACTAAAAGTGGTCAGAACTGATTTCCTGCTGTAACTATAACTTTTATAATAGAGATAACTTCATCACCACAAGGATAGCACATCATGTAACCATAGAGAGGCATTAAGCATACATATATATCATTCAATATGAGTTCACAAAATTGCTACATGCCAAATACTATGTGATCATCGTCACACAAAAGCTAGAAAGTTCAAGAAAGTGAAACAAGTACAAACGTTCATACATCGAATAAGTTCATAAATAAAGTAGCTCTTAGGTTTACTTCCTAAGCATGAGAGCTATTACGAGAGTGCAAAGAGCCGTAAGCACACATCCCATAATGAATATCACCTCATTAACTCGTCGGACTTCTGATATCGCCAAGCTCGCATAGTCTCCCGTTCGATCCATAACTCCTAAGGCCCTTTCCATCATCACCTCTTGAGTCCTCACCCTTACTCTAGCATCCCTTAATCCGTTTGCTATTCCCCACACCCTCTCCCTTTCTTCACGAGTCATACCAATGGGAGGTGGAGGGGGTACTCCATAGACTGGGCGGTGTGGCTCCTCTCCTTGACGCCTATGTCCAAGATGGTACCAGGGATGATCACGAGGAAGACGCGGCTGAAAGTAGGGATCTTGGGCTGGAAATCGCCCATCGCTTAGGTTCATAGGTGCATCTTGCCTCGGCGGAGTAGGTGCTCTAGGGGCAGGTGGTGATGGTGGTGGCGAGGGTGAGCGACGTTCAGGTTGGCTAGGGGCAACACTCCTAGCATTATCGTCTTCCGATGGGTCTTCCATTGGATCGGTCTCTTCTTCCTCTTCTTCTGGGAGTGGTTGGGGAGGTTGCTCTTGCTCTAGGCTTCTCCTTTCTTCCTCTTCCAAGTAGTCCACGAATCCGTACAAGTTCCTTGGTCTAAGGGCTGATCCGGAAGCTCCACTTGCTCGTGACATGATGTTCCTACACAAGTTTCACAAAGGCGTGAGATGACGACTTGACTCGACGCTTAGACGACCATGGACGACCGACTTGACCTCGACGCTTAGACGACCATGGACGACCGACTTGACCTTTGACGACCCATACGGCAACTTACGGACAGCAAGACGACTCGACGGACCATGAGACGACCTTAACCATTTGACAAGCAACCAACCAACTCGACCAACGACTCACAAGCTTAACAACCAAACAACGACATGACCATTCACAACCGACGACCAACTCGACTCGCACGACCGACATAACCATTTATAATTAAAGTAATGACTAGAATTCAACTTGTGCATAGCTCTCATGTATTACACCTAAATGGACAAAGTAATGCTAGCCAAGTGGGGGTATCACTAAGGGTTCTAATAGGTAATGCAAACGTTGGATTTGGTTATGTATCTTTTGCACCAAGAATCGTTTTTAAAGCTTATTTTCAAAAGACTCATTTTGAATATCTCTTAGACAATCATTTCGATCATTCCATATTAAATTTTTAGTTAGGCATAGTTGATCAGGCTATGTATAAGTAAAACAAGAATACTTTATGATCGACTCAATTGTTTAAGAAATATTCGACTCGTTTTGAAAATACGTAGGTTATAGCAAAAATTCTCTATAACCTTGATCTCTGATACCATTTTTCTGTAACACCCCGACTATAGCGGAGACACGAGATGCCACAGAACGACATGGTACAAAAGATTTAAGTAACAAACATCAACATAAAGTTTCAAAAGCCATTCGAATTCAAAGGTAACAAGTTCAAGTGGACGTTTAATAAACATTACATAACCAAATTCATAATCAAAAGATCAAATGTTGCGTTACTAGTCCAACATGCAACAAATAAACACATCGTCCAAGGAGCGGTCCAAAAGCTAACTTACTGCCCTAGACCTGAAAAGCATGAAGAAAAAGTGTCAACTACGAGAGTTGAGTGAGTTCATAGGATTATGCTAACAACACACATGTATTTAATCCAATTCAAGAAAGAATATGTCATAAAATTTCCAAGAATTCCATCATACTGTCCATACCCAAACCGTATGTTCAAACAATAATTGCCATCCATAATATAATATCAATACCTCTGGGTCAATGGTAAGACTACCATGACATAATTTGATGAGATTGTTCTTGAGCCACTACTAAGACCGGTTATGTCCCAATAATCAGATATAATGCCCCAAATGATAAGATAATGATAAGCACATGCTGTCAATCACGTGCATAAAGATAACCAAGGGTCGTGCCATGGAGACGCCCATAAATATATAGTAGTTAGAGCACCGCGAGGCCAGACTGGCGATGAAGGTGGCCACCAAGGCAGACCAAACATCCCACCGTTACCTATAATAGTGGATGAGGGGACAAGTCCTAGTTGCGCAACCCTCTAACTACAGGCCTCAAATGAGTTAATAGTAGTGTACAGGGGACCACCGTTTGACAGTACTCAAGCTCATCATATAACATATAACACGTTGAACATACAATATAATTCCCATATCATTATCATTATTTCAAAGAATCATTTCATAAGAGAAAGTCATTTTAATTAATCATGCTTTTCACCCCGTAAGTAAACATATAAAAGAGTTTGAAAGGGGGCTATGATTCACTTGATTAGAGAGTGAATAGGGGCTGATCAAACGTGATTCCTTCGCTTAGATTTGTTGCGCCTCAAGCAAGCCTAAACCATAACGTATATATTCGCGGCGTAAGTTCGCGTGACATGAACTAGTGAGCTAGATCATGAGATGTATACTAGTAGACTTGCCCATATTTGGTTGTCATTAGATTATGGAATTTAAGTGCATTATGATGTTCTCATTGTTTGGGTATAAGGGATTTGGTGGTAGAAGTCGTTTTCTCATTATACGTTTTTGTACGTTTATTGGAATTTCGGTAGTTTGGCTTTGATTTATATGATTTCCATTGTATACTTTGCTTAGTAATAATATTTGACATTAGTGGTCTTATAATATTAATATTTATGTATATTTTTCTGATTTGTAATTATATGTTTAATTTAATATTATTTAATTAATTATTTATTCATTTTATTGATTAATTATTATGTAATTATATATTTAATTTAATATTATTTAATTAATTATTTATTCATTTTATTGATTTATTAATTAAATAATTCCTTAAAAATACTTTTAAGTGTCATAATTGTCTTTGTAAATTATGGATAATTTCATTTGAATTATCTTCTGATATATATGCTCCTTAATTTATAATTTCATGATTTATACTTTTATTTGTGTATTTTCCATTTATTTTAATAATAATATTTAATTAATTGTTTTTACTTAATTATTTATCTTTAAATTATGTAACACATATCTCTTGCCTTTTAGTTACTTTTATCCATGGTTAAGATGATTTAACTTCATTCTTGATTTACATAATTTTTTTATGGATTTTTATGTCTTTTAATTACTATTTAAATTCAATAATTCATGGAAATTCTTAGAAATCATCACTAAACATTTTGGTCTAAAATCTCAGGCCTTTTAGGCAACTTTTATTCATACAAAATCATATCCATTCAACCTCTCTTGTGTCTTGCTTATTTTGAGGGTTTTATGATTAAAAATCGTTTACCGAAATAGTGATTTTAGCCTCATTTCTTGAGCAATTAAAGTGCTTCAAAATGGATTTTCATTCTTGTTTCATTATTTCCAGAAAGTTCATCATATTTTGGTGTCCAAAATCGTGAGAGTGGTGGTGGTGTGATATGTGTAATTTAGTGCTTTCGGTTAGTGATTATTTGACCTGAAAAGGTGATTTTTGAGCTTGTTGTTGTCATGAACCAATAGATCTGAGTTTTGTGCTTTTATTTCAACATTTTTCCAGTAGGTTTATCATATTTTCTTGGTCATAAGATTATGGTGCATGTGTATGCTCAAAATGCATTTTTGCGTGTTTTCGGTTTGTGATTTCTAGCTTATTTTAACATGTTTTGATTCAAGCTTTATATCCTTGATATTTTATCAATTTTTCCAGAATATTAACACTAATATTAACATATTTTTCACTTATAACAAGTCCATATCCATCTCATAATCCAACAAAAGATCCAACTTTCTTAAATCTAGCATATATGCATTCAAATCAACACTTTTTACTATCAACTTTTATAGATCTAACTTTCAACAATATAAAAACATCTTTTATATGAAAAATCTGAGAATATACTCTTCAAAAATATACAAAAACATATAGATCTATCAACAAGAAAGTCACTTTAAAAGCTACTAATCTATAACCACACTTTTGGGTCTTAAACTTGTTGAATCCTTGGATCTTTCTTATTAGATTCGACATGCATGAGCATGGAAAGAAAGATCCTATCAACTTTGCCCTCATTAAGTGTATATTACAAAGAAAACAAGAAGAAAGTATGAGTTTTTGATAAAACCTTTGAATATAAACAAAACAAGATTAGATCTAGTAAAAAGGATGAAGATTATACCCTCTTGAACTTGGTTTTGGATGAAGAATTTGGGCAGATTTTCGTGGCCTTCAAACCTCTATAATCCCTTGAATCTAAGCCTAGAACAACCCTTGAACCTTGCTTGTATTAACCCTTAACAATCTAGCTTAAACCCTTATTATTATTGTATGTTTATATGGATTGATGTTTGCCTTTTCTTTCTCTCTTTTTGGCCGTGGGTATCAAGAAGAAAGGAGGGAGAAGAGAGTTTGTCTTGAGAGAATAAGAGAGTATGTGGGAAGAGGGAAGAGTTGTGAGAAAAGTGGTGAGTTCCAAGGAAGAAATTGAAGTGTATGAAGTTTGAAATGGGTATGTGAGGGGGTGATGGGGGCCGGCCCTTCTAGGGCATATGGGGGGTCTTTCACATCTTTTTTTTTTATAAAATTTTGTTGTGTAATATGTATGTAAGTGTTAGGTGTAAGAATATGTATTTTTGTAAGGTTATTTGTATTAGTTTGCACTAATATGTTAGCTAGTGAGGTCCAAAACATAAGTGTGTGTGCCGTATGTATGTATGTATATGTACATACCTTTGGTGTTTTAATTTGTTACAAGGCTCATTGGTGGTAATCTTGTATTTAATTTAAGCATATATGCATTCAAATCAACACTTTTTACTATCAACTTTTATAGATCTAACTTTCAACAATATAAAAACATCTTTTATATGAAAATCTTCTTTCTAAGATCAAAATAAAAGAAATCTTTCAAAGATCAAATTCAAAACTATGAAAATCTTCTTTCTAAGATCAAAATAAAAGAAATCTTTCAAAGATCAAATTCAAAACTATGAAAATCTTCTTTCTAAGATCAAAATAAAAGAAATCTTTCAAAGATCAAATTCAAAACTATGAAAATCTTCTTTCTAAGATCAAAATAAAAGAAATCTTTCAAAGATCAAATTCAAAACTATGAAAATCTTCTTTCTAAGATCAAAATAAAAGAAATCTTTCAAAGATCAAATTCAAAACTATGAAAATCTTCTTTCTAAGATCAAAATAAAAGAAATCTTTCAAAGATCAAATTCAAAACTATGAAAATCTTCTTTCTAAGATCAAAATAAAAGAAATCTTTCAAAGATCAAATTCAAAACTATGAAAATCTTCTTTCTAAGATCAAAATAAAAGAAATCTTTCAAAGATCAAATTCAAAACTATGAAAATCTTCTTTCTAAGATCAAAATAAAAGAAATCTTTCAAAGATCAAATTCAAAACTATGAAAATCTTCTTTCTAAGATCAAAATAAAAGAAATCTTTCAAAGATCAAATTCAAAACTATGAAAATCTTCTTTCTAAGATCAAAATAAAAGAAATCTTTCAAAGATCAAATTCAAAACTATGAAAATCTTCTTTCTAAGATCAAAATAAAAGAAATCTTTCAAAGATCAAATTCAAAACTATGAAAATCTTCTTTCTAAGATCAAAATAAAAGAAATCTTTCAAAGATCAAATTCAAAACTATGAAAATCTTCTTTCTAAGATCAAAATAAAAGAAATCTTTCAAAGATCAAATTCAAAACTATGAAAATCTTCTTTCTAAGATCAAAATAAAAGAAATCTTTCAAAGATCAAATTCAAAACTATGAAAATCTTCTTTCTAAGATCAAAATAAAAGAAATCTTTCAAAGATCAAATTCAAAACTATGAAAATCTTCTTTCTAAGATCAAAATAAAAGAAATCTTTCAAAGATCAAATTCAAAACTATGAAAATCTTCTTTCTAAGATCAAAATAAAAGAAATCTTTCAAAGATCAAATTCAAAACTATGAAAATCTTCTTTCTAAGATAAACACAAAAGAAATCTTTCAAAGATCAAATTCAAAACTTTGAAAACCTTCTTTCTAAAGATTATAGCAAAATATAATTCTTCTAAAGATTAAATTCAGAACTATGAACATCTCTGTGTTCATTCTTATGAAAATCTTCTTTCTAAGATCAAAATAAAAGAAATCTTTCAAAGATCAAATTCAAAACTATGAAAATCTTCTTTCTAAGATAAACACAAAAACATTAACATAATATCTATTTATTGAAATGCAACAACTCTGTGTTCTTTTCCTTAAACCTATATTCTGTTAATATGACACACTTTCTTTTAGCTTTTGATCACAACACTATCGCATAACTACCCTACTCGTTTATTTAGTGTTCTATAAGAACGTAGTTGAGTCCTCTTGGAAACTAGATTCTATTCTGACTCTGACTCTCGTGCAATAGGAACTTTTATTTTATACAACAACAACAACAAAAATAAAAATTACACACTTAACGAAAAACATAACGCACACACACACACTGAACATAAACGACTAACATAGTTACAAGAGCTAAAGTTACTGCTGATTAGATCAGATTAACATGTTACATAAGCCCACAAGCGAGAAATAATTCTCTTATTATTAGTTATGAACAGTGATCCAAAGACGATTACCAATATGTTTGTCCTCTTAAACACTCGGTACTTCCAGTTTCCTTTTGGTTTGTGACACTTTCGACATACCCTGGCCAAGGACAGTCACCATGTAACCCGAGTAGCCTAATATGCCACTTAATCAAGTTTGCGAACTTAAGTGACCCACATTCAGATATACTCTCACAATCGACACAAGCACTAAGATTAAGACATTTGGTAACTACAGTGAGACGGTCTTTAAGAATCAAGTCAGCGGTGACAGGTCGGTGATTCCTCACACGCAAAGCAACATAACTTGACTCACGTACGGAAATATACCCAACATTGCATAATGCTAAGTACTTGCATATTTGTGACATCATTTAAAGCGCTTATGGAAACCCGTGACTTTCGATGAGACCCATGTAGCGAACTTTCTGACAACCTATCCCAAGTTGGAAGCTTTAGGTAGGCTAGGTATACAAAGACACCCCAAGGACTTACTTGTCCGAATCTCAAAGGCCACATTAGCTCCATAATTTTCAAAAGATTAATAAGATATTTACATATCTTGTCACAAATATACATCCGACAAGCAATACACACACATGTATGTACCCGAGACCTTCTATATAAAAACCAAATATACATAATTACAATGCTAGATCTTTCGTAAGATTTAAGGACCAAATCTAATCATTTGAAAAGCAGGCATTCTCAGCCATATATCTGAATATGTTTCCCATAAGAACATTGTATACATTTAAGTTCAGATTATAAGGAAACCTTGGTACTTTGTGCCTATCGATACATCATATGATTGGTATCACTGAACTGAGAATTTTAAAGTACAATTAGGTAGGCTTAAAAGCTAAAGTATCGTCACATCTAATCATCTTAATGTAGTGACCTTACTCTATTTATTATTTTCTTTTTCTTTTCTGATTTTTCTGAATTTTTTTTTTCTGACACTATATGACACACACTCATACATAATGACACAAACACTGACACATTTTACAAAGTTCCTGTTGAGAGACACTGTCACTATAGATTTCTCATTCCAATCAATTGGACTAGCAACTCAAAACGAGTTTGGTCGAAAGCCTTAGTGAACAGATCAGCTAAATTAAAGTCACTCGGCACTTTTTCAAGGACTATCAGTTTCTTTTCATCACAATCACGTATAAAATGAAACCTTATGTCTATGTGCTTAGTCCTACTATGCTTAACAGGATTATTGGTAATGGATATGGTGGATTTAGTGTCCTTCTTTACAAGAGTATAGAGGAATGTCTAACCGTAATCTCCTCAGCCTGTGAACAAGCATTCACTTGTTGTAATGTACTCCAATATCTCTTCGAAGACTGACATCCACTTATGTATCTTTCCTCAAGAACACCAATTTCTTCATCCCTGTGATTAAACTAGTGCACTTCTGGAACAATCATAAAACATATCCAATAACACAACACAAAAACATAACAAGGATTAGAACATGTGCTATAGATCATCATCTAGTCATGATCTTCTATAGTAATCTGTCTATCACAAAATTTAGAAAACATAACAAATGATACGACTATTCAGAACATGTTTTCTTGGAACAATGATCATCAGTTTCACGGAGTTTCCCTTTTCTTCCATCTAACCGATCTTCAAAGTCCTTCACAACTTGTTTATGATACCTGCATATCTCTTCTTGTTCAGGAGTCAACACAAGAGGCACAACCTTTGGATGAACACGCGTGCGATCCTCTTGGCTAACTTCAACACTCCAAACTTTGTCAATCAAAACCCGAGGAAAACACTCTTTTGAGAATTCTCTCTTGGTAAAAACTCGATCACTACCCTTTAATGTATAATGCGTAAGATAGACTTTTTCCTTTTCTAAATCCTTCTTAGACATCTGTACACCAGGTAAAAGGTCTTGATCCTGTTTTTCAACAAAATTAACCTTATCAATTAACACACTTCCTTTTACAACTCTTCCAATCCCGGAAATTTTTCCGCCTTTGGAATCTACAAAACAGACATATGATCCTTTGACAGGAGTAAACTCCGTCAATAGATCCTTGTCTTCCATAATGTGCCTGGAGCTTCTGCTATTGACAAACCATAAACCTGCGGTCCTCCTTAGCAGCTCCTGCACATTCACAAACAAATTAGTTTCTTAAAGGACCCCTAGCCTTATTGGCTTTGGGTCTTTCGTTTTCCTCATGTCTTAGGCTTGTCATTCACCTCCAGAGTAAGATCAATCCAATATCCCTTTAGAGGAGAATATATTTTCTTAGAACTATGCTGTGGATATAATGACTCAGGATTGGACATAACAAGCTTGTCAAGTTTCTCAAAAGCTTCTTTTCGACTATAAATACGTTCAAATGAAATGACATATCTATTTTGATCAGAAACCTTTTCATCTACAAACCAAATCTTGTTAATCCTAGACTTAGGCAAGACGACCGTACCAATTACATCTAGTTCTGAGTATATGTTATCACAGCCAAAAATTGTGAAATAAATAACTTGAATAGAGTCTAGTTTGGGTTGATTTTCAGAGTTATTTCCTTTATCAGTATTACTAGAACCAAGAATTGACTGTCCTTTTAAAGTTTGCTCAGAAAGGTCAACAATTTTATTCAAACAAATCTTTGCAACTTCAGTTTCCCTTTCAAGAGCAGTAACCTTGCCAGACAGACCTATGCAATGTTTACATACGGAGATAAATGATTGTAAAGAGAAACTGACCTGTTGCTCTGATGCTTCAAGATTGGCCACAAAATTCACGAGCCCTTCTATACTCAGATTATCAGGTATCTCAATCTTTACATCTTTATCTTTTATCTCATTTTTCACTTTTACAACATTTCCAATATCATAAATGCTTTCACCATTAACAGGAGTAAATTCTGACAAAAGTCTCCTGTCACCTGTTATATGTATTGAACATCCACTATCGACGAACCAAATCCCAGTAGTTCTCCTTAGTGGTTCCTTTTGTTCAATCACTTCCAGATGTGCGATGAAGCCTGTCTCAGCTTCACCGACATCCTTGTTCTCGGCTCTTACTGGTTCTGATGATACCGGTTCATCTTCTACCTTCTGATGAAAACTATCATGATTATCCGTGCTGGCATACAATGTATAGTCGAATGAATTATCAACAAGATCGTTCATCCCTCCATCAAAGTCTTGAATTTCTGCCATGAATGCATGATTCTGATCATCGGTACCATCATTTTGAACCACCAATGCTCTTGAGTTGTCGATCTCTCCTGAGCTACGGTTCCCAGTATTAGCATATTGACGCCCTGAATTCTGACCTGCAATAGAACCACCCTGATTGAAGTTCTGACAGCCTGTAGCTGAATTGTTGTCCCGTCTTGGCCTCTGACATTCACGAGCAAAATGTCCAAAACCATCACAGTTGAAACACTTCACCTTGGTTTTATCAAATCCTACCTTGCCGTCTATGACCTTCCTTCCGGTTCTATCAGTGAATCGCTGAACTCTCAATGTTAACATAGCCAATTGCCAGTTCAGGTCCATTTCTTCCAGGTCATCTGGATCAACTTGCTTGTAATCCTCCCTCATATCAGGATCAGTCAGTTTTCCTCCAATTAACTTCTCATGAGCAGACACAAATGAAGCGAGCATGCCCAAATGTCCCTCAGCAGATCTTATGCTCATCGACATCCCTATGTAACCCGAGCTTGGAGAACTACTCTTCTGATTCCCATTATGGACAACCATAGCTGATTCCGGAGACGTTACATACAACAAGTTGTTGTCAGAATCCATCGTCATTTTCAACTTTTCATCATCTCCACTGTAGAAGGCAGTGATCCCTCCACTTGAAGATTTTCCAGAAGGAATGCTTGACTTGCTATGATAGAGTTCAGGCCGCTGAACAAAATCACTGCTACCTGCTTCCTTCGATTTTGTTTCATATCCTGACTTCTCAGCTTTCGAATAATCTGTTCCAGAGTCCATTTACTGAATTCGGGATTTTGTTGGATAGAAGTGACAAAACCTTCCCATTTGATTGGAAGTGCCTCCAACAACTTCTCGATGACATCTTCTGGATCAGGATTATACCCAAAGTAGGCGAGCTCAACCAGCAAATGACTGTAACGAACCAGCGTCTCATCAAGAGATTCATCTTTGAAGCTAGTAAATACATAATACTGCTTCTTCAACAAGTCTTTCCTACTCTTCTTGAGATTATCGTCACCTTCACAATGCTCTTTGAGTGCATCCTATAAGCCTTTAGCTGTATCATACTTTTCAAACAGATGCAAAACATCCCCTTGGAGAGCCATTCGAAGAGATCCTAATGCCTTGCTTTCAGCTTCATAGTCTTTCTTTTTATCAACATCCATTTGTTCATATAAAGCTAGCCTAGCACTGCTCAAACCTGGAGTATCACCTGGAACTGTAGGACGAGTATAACCATTTGTAATGCATATCCACATTCTCACATCCATCAGTCTGCAGTATGACTCGAATCTGCCCTTCCAATTGAAGTATCTGTCTAGGCTTATCAACTTTGGTGGTGAATTGGCCTTTCCTGTTTCATGATCCATCAGAATCATTTGATTCAGCAAATCTTGATAGTTTCCGAGTAATTGAGACGTCATTTTTCCCGAGCTAGCAAAGTTCACGAACTGTTTAAAATAAACGAGGTCGCAAAGTTCACGAGGTCAAAGAAATACGAGGTCACAATTAGAACTCGAGGTCGTAATTGAACTGTGAGGTCGTAATTGAGCTCACGAGGTCGCAAACGAAATACGAGGTCGCAATTGAACTGGCGAGGTCGTAATTAGCTACCCAGGTCGTAATACGAGCTGGATGAGGTAATACGAGCCCACGAGGTCGCAAACGATGCTGAAACCCTTAATTATCTTGAATTCGAACCCTAAAAGCCAATATAACACTTTTGACGGCTGCAAATACCAAGATATGTCACGAACAAGATTTCCGGTCGTAAACTCGTGAAAGAATCACGTCTAAACGACCCTAAATCAAACGTTGTCTATCACCACAAGCTATAACCTTCCGGTATTCAACCAAGAGGCTCTGATACTACTTGTAAGTCCCCTGGTACGGATCGTTCATAACCTGCTCCAGTTATCAAGAGGTGCGGAATCCCTCTCTATAACTTGGTGATTCACAACAAAGCCCCTAGATCACCTGCTGCCTCGCAGATCTTCTTCGGGCTAGCGGAACAACCTTTGACGACTATAACCTGCAATACCTGCTTGATATTTCGACAAATGTTCAACCCTAAACTCTGTTAGGGTCTTGGTATATATAGGAATACCCTAAAAGGCTTCAGCACGTCGGCCTCGCAAATCCAGCCCAGCTCGACTCTTTTGCGAGGTCGCATTCATGCTCTAGCCTCGTATTTGTCCCTGCAAATACGGGGTCGCATTCCCATATAGTTGCCTCGTAATTGACCCTGCAATTACGAGGTCGCATTTCATACTTAAGCAGATTTATCATACATTCAATACTTAAACTTAATCTAGTATTCTATGCATAATACCAAGTTCATTAATGACAATCACAATACAAAGACATATTACAATATAAACCCAAACAATCTAGACTGCTATTGACATAGACGTGCACTTACAGAATCCATGCAAGATGAGCTCAACCAGTTCAAGAGAAACAATGTGTGGGAACTTGTTCCATGTCCCAGTAATCTGAAGAAAGAGCCAATTAGGACAAGATGGGTCTTCAGAAACAAGATGGACGAAGAGGGTCATGTAATTCAAAACAAGGCAAGACTTGTTGCAAAGGGTTACTCTCAAGAAGAAGGAGTAGACTTCGATGAAACTTTTGCACCAGTTGCTAGACTTGAAGCTATCAGAATTTTCTTAGCTTTTGCAGCTCATCATGAGTTCAAGGTCTATCAGATGGATGTCAAAAGTGCATTCTTGAATGGTGAATTAGAAGAAGTTGTTTATGTGTATCAACCACCAGGGTTCATCAATGAAGAAAAACCACATTGGGTGTACAGACTCAACAAAGCTTTATATGGTCTGAGACAAGCACCCAGAGCCTGGTATGATACTCTCACTAAACATCTTCTGAATAATGGTTTTAAAAGAGGTGCAATTGATAACACTTTGTTCATATTGCATGATAAACGTGATATCTTACTTGTACAAATTTATGTTGATGACATTGTATTTGGGTCTACTAATGATAAAATGTGTGAACAGTTTTCTGAAATTATGTCATCTGAGTATGAAATGAGTATGATGGGTGAATTAAAATATTTTCTTGGACTTCAAGTGAAACAAACCAGTGATGGTATTTTTATAAATCAAGAAAAATATGTTAGAGATTTATTAAAGAAATATCAATTTGATTCAGTCTCATCAAAAGATACTCCTATTTCTGCACCATTAAATTTGGACTCAGATCCCAATGGAAAACTAGTGGATCCCACAAAATATCGAGGTATGGTGGGGTCCCTTATGTACTTAACTGCTAGTAGACCTGACATAATGTTTGCAACATGCCTTTGTGTAAGATTTCAGTCTGATCCCAGAGAATCACATGCAAATGCTGTGAAAAGAATTTTCAGATACCTTAAAGGTGTCCCCAGACTTGGTCTTTGGTATTCCAAAGGCTCAAGTCTAGATCTAATGGGTTATTCAGATTCTGATCATGCAGGTTGTAAAAGAGATAGGAAAAGAACCACAGGTGGTTGTCATTTCCTAGGTGGCAAATTGGTTAGTTGGACAAGCAAGAAGCAAACTGCAGTGTCACTCTCCACAGCTGAAGCTGAATACATTTCTGCAGCCAGTTGCTACGCTCAGATTTTGTGGATGAAGAACCAACTAACTGATTATGGTGTTAAGTATACAAAGACTCCAATATTTTGTGACAACACCAGTGCAATTGCCATATCTCACAATCCTGTTATGCACTCCAAAACCAAACATATCGACCTCAGGTATCATTTTTTTAGAGATCACATTATAAAAGGTGATATTGAACTTCACTTCATTCCCACTGATAAACAACTCGCTGATGTTTTTACAAAACCCTTGGATGACAAAACGTTTAAACATCTCATCAGTGAGTTAGGTATGCTAAATCCTGTATAGCATCACCTCAGGGGGAAGTGTTAAAATATTTTTTGTTTAAAAGAATTTTTCTCTAAAGGGGAATTTTACTTTCTGAAAAATATTTTTTTTGAAGTGCCTCAGAATTTCTGAAATGACTTCATAATGTTTATGTAAACTGAGATGGTTCAGATCCAATAGTTCTGAGCATGCTCAGATTTTGTGTGTAAATTCTGAGGTCACTCAGCCCTTTATAGTGTATGTTATCGATACTTGGCTGGTATGTGGCCACGTGAAAGCCACTGTACAATGTCAGAAAAAGTATACCTTTTTGCTAACGTGGCATACAAGTGGCGCCGTAAATGTAAAAGTGATGATTACTTTTTGTTAATAAAATTGAATTGTTCCATAAAAAGTGGGGTACCCAACGTCTTCGCATTGAATGCGGACGTATACCCGAAATTATTTCGGATTTCAAACCCGATCAAAATCGATTTCAAATAAAATATATTTCATTTGGTTTGAATTTCAAAATCCTTTTTATTTATATTTATTTTGGAAAAACCTTTTATATTCCATCATAAATATAAATACCCTTTTCGAAACAATTCCTTCATTTATTTCATTTTTCATTTACTCCCAATCATCATTCTCTCTCATCCTATCTTCTTCCAAATTCCAAAACACTAAATTCATTCATCAATTTCAGTTTTTCCTTTGTACCAAAAATGGCTAAATCTGCATCTCAAGCCAAATCACTTATAACCTTCGAATACAATCCATCTAAAGCAGTCAAGCCCAGTCCGGCATGGCCAAAAGGGTTTGAGCCATCGACCCTTAGATTCAATATGAATAATTTTGTGGCCGCTCTAAATGTTAAGAACAAAACTCTAATGGGGAGGATTAACAAATTTCTTGAACAATCTCCTCTCCATTATGCCTTGACTGCAGATCCTCAAGTAATGTATCATCGATACTTACTTGAATTCTGGTATACTGCTACCATAAGCAAGGATGAAAAATCCATTGCTTTTTCTCTAAAAGAAGGCACAAAGCTGTGAGTCCCTGAAATACGATGGTTAACCTAGAAGTGTAAAATACAACAAGTCTAATAATCACTAGAATGGACTAGTATTACTTGTAAATAAATGCAAGAATATATAAACAAAGTAATACAAGACTTAAAGCAATAAACAAGTAAAGTGGAACATTATGTATTTTTCAATGGTGTATTTTATTTATGATGTTAAATAAAATACAAGGTTGTGCGGAATCAAGATAATACAAATAAGTATGTATCCTAACAACCTATGAATTACAAATGATCTATATTTGTCAAATAACTCTTTTGGATCAAGATACTTAAAGTTATGAAGTATCCCAGTTTAAGATCGAGAGTATTTAAACAAATTCACTCTAATGCAAAATGTATGCTTGAAAGTATTTTCTCAAAGAAATGACTTTGTATTTATAGGCAACAAAATTCACCAGTGAAATTTGTGTCGTACAAATATGGTTGCATGCATTTAATGATCCGACAAGAACATTAAATGCATTGGTTAATGGTACAAGGATAAAGTCATATCGATATGATTTTATTCTTTTAACCAACCACCTTTACACGCATAAACTTTGGTAAAGAACAAGTGGATTGTTCTTTGGAAAGTGTGTAAAGGCAAAAGTCAATTCCTCGATATCAGTGTTCAGACTTGTAAGGTCTAGAACACTGACAATCCTCCAGTGTACAGATCTGGTAAGACTTCCAGTGGACTCCGCCATTTGTCAGTCTTCTTTATTCTGACTTCAGTCTTTGACTTCAGTGAGAACGTCTTCAGTAAAGTAGATCTGGACTGAGGTGAAGTCCAGTGAGCTAATCTGGAGAATACTCCAGATTTCCTATACAAGTATTTGCTCACTAGTCTTCCATTATTTCTGGACAAATCTTCAGAGGGACTCTAGATTCCAAGTCTGGAGTAGGTCCAGTAGAACACGTTTCTGGACAGATCTTCAGTAAGTCTCCAGTAGTCGAGTCTGGAGCGAGTCCAGTAAATCTGGACCTAACAAATTCCCCCTATTTGTTTAGAAATAATGCAAGTGTTTTCAAGCTTAAATCTATACAATTTTGTATGCTTGAAAAACACAAATTTTGATTTTAGTCTAAAAAATCTAAGTTACTGAAAAACACTTTATAGATCATGAGTGTTTTCAGTTTCATCTTTTAAGTTCTAACTTAGAATAAATCTGATCATTTACTTTTATGAATCAAAAATTGCAACTAATATTACATACATCAATTGATAAATAGTTACAATTTTCTTTAAACAATAAATTACAATAAGTAAATGATAAGAGTCAGGCCCTTCTCTTCGATGTCTGTCCTGGAGCATCTTCAGAAGCCTTTCTCTTTGGTGATGGAGAAGATAGTACTGATTCTGGCGATTTCATGCCCATTGCAACTTCCATCTGTTGCTTTCTTCTCCATACCTTCTCAATTCTCTTCAGAAATGCTTTAACATCAGTCGACACATTTGTCTTCCCCCTGAACGTTAAAGCAATCTCTTTCAGTTCACTCCATCCAAACGCTTGGACTGAAGTACTCTTTCTTTCATCAGTAAAGTTACTTTCCCTGGTCAACTTTACTTCAAACTTGGACATACCTTCATGATTACCAGCAAGCTTGATTTCTGCACCAGTGATCCGTGTAGCATCAGCCCTGAAATTTAACATTTCATTATACTTGTCTTTCAATTTGGCTGTCTGGATCAATGCTTCAGTTTCCTTTGACACTCTCTTTTGCTCAACAGCAGACTGGAGTTGTTGACGATTAATTTTTAGAGAAGTGTCCACGGGAATGAATCTGCTTACATCAGCATCTTTAATAGCTTTGATCTGTTTAGCAGTCAGTTTTGGCAAGCCAGTCAGTTTCTTTCCGTACTCTAACTCCAGAGCACTAGCATTCTTCCTTATCTTCCTCTGGAGCATCACCAGTTCCTCCTTCCTCTGCCTGATGAGTTCTGGTACACTAACGCCATAAATTATAGAATCATAAACCTGTTCTTCTTCGGCGTAAAAGGAGCGTACATGAACATCATTCAATGCATTCAGACATTGATGAACTCTAGGGTCTTCCTTCATCTTTTTGTACACATCAATATTTATGCCTAACCTGCCAGCATTGTAAGAGTCCAGAGTCCCCATAGTTGCCATCTCCCTTTGATGGGCCAGCAGTTCATCTTTTTGATTTCTCTTAAAGATCTCTATCATTATGCATTCTTGTTCTAGCTTCTTGGAGGTTTCATCATCAGCAGTAGGATACTCTGATGATTCTTCAACAGTTTGTTCTTCTTCACCAGATACCAATTGTGCTTTTCCTTTAACAGACTTCAGTGTAGTTGGTATATCTGGGAAAGACTCAAACTGGGGCTCACTGGCTTCAGTACCAACAGCTTCTTCAGACAGCATAGTCACAACTTTCTTAAGTGCCTGCACTTTCCTTTTAATAGTTTCAACTTCTTTAGGGAAGTGCTTTGGCAATTTTTCTTCCATCAACCTCTCCATTTGGGGTAACAGCCCATCTTGAAGAGTTCGAAGAACAGTCTCAGAAATTTCTTCAGATAATTCTTTCAGCATACTGATTCTGAACTTCTTTGTACATTCATCACTAATCGTACTTACAACTGCATCCTGATCAAGTGTGGATCTACTCTCCAGAGAACTTATCCTGGTAACCAACTTCTGAACCTCTTCATTCAGACCTGCCAGTGGTTGAACAAGTTCACCTTTCACTGCAGTCTGAACAGAGTTCACCAGCCTTGTCTCCAATCCCTGGACTGCCACTTTGATGTTTTCAGTGTTGTTGTTAGTGGCCAGTACCAGTTCATCAAGCTTCTCAAAAACAAGCTTCTCATTTCCAGCAAATATATTCATCTCAGATGCAAGGTTATTTGATAATAAAGATTTAAAGTCTGAAATAACCTGCGATGAAGTCTGGAGTGATCTCTCCAGGTCCGCCACCTTACTTAAAAGGCCTTGGACCTCGGCAGAAGATGAAGTGGAGAGACCACTGGGAGGTTCATGATTGGAAGGCAATCTGGTCATAAGAGGTACTTGTGCCCAGTCCTCTTCAGTTGCAGCTTCAGATGTTACAACTGTTGAGTCCAGCGCACGAGGTTCAGTTACGTTGACTGGAGTTTGAAGTGGTGGAGGTTGAGATTGTAAAGTTTGAGTGGTTGCAGGAGTGAAGTATTGAGTATTTCTTGGAATTGAAGGTGGTGGTGGTGGTGGTGGTGGTGGTGGTGGTGGTGGTGGTGGTGGTGGTGGTGGTGGTGGTGGTGGTTCATTTGGTGGTGGTGGTGGCATTTCAGCAGATATAATTGGTTGGGTGACTGAAGCAATAGCAGATGTGTCAATATTTTCTTCTTCATCACCCAAGAAATTCATGTTTACATCAAAACCTTCAGACATTGGGGAATCTACATCATCCCAATTTGGAGCCATCCCAACTGTCTGATCACCAGTCTGTTCACCAGCCTGTTCATGAACTTGTTCACCAGCCTCTACATTCAAGTCGATTTGAGCCCTCTTGCTCACCAGATACATGTTCATCAGTCTGAACATCTTGTTCGACTTGCTCAACAACCTGCTCAATAATCTGGGCCGCATTTTCTATCTGTTCATCAGTCACCTGCCCAACAACCTCTACATTCTCTTCAGGTTCAAAAATCGGAGACCCATCCAATTCATTACATCACCAGGATGTCTTTCAGGATTCACCTGAACTCCAGCTCTCATCAGACGCCTGTTTGTTCTAGGTTGTCTGGAAGGTTCAACAATTTCTGGTCCTTGACCTTCAGAAGCAACTTGTCTAATGGGTTGTACAGCTTCTATTATCTGTACATCTTGGTCACCAGAGGGTCCTTCACCAACTTGACCTCTACCTGGAGCCACTTCAGCTTCTTCTCTTTGAAAGAGAGCATGGACTGAGGAATATCTACCTCATTCAGTGGAGATCTGAGGTTGGTCAGATCCCTCATATACTCACTCACAAAAAAGTGAGTAGTTTCAAATCATACTGGTCTCTAAGAGCTCTTTTAAATATTAGTGAAAGAAAACGGATATAAGGAACAAAGGCTTTTCTACCTTTCACTCTAAGACGCTTTACCAGATCATCAAAAAGAATCTGAGCAAAATCCACTCTAAGTCCAAACCAGAGGCAGTAGGCAATCTGGAGATGGGTTTGATTTATCTGGTCTAACCCTCCAGAACTGCCTCCCAGACATTCAACAATGTGGGTGAAGAAGTATCTCCATGAGTCTGATAGTTTGCTCATGTAGATAGTTCCCTTTCTGGATAGCTGGCCATGCTCATCCATTTATCTGTGTGCCCCATCAGTCTGCACACTTCCCTTGTATTGATACCAGAAGGAAGTTCGATGGGCAACTCATTCTGTTCAAAATAATTCAATTGAAGAACAGAGCTGAGTAGACTAGCAGTGAAACCCAAGGATTTGGTATCTTGCTTCAGAGAGTAAGTAATTGATGAAGTTTCATCATCATATTGTGCAGTGTACCAGAATTCACAGAGGTAATCGTGGTACATCCTCCCTGGATTTAATGTCAACGCACCATATAGTGGGCATGAGAGAAAAAATGTGTTTAATCTCAATAACAGATTGGGCATCATGAACACTGGAAAGTGAAAGTCTGGCCATCCAGTTGTTCATGTTTATTCTTATAGCTTTTGCCTCTAGAGTGATATGGGGTGGCTTGTCAACATTTTCAATTGGATCATATTCAGCAGCGAGCAGATTTTTAAGAGATTTAGATTGTCTAGGTGCCATTATATGAAGAATAGATGAAGATGAAATTGAGTATTTAGGGTTTAGATGAAGATTTGATGAAGGAATGAATGGAAATGGAGTAAATATGAGAGATGATGATAATTGGAAAATGAATGAAGAAGTAAATGAAGGAATTTGAAAGATTTGGGAGTAAATGTTCGAAGTAAATGCAAATGAAATTGAAAGTGGGTATATATAGGAGAGAGAATGTGGAACTCAAACAGTTTAATTTGAAATTATCAAATAAAATTTTGATCGGGTTCTGAGATCCGCATTAATTACATCACATCACACATAAATGTGTGACGGTTTACTGCCCACAAACAGTATCAAGTTGCTCTTTTTGACTTCCCAAGGTAAAAATACCGTCATTACGTTGAAAAATTTACATGCCACGTAGGATTATAAGATAAATATCTTTAAAAAGTTTGCTTACGTGGCACGCACAATGACCAAGTATTAAAAAAAATATTATGACTTATTTCAGTGCATCTAGAGAGTGACTGGACACTCCAGTATCACTGGTGGATTAGTCCAGTGAAGTATGCACTGAAGGTACACTAGAGGGACACTCCAGTAAAGTACCAGTGAAAACTATTTTGAAAGACTGGTAACCTCAAACGTGCACGTCAACTAATACAGACAAATGAGAGAGACACATTTACAAGGAGACAAAAATCACCTCAAACACGCACTTCAATCTGTCCAATTACCAGTGAGAGGGACACATTTACAAAGCACCAGTAATATTTTCTGAAAAATTTGTCCAGTGAGAAAATAAATTAATAAATTCCCCTTGAACTTAAAACATTTTTAAGAACAAAAATATCTTTCAAGTCTTCCCTGGAATGTTGATCCAGAAATCTATTAATGCAAAGATAGTACACAAAGGCGTTCAATATCTGAGCAGTCCCAGATTTAAGGGTTTAACATTCCCAACTCACCAACAAGATATTCAAAAGTTTTGACATCTAGAGGTTTAGTAAAAATGTCAGCGAGTTGTTTGTCAGTGGGAATAAAATGGAGTTCAATGTTGTTTTTCATAATATGATCACGAATGAAGTGATACCTGAGATCAATGTGCTTCATTTTGGAGTGCATGACTGGATTGTTAGAGATAGCAATGGCACTGGTATTATCACAAAAGATTGGGGTCTTTGAGTGCTTAATACCATAATCAAGCAACTGGTTCGTCATCCAGAGTATCTGAGCACAACAACTGGCTGCAGATATGTATTCAGCTTTAGCAGTGGACAATGAAACTGAAGTTTGCTTCTTACTGGTCAGCTGACCAGTTTGCCACCAGAAATGACATCCACCGAGTAGTGGATTTCCTGTCTATCTTACAACCTGCATGATCTGAATCTGAATAACCCATTAGATCCATGCCTGAGCCTTTGGGATACCAAAGACCTAGACTGGGGACACCTTTAAGGTACTTCAGTATGCGCTTTACAGCAAGCATGTGAGATTCCTTTGGATTAGACTGATATCTGGCACATAAACATGTTGAAAACATAATATCTGGTCTACTGGCAGTTAAATACATCAGTGAACCAGCCATGCCTCTGTAGACAGTGGTGTTCACTGGTTTACCATCTGGATCGGAGTCCAGTGTCAGTGGTGCAGAAATTGGAGTTGGTTTAGATGGTGAAGAGTTCATATCATATTTCTTTAAAAGATCTCTAACATATTTTTCTTGATTAATAAAAATGCCATCTTTGTTTTGTTTAATCTGGAGTCCAAGAAAATATGTTAATTCACCCATCAAACTCATTCATATTCAGTTGACATTATTTTCGAAAATTTCTTGCATATTTTCATCAGTAGACCCAAAAATAATATCATCAACATAAATTTGTACCATTAACAGATTACCTTTTTCATGAAGAATAAATAAGGTATTGTCAATTGCACCTCTTTTGAAATCATTTTTCAACAAATGTTTAGTCAGAGTGTCATACCATGCACGTGGGGCTTGTCTGAGGCCATAAAGCGCTTTGTCCAGACGATATACCCAATGTGGATGCTTTTCATCAACGAAACCTGGAGGTTGTCTGACATAAACTTCTTCTTTAAGCTTTCCATTCAAGAAAGCACTCTTTACATCCATCTGGTAGACCTTGAACTGATGATAAGCAGTGAATGCTAAGAATATTCTGATTGCTTCAAGTCTAGCCACTGGAGCAAATGATTCATCAAAGTCAACATCTGACTGGCAGTAGCCTTGTCCTACCAGTCTGGCCTTGTTTCTGATTACGTGGCCATCTTCATCTACCTTGTTTCTGAAGACCCATCTTGTTCCAATTGGTTCTTTCTTTCCAACTGGGAAAGGAACCAGATACCAGACCTTGTTCCTTTCAAACTGGTGAAGCTCTTCTTGTATAGCAGTCACCCAGCTTGGATCTTCCATAGCCTCGTCAATCTTCTTAGGTTCCATCAATGAGAGAAAACTGACATATAAGCATTGATTACTGGAGGCTCTTCTGGTCTGAACTCCTCTACTGGAGTCACCTATGATCTGATCAATAGGATGAGCTTTAGTCCATCTAGAGTACTGACCAGGATTGTTACTGACAACAATATCAGTGCAAGAATTCAGTTGAGTCTCCTCTGGAGTTGCTTCAGGAGGAGGATCTTGCCAGACTACTTCAGCATCTTCATCAAATGTGAAATGAATTGACTCATGGACCTTCTCCAGTCTCTTGTTGTAGACTCTGAAGGCCTTGCGAATGT
>CM067175.1:76295313-76463894 GCA_034093135.1 Erigeron breviscapus | reverse complement strand
GGTTTCATGTCATCGTATTGTTGATATTGATTGTTGGCTCATGTTTGTCGGATATTGATTGTTGGCTCATGTTTGTCGAATATTGATTGTTGGTTCATGTTCATCTTATTGTGATTGTTGAGTTATGATTGATGCATTTTCGATTGATTGTAAGCATGCATACATTGTTGATAATCCCTCGGTTGAGGATTGCATACATCCAAGCACGTGATCTCATCTGCACGATTTTCCCAAACGCGTGTTTTTCCAAACGCGTGTTTGCAGCTCTGATCTTGTTCTTCATCCTTAAACCTCAAAAACGAACCACGAATCAGAGACATAAAGCCTCTCCTGCTCTGATACCAATTGAAAGTGCAGGGTGATCGATCGATTCGCGATTCCTACGACTATGTAAGTGCGGAATCCAAACATAATCGTTATTGAGGCAATTGAATGAATCACATATATATGAACACGAAATCAATAAGAACAGGAGATAAATTCAGATGTAAAAAACTCATATCTTGTATTAATCATAAGATGACAATACATAAAACGAGTAGACATCTGATTCTTTGGGCGGCATCTCGAGGTATAGATCTCTACCTCGAGAACCTAGTGAATGAAATCTGTTGCAACTAAAATCATCAACCTAAAACCGAAACCTAAGAACAATATATATAGGCTACAAATGGGCTGGGCTTCAAACTCGTGGGCTTCCAAACACGTGCTACAGTAACACGTGTTTAGTCAAACTCGTGTTACTGTTCACACGAGTTTGTCCAAACTCGTGGTACTGTTCACACGAGTTTGTCCAGTTATCTGGATAATCTCTATAAAGTAACAGCCCTTTAATTGAGATGCATCGGACACAAATTGTGCACCAGAACGTGCACTTACACAACATTGACGCCTTTCCTTTTTGAAGGAAACTGAAGGTATCCCATCTGCAAGTTGTTTTCTGGACAACTTATTAATATTCTTGAAATTTAAATGGGATAACCTTTTGTGCCATATCCAGTTTGTTTCTTCATCAGCTTGAGTATAGAAACACTGCTCTGAAGGAGAGCTTTCCATATCCATCACGTACACATTCCCTTTTCTGGGAGCAATCAACACTACTTCCAGTCCTTGTTGAATACGATACCCTGAGCAATATTGAATAGAACTTGATAGCCATCATCACACAGTTGGCTTACACTGATCAGGTTATATTTCAAACCATTCACAAATGAAACACGTCTGAACTTGACTTGTCCATTGTTCAGAACACCGTATCCCTCAGTCTTTCCACAACCATCATTTCCAAAAGTAATGGAGGGTTCATCAGAAATGGTGAACTCCTCCAGTAGGGTCTTACATCCGGTCATCGTCCTGCCAGCAGCACTGTCAAGATACCAGATATATTTCTTTCGATCGCCCTGTACACACCAGATATTATCAGTTAGATTTGGGAACCCATCGACTGATGGGTTCGCTGGACCCTCCCTTATAGGTCCCTGGGGCAATCTGGTTTAGTTCACTTTCTTCAACAGTGGTCTTAGCTGAAAAGACCACTGGGGTTGATAGTTTTGAAACCTTTTTCTTTTTCTCAACTGGAGAAATAGATTTAACTTTCTTTGCAAAAGGTTTTGTATTTTGTCTAGGGCCAGATGAAGTACCCTCAATAAAGTTTAATCTTGCATTAAAACTTTGAAATTGACGAGTCAGTATTTGAATATGGCTCTCTAACCTGGACAAAACATTTTCATCAGATGATACCTTAGCCTTTCCAGTCCTAGGCTTAGGTAGGGGATTGGTCTGAGGCAAAGGTTTATTCCGATAAACCTCTTTAACTGGAGTAGTCATCTGGAATGCTCCATTCTTAAACTATGGGGATTGAACTGGGAAAATATTGGCCTTAGGAGTTACAGGCTCATCATAAACAGTGGTGGGCCTGAACCCCTCTGGTAATCGATCGATTACTGGTATTAATGATGCTACATGAGTATTTCCATCTAAATATGCACGTTTTTAGCAGGAAATTGATTTACTCCAGCATCATATGGCTTCTGGTTTCTAGCCATGATTTAATCACCAGTTTTTCTTTCTCTAAAATGACTTCAAGATCTTGTTTTTCTTGAATCAATTGTTCAGTTACCAAAACCTGGGCTTGAAATGCCAGTTCAATGTCTTGAAGTTCTTTTAATTTTGATTTTAAGACAGTTATTTCAGAAAAATCTGTTTCTAGACAATTTACACAATCAGATCTAACAGTTTCTACAAATATCAAATCAGAATTAGGAGCTTCAGCAATGTCCAGTTTTAATTCTTGGTCAGTTGCAGTATCATAATCACTAACCTTTTTAATAACAATGTCCACCCATCGTCCAGATGTGACATCCTCCTTCACCAGGTGCTCTTCGTCTGCCAGAGCCATGTAACAGTAATCTCTTTCTTCTTCTTCATCAGCAGATGATTCATCAGAAGGAACCCACTTCTCTTCAGTTGTTGCGATCATGCACTTATTATTGTTTTCAATTTGTTGTGCCATGAGAGCAATCTGGGCCTTAAGCTTTTTATATTTCAATTTGTAGCTATCATCAGGCTTATTATTTGAAGAAAATGGACCAGGCTTGGATACAAACTGGCTGGACCTGCAATCTTTCATGAAATGACCCTTTTGCCACACTTAAAGCATGTCAAATTGGTCTTATCAGTTGAAGAACTGGATGCAAATTGTCCAGATGGCCTATTTGCTCTTGCTTTGAAACGGTTAAAAGTTTTAGCAATCATTGTAATAAGGTCATCATCATTAGTTTCATCACAACAGTCTGGAGAGATTTGACTGGACTCTCCAGAATCCATGAGTTCAGACACCATCTTCTTCATAGAAAATACATTCTCAGAAGATATCAGTGTTGTACTTTGTGGTTCAGTATGACTAACCACATTAGGACTATTAGAGGCATGGTTAGAAGCATCTTGTTCTACCACCACTCTCTGAGCTTGATTTTCTTCAGTGTACCTGAAAGCTCCATAAAGAGTTTAGAGAGTGTGTGTGTGCAGAGTTTTACCTTGTCGTAAGACCAGGATCATGTGAGACCATTTGGTGGGCAGAATATCACAAAATTTCTCCAGAAGTATATCCTTGTCCTTCTCAACCCCGAGACCTTTCAACTGGTTTATGATACTCATAAATCTAGTGTAAGTACCAGTGAGAGACTCATTAGGCTGAGCAAAAAATGACTCATACCTCTTGTTTAAGGAGACCTTTCTGGTGACAATGGTGTCATCTCCTCCTTCATGCTGGTTTAAAAGTTCAACCCACATGGTTTTAGCACTAGGAAAAAGAACTAGTGTGGGAATTAGGGTTTCTGGAACGGCCCCAAGGATCAGGTTCTTGAGAAGGGTGTCTAGATTCACCAGTCTCCTCTCCTCTCCAGACCAATGTTCCTCCCTCTTTTCCCTTCCTCTTCTAGATCCAGAAGGATCAAGAAGGGGATTGAGAGGTGATGTAGGGACATAAGGACCTTCATTTAAGATTTTCATCATGTTCCTCTCAATACCAGTGATATGTAATACCATCCTAGCCTTCCACGTACCAAACCCATCACTGTTCCCACTGAATTTAGGAATAGGATTATTTGAATAGTGCACATGCACGTGTGGAGAAGCAGGAGTAGGAGGAGGAGGTGGTGGATTAGTGTTATTAACAATAGGTGGTTCATTATTTTGATCATTAACATTAACATTAGGATCGGGACCAAAATTAAAGCTTCCATGTGTATTTTCTAGGTTGGCCATCAAAGAAACAGATCTAGGAAATGTTTAGCCTTCTGCTCTGATACCAAATGTGAGTCCCTGAAATACGATCGTTAACCTAGAAGTGTAAAATACAACAAGTCTAATAATCACTAGAATGGACTAGTATTACTTTTAAATAAATGCAAGAATATATAAACAAAGTAATACAAGACTTAAAGCAATAAACAAGTAAAGTGGAACATTATGTATTTTTCAATGGTGTATTTTATTTATGATGTTAAATACAATACAAGGTTGTGCGGAATCAAGATAATACAAATAAGTATGTATCCTAACAACCTATGAATTACAAATGATCTATATTTGTCAAATAACTCTTTTGGATCAAGATACTTAAAGTTGTGAAGTATCCCAGTTTAAGATCGAGAATATTTAAACAAATTCACTCTAATGGAAAATGTACTACCTTCCTTCCTCCTCAGCCTATGCCAAAAGGTTGAAAGGAATCAATTTCAGGGAGGTTTTGCGCGACATGGGTCACAATGACATGGTCGACGCTGAGGGCAATCTGAATACATCTGGACACATCTTTCTGTCTGGATTTGGTAATTGTTGGAGATACTTTTGGACTCAGATTGTCGAGTGCCTTGGAGGCAATTATGGTGGTTTGGATCAGATATGCTTGCCACAAGTTGAAATAGGCTATTATCTATGGCATGGGATTCAAGTGGACTTCGCTGAGATAATTTTCTCTCAGTTGATCTTAAAGTTAAAGGGAAAAAGGAGTCCACATATTTCATTTCCCAAATTTCTGAGTATTTGCTTCATGGCATTTCTTAGAGATGCTTATACTGAAGAGGGGCTTGAAGCTTCAGCAACGGAGTTCTGCAAGGACTTATCAAAGTTATCTACCTCAGAACCAGAACCAGAACTGTCCGCTGAAATGCTTCAGGTAATTTCTAAAACTGAAACAGCAAGACCGACTGGCTCAAAAAGGGCACCGAGCGGGTCGCAAAAGAATAAGAGACCCATTGGTGCACCTAGTGGCAAAATGAGGAAGCTGTTCAAATCCCAAACAACTTCATCTACCCAGCCACCTCCCTCATCCACTGACCAACCTGAGGATCTCCCAAAAGATCCCTCAGGATCTCCAAAGGGCGTATTAAAACGACGAAAATTTAGGAAACAGTCCTCACCGCCCAAGGACATTAGTACCGAAGCACACCCTTCTGGTTCTTCCCAACAAGAACAAGAAGAATCGAGTCAAAGGGACAACCCATAAGCAGCCATCCCCAAAACTTCTTTAGGAGGGGATGGTGAAGAAAATAAAAGTGAGCCCGCCCAACTCACAGTAGAGTCTGAGTCTACACGTGCACCCCCCCTGAAACTTCATCAATCTTACACTTTTCTGATGCAAGAATCGATGAAGTCTTTGGTGTGACACCACCTGAGATTGAGATTCCAGACTCTACGGCCAATGAAGTGGTTCTTGCTGATGGCACGAGGATCACTGAGGCAACCCCTGTGTCTGCTGTCGCTGGCGATGATACTTTGGTTGAGCCAACACAAAATCAATCTGGTGACGATGCATCTGCAGCAGCAGTTGTTGAACCAGAAGCTGGTTCAGGCACCAGTGTTCTGAACCTGGGCATATCTGATCAGACTGCAGTTACGACTGACCTCTGGGATGAAGATGAGCCACCTCAAGGGAATCTTGATTCCTTTGCTGATTTTGAGTTTGATGAGGAGTTATTAAGGGAGAATCAGTCGTCTGATTCTGAGCCAACCCTTGACCTCACAAACGCCCCTCCTCCTCCTCTCCCAGAAAATTTAAATGTTGAACAACCATATCAACCACCACCAATTTCACATAAACATCCTTACTTTCCACCTGGCTCAACACCTGCCTATGTTACTGCACCAGTTTTCCACTCACAACTTCATCACTTACACCCCCAAATTCACCAAGTGCCAAAGCCCATCAATTATGATGAACCTTCTGAAAAGGAGTTGGACTCTGCTACTGAATCTGAGAGTCCAACAGAAATGCAATTGGAAAAGGCACTAGAAGGGCTTAGCAATATTCCCTTTGTGGCTTCTGCTTCTGCACAACCACCCCCTCCTTTGAGTGTGGAAGCACAGTTAGAGAAAAAAATGCCGAAGTCCAAAGCCTACTTCTCAAGGTTGAGGACTTAACAAAATCTCTAACTGCCAATACTAGTTCCCTTGCTGAATTAAAAGGTGCTCAGATGTTCATTGGCACTGAGTTCACCAAGGTTGCTGGGAATGAGGGACTAGTAAGTGGGAAGCTTAATGAGCTGGTTCTTGCATGTAATAATATAAGTTCAGCCATCAAGGAAGCTTTCAGACTAGCCAAAAGAGATGTGCAAGTTTCAGTAGTTGCGAACTTGACATCTGGAGTTGAATTGATAAAACAAGAGTTTCTGGCAGTCGTGAAGGAGGTGAATGAGTTGGGAAAGAAGCCAAGTATTAATGAAAAAGAACTTGGGGCTTCTGTAAGTGTTGGTTTGGTTGAGACACTGAAGGCTGAGCTCCATCAGGATTGGATTGCTCAGGTTTCTGCTTCAGTTTCTGCAAAGGTTGAACAGAAGATCAGAACAATGGTTGATGAGGCTGACAAGGCTACAAACAAGAAGGTTAATAAAGTTGTTGAAGAGATTCACACTTCCATTTCAGCCCTTGACACCTCAGTAAAGAACCAATCAAAATAGTTGGATGAGATTCTGAATCTTCTGAAAAAGGAAAGTGTTATTGCTCCTCCTGCCCCTTCATTTACTGAAGCTGATCGCAAAATGCTGCAGGAAATCAAAGATCAAGAGGCAATGAACCTTAATTCTTCCTTCAGATTAAGGGCTCAGTTTGCTACTATGGCAAAGGGCATTTGTGATTGTCTCGAACAACAAAGTTGGGAACCCCTGAAGGCAGTATAAACTGCAATTGAGCTTTATGCTAAAATGCCTTCAGAGATTTCCAAAGGGGGAAGTGTGCCTATTGGTTTGCTGTCAAGTACTCAAGAAATGATTGAAGCAACCAAGAAGCAAGCTGAAGTACAAGCTGGTGGTGCTTCAGTTCAGGGGGAACAAGTCCAGAAGCCTGGTGAACAAGCTCAGAAATATGAAGTTCAAGCTTCTGAACAAGCTAAGAAGGATAAGGGCAAGGCCCAAATGGTTGAAGAACCCAAGTCCAAAGGTTCAAAAGATTCTGGACTTGTGGTTGGAGAGAATGTGGACGAGTATGGTTATCCCTTGCATAATCTTGATGCTGATGGCAAGAAGTTAGAAGTTCTGCAGAAGCAAGTTTCTAACCAATTTATTATGTGGAGGGAGAACAAAGAAAGAGACAGGGAACAACATCTGAAGATAGGGACCCTTGATCATATAGATGTTGTAGCTCTTAGTCTTTCATTGGAAAGATATCAAAAAATCAAAAATGATCAAAGAGTGCAGAATGCAGTGGTGGACATGCTGGATTATGAATATGGTATGGCATACTCACCTCTTGAACAAAAGCTGGAAAGTCTCACCTTTAAGTTATCTATTGAAGACTTAAAGAAAAATAGAGAAAAAGAAATGGCAATCAAAAAGAAAGAGATTCTGGCTGGAGTTCTGAAGGTGGAAAAGGAATTGTCTAAGCCACCAGTTAAGCCAAAAGTAACTGGACCTCGATCATCAAGGAAAAACATTCGTGATGCTGATCTATCAACCTTCAAACCAATTTCTGAAGATGCTGCTGAAATCAAAAGAAAGCATGAAAAGGATCAGTACGATCATTACATGCAGCATCGAGCAAATCCTGCCAAGATACTTGATATTGAAATTACAAAGGAGGATGGGCTGAAATTGTTTGACTTGGTTATCAAAAGAGAAGGAAGAGCAGCAGAAGAATATTCTCAGGTCTCAGTGCATGAATTTGGCATTTCAGAACATAGAGAGATGATCCAAATTTTAAAGTCAAAGCCTAAGTCTCATCTCATTGGTGCATGGTTGTCAAGAATTCAACAAAAGATGAAGGCTAAGGTGGAGATTAAAGAAAGATTGTTTGGGAAGAAGGATCCCTCTCCTCAGAAAAGGAAAGCTACTGAAGCTCCCTCAGGCTCAAGGCTAGCCAAGAAGTAGTTTCCTTTCTCTGATTATCATTTACTTGTATTTTATTTCACATTTGTAACAAACATTTCAGTCTGTATATATATGTTGCAAATTGTAATCGATAAGTAGATGGTAAGTTTAAGTTAGAAAAATAACTATAAAATTCTGAGGCATCAATGATCTATAAGATGTCCTTAGAAAATTTTACAACTTAAACAAAAACTTGTATTTCAGACTTACAAACATGTATAGATAGAAGTCTGAAATGCATGCACTATTTCAGAACAAATAGGGGGAATTTGTTAGGTCGAAAATCGACCAAGTATAATTTGTTCAGAAATAGTTGAAGTTCTGAGAACAACACTTGTACAGAATTCTGAAGTCCTTCAGAATTGGTTCTCAGAAGCTTCACTTCAGTTCAGATCAACGCCTCAGAATATCGTTCAGAATGAAGTCAAAAACTGAAGACTGAAGAAGGGGATTCTGCTCAGACGCGGAGCTCAGAATCAGAAACCATCTGATCAATGAACTGAAGCAATCTCAGTGGAAAGTGCTTACACCACTTTGCACTGATTACGAGGAAGCCTTTTGTCTTATGTACTATTCATCGGACAACAACATGGGTCCATGTATAAAGTACAAAAGTGCATAAAGCCGATTGGGTAAAGTAATATTATCCAATGCTTTATTGAGTATTTCCAGAAGTCAAATATACTTCTTTAAATACTCCCAAAACATATTTATACATTCTAAAGTCCACATCAGCATGGTCTTTAGCCTATAAATATAAGGCTTCTAACAAATTGCAAAGTGTGCTAAAAACTAGACATTGCAACTTGTGAGTTATACTCTAAGTAATTCTTACGAGTATTTCCAAGTTATTAGATCACTTGTATTTCTAGGTTGTTTAGATATTTACACACTTGTGTTTATCTTTGTTCCGCAACAACCTTTGTATTTATTTATATCAATAAATCAAATACATTAGAAAAGTACATAGTGTCTCAATGTCGAATGCTTGATTATACATATATCTTTATATAGTTTCTGCACTTTACTTTCCTTTCAATTTACTCTAAGTCATTTACTTTACTTGTTCAAACCTTAGCTGGATCGTATTTATAACTGGTCATTTTCCAGTTTGAATTACTTGCCAGTCGGGTTCTAACTATCCAACCATCTTTATATTTGGGACTCACAAACATAAAGTTGGTGAGTTCGTAGGTTTAGATAGAAAATCAAGTATGTCAGGATATCAACCGTTAACGATACATGAGGATTAGAATACCTAATCACATTTCAAGGAAAAACCCAAAAAGGTTTCACGTTAGCACAAATCAACACATTCAACGTTTCAATTACAATACCATCATACATAAACCGTTACGCCTTACTTGTCAAACAATGCGCCATTAAACCGTTACGCCTTACTTGTCAAACAATGCGCCATTAAACCGTTACGACTTATATGATAAACAATGCGCCATTAAACCGTTACGACTTATATGATAAACAATGCGCCATATATCGTTAACCCGTTACGACTTACATGATAAACAATGCGCCATATATCATTAACCCGTTACGACTTACATGATAAACAATGCGCCATTAAACCACAAGTAATCACATCAACAATCAACAAATAGCCAATTAACATCTCGTTCCACATCATAACAAAGTGAATCGACCGACAACCGTTTAACAACGAGTACACTTTCCACCCCAAATAATAATAAACGTAGGGGCTACGAAACTAACCTAAAAAGTAGTATAAGCTCAAATGAATTTGCAATAAGCCACATACAAGTATATTCAATATCTGCTAAGGTCAACACCAATGTTCCATGTTACCCAAAAATCATAGTTATACAAAAGTCGAACACAAAGTTGCACAAATGGTTGAATTGACCTATTGCACACACCAAGTATTCAAGTATTTGTACAAAAAGATGATCAATGGCATGAAATGTTACCCATAATCATAATTACAATTATGCAAAAGTTCAACACCAGAGTACACAAATGGTCGAAGTTGACATATTGCATACACCAAGTGTTCGATTATTGCACAATAAAATGATTAAGATGATGAACACAAATAGTTATCTTTTTATTGTTTATGAAAACTGAAATTTTGATGAAGAACATGTGTGTGTGTGTGTGTTTTTCTTTTGATTCTAAAACCAAAGAAGTAAGTGAAAAGACCCATATATATAGGCATAAAATATGGTTGACTATTCAAGGTCGAACTCGACCTAGGTGGTCGAACTCGACCTATGTCGACATCATCAGGTTGAACTCAACTTTAAGTTAGAAAATATACTCTTTTATAAAAACGTGGCAATTTGAATCGTCAAAAACGGAGTTACGGTTTGAAAGTTATGGCCAAAACAAGTTAGCAGTGTTTTTCTGCAGTCTACTTGTTTAATTAATTACATATAATATTTTTCGTTGAAACAACGAATTCTAATTAAAAGTAAATGATACTCTTTAAGTATTAAATTGTCATTTTAACTTTATTTTTCATCTCCATAAGGCAATTAATATTTCTTTCTTATTACCACCGTTACTCAGAAGTATAAAACATATGGGTCAATATCATGACCTCGTAACATGGCCTAATTTCAGAAGTCCAAATATGACACATGAAATTCATTATCACACTGTAAATGGCCCAATATATAGATGAATGTATACCAACATATCCAAAAATTTTATTATTTCATAAATGTTTGGCATTAACATATAAAACGATTAACAGATAAAATGGCAGTTGTTACAGTGTGGACTTTACAAACATAAACAAAGCTACACCAAAAGACTGCTACCCCCTACCGGAAATTGATTGGAAGGTCGAATCCGTAGCAGACTTCAGACTAAAATGCTTTTTAGACACATATAAAGGATACCACCAAATACAGATGGCCAAGGGCGATGATGGGAACACATCATTTTACACCAGCAAAGGAATATTTTGCTACACGAAAATGCCGTTCGGCCTAAAAAACGCAGGAGCCACCTACCAGAGATTGGTCGATAAAGTCTTCCAGCATCAGTTAGGCAGAAATTTGGAAGCCTATGTCGACGATATGGTCATCAAAAGCAAAAGTGAAGAAGACTTGCTGAAAGACATACAGGAAACCTTCAACACCTTAAGGAGCATCAACATGAAACTCAACCCAAAGAAGTGCTCATTCGTGGTAGAAGAGGGAAAATTCCTGGGGTATTACATAACGAAGAAAGGGATACAAGCTAATCCGTCGAAAATAAACAAGCTTTCGCAATTGCTCCCACCAACTTCCATAAAGGAAGTCCAAAGCCTGAACGCGAAGTTGGCAGCGTTGACCAGGTTCCTATCTAGAGGAGCGGGAAAACAGCTCCCATTCTTCAAAACACTCAAAGGGTGTATCGACAAAAAGACCTTTAAATGGACAGTCGAAGCTGACGAGGCCTTTGAGCAAATGAAGAAGTATATCGCGGAGCTACCAACTTTAACATCACCCATAGCAGGTGAGACACTATACATATATATAGCGTCATCCGCAGAGTGTGTGAGCTCCGTGCTATTAGCGGAAAGAGGCAAGAAGCAAATACCAATATATTTCGTTAGTAGAATATTACAAGGAGCGAAAGCACGGTATCCGGAGCTTGAAAAGCTAGTCCTGGCATTAGTTCATGTAACACCCCAAGCCAAGGCTCAGAATATCACGGAGATCATATAGCACAAGGTGGGATTAATGTAGAACCTGAACTAAATGCAAATAAAGGATTCAGGGAATCCTTACAATAAAAAAACAAGTATCAAAATATAACAGAAGCAAGTAATTGTCAAGGTTTACAAAACGACATCGAAAGAATGCTATCAATCCTAAGTACAATGCAACATAAGGCAAATGGATCCTTGATCCATATAAGTCCAGTCCGGGTTCAACAGCAAGCAAACAATCAAACTCCACGTCCTGGATAACCTGGTTACCTGAAAAGTGTACTAAGCATAGTCAACACAAGGTTGGTGAGTTCGCAGTAATGGTCCATAGGGAACCATCGACAATAATCATAATATACGAGTAGAGGCAAAACATGACTTACAGTGAGCCTCTAAGAACAACACAACATCATCCACCATAAGATTATACACAACAAATAAAACGCGTAATAAACATTATACCCAAGTAACGTTCATAACATCAATTCAAAACAGGTATCATATCCTCTTCAGTGGGATTGATACACAACAATAATTCATATCCTCTTCAGTGGGATAGAAATACAACATAAGTCATATCCTCTTCAGTGGGATAGATACACAACATAAGTCATATCCTCTTCAGTGGGATAGATACACAACATAAGTCATATCCTCTTCAGTGGGATAGATACACAACATACATACATCACAAGTCCATCAATCATCGAACATCAAACTAAAGTAAACCATACGTACATACACTTAGGAGGATTCTACTTTCTTCGAATCCTAGATGCTTATATATAGGGTCACCCGCAGCCTTCCCACCACATCTAGAACCCAACGAAGGCATAACCGACTTTCATGTATGCACGTCTATCCTAGCAGTAATAATAATAATAACAATAATAATAATATATATATATATATATCGCAATCCTCTACTAAAATCAATCATAACTACATTGCACATACATTTCATACGACTTTACTTTTAAGGAATCATAGATGCTTATATATAGGGTCACCCGCAGCCTTCCCACCACACCTACAACTCATTAAAGGTATCATCGTCTTCCATGTATGCACAACATTACTAATCACAGTATCAATTCACTACAAGATCATAAGGTGTAAAGCAACCGCATATAACAAATGAGTACGCGAATTATTAACGTCAGATCATGTATCATACGTATGTAATACCATAATGTATATCAAATGCGTATCAATAACGTCACCAATGCAACAATAAAAATATGTTTGAGTGTGCACCGCACAAGTCAAGTATAACAAAGCGTATTTGAATATCCAACACATTCTCAACATCCATCAATTCCTCTAAATAATGCGTACATCCACTTCGGAGGGTTTTACTTTCATTAGGTTCTAGATGCTTATGTATAGGGTCGTCCGTAGCCTTCCCACCACACCTAAAATCCTTTGAAAGTAAAGCCGACCTCTATGTATGTACTTCTATCCTAAAGAGTTACAATATCGCAACCAAATTCGTAAACCATCACACGATCAATCCAAAACCGTCTACCAAACGACAAATAATCGGGAATCAACTAGACACACAATCAAGTCAACCAACCAAACAAACAACACGTATATGTACACTTTCAGCCCGAATCTCTATTGAGTAGGGAGCTACGAACTCACCTTGATCGGCAAAGAAGCTCGAGTCGAGTAAATGAAGGATTAATAGCGAGTATTGGGCCCCACGTGTTCACAACCTATCAAAGCATGCCATATATCATACTGTCAACTTTATAATCATAAACAAGTTGGTTCCTTAGGTTTATGTTGAGTCACGAACCCACAATTACTTTCTTAACTTTACCGAGTGTGAAACATAACACTTTGACTAGACATTTTTAGAAAGGCACGAAGATTCATACAAAATGAAGGTTACTACGTGAAACTAGACTCTCTTACGATTCCAACGATAGGTCATATGACTTATTTGGACTTACGGATCAAAAGTTATTAACGTTTGAAAACTGACGCGCGTAAGTTCTCAGAAGTATCTCACTGCGCCGCAGTCAAGGCATAGCCTTGCCACTGCGCCGCAGTGAGGCTATATGAAACACACCAGAGAGTAGCCACTGCGCCACAGTGGGGACTATGTCCTACCACTGCGCCGCAGTGGGGCAGCTCCCAGCCCAGCACCAGCAGCAGTTCAGCAGAAAATCGAACCCAAATGCCACAAAAATGACCAAATGACCTCCAAAACGATTTGTAAGGACTTAAAACTTATTTTGAAGCATATTTTAACATCATTACACATAACCTCACTAATCCCACACCTCAATTCCGCCTCTAATCACCAATTTACTCAAATGAAACTCAAACCCTAATTTTAACCTAATACAATTCTTGACCCGAAAATCGGCCAAGATACGAAAGGGTCGTCTTAGAAAGGTGATTAACAACATAAAATGGTAAGTTAGAAGTAAAGTTCACTTACCAAAGTCGTCTTCTCGGGCTCGAATCCGAATTTGACCCGAAAGTTTGTTTCTTTGAAGTTTTGAATCCAAATCTTTGACACGATGAAGATGAGGAGATGATGATAGTGATTCTTCCACTAATATAACCAGAGTAATACCGATCGATGAAGAAATCTAGAGAGAAGGAGGAGAGAAAGTGATGTTCTTGGATTTTTGGAATAAAAGGGGAAATAGAAAGGAAAGGAAAAAAAAGAAAAAAAAAAGAAAGGAAGAGATAAAGGAGGATGCCCATGGGTCGCGGGTCGGTCCAGCCCACGGGTCGACCCGATCCACTTTCTAGTTAAGTTTAACATCCGTCTCGCATCGTATAATGTTTCAAATGCTCGGTATGTGGTCTCTCGACCCATTAAGCATATCCTACGTCATTATGTCTCAAAATGAGCCCAAACAAGTCACGAATTAGATTCGGTAGTCAAATTACGCGTAAAGTCAAACGGTCAAAATTTGCGGATGTTACATTATTCCCCCGTTAAAAGAATTTTGTCCCGAAATTCAACAAAACCCTAATTACTAAGCAAATGCGGGTACCTAGATTTCACATGGTCCTTTCGCCTCCAAGTGGTCTCATTTTCGCGCCCAGCATATTGTCAAATCCCCAAAATTCGTGTAACAACCTTCATTGCACAAGATTTCCGCCATGGTCATAAGCACATTTTCTTCACATGTGATCAAGTCTCAAGTCGGTTTGAGTACCCGTTGCTCATTGAATGGCTCCCTGAATTGGAGTTAAGCGACTTTCTTTATCTGAAATGATAGAAATCGAATCTCTGTGCACTTACACCATTTCTTCTACATACTAATGTGTCAAGTTGTCAGATTTTACCGGTTTCGCCGTATCGTGACCACTTCTTGTCGTCGGCGACTTCATGGTGAAATCCATTACAATTTGTTTTCCTTCGAATCTCTCTCCCGGTCTTTCACTACGAGCTTATTCGCATCTCAGAGGTCTATAAGGGTTTTGACCACGCGCGCGATGTTAAGTAGTTAAGCATATACGAAATTTAAGCTATCCAGATGGGACAAGCCCGGTAAGTCACCCAGAAATCATTCGGAAGACTCAAGATTAAAAGAGACGACGTTAGTTTTCAGATTCTTGAGATGGTAGTTCTAAGGACCTTTAAGTTGGAAGATGTACATGAAACCCTAAAAACCATACCGTTAGATATTTTTACATTAGTAACCCTACTATACAATTAAGAATCATATTAACCGTTGCATTCAGATTTTACTCACTTTATCGCCAGGAACCTTAATATCATAGATCATAAAGTACGTGAAGAGTTTGTTGTCTTCTAGGGTCAAGACACATGCACGGGGTATTTGATTGAATTTAGTTAGAGAGTCGTTAAACATTCAAAAATCTTAAACATATACTCCAAAACACGCGAACAAATGTAACCCAAAGTAGTGACGTTAGGATAAATGAGGTCATAGTCGGTTTTGATATCGAATGGTGCCATAACATCATAACCGTTTAGAGAAAGGTACCTTAACCAACGTTTGGATCATTTTGGCCTCCATTGCCAATTCCCGCAAAAGCTCGGCCACGAGGATGAACTTGATGGCCTTGTTGGCCACGGTTTTGGTTCGACCCGGTAATTTGGAGTTGATTCGGATGGACCGCCACTTCGACTTGTTGGCCAATCCATTGTGGACAATTATTCCGGTAGTGATCAGGGCTTCCACATTTAAAGCACGTACCCCATGGAAAGTTGCCTTGAGGATGAATGGTTTGAAGGGGTACTACATTCAATGGCGCCGCTTTCGGTGCTCTACAATTCTTGGACATGTGTCCAACTTGGTTGCAATTAAAACACGCCCTGCATTGAATGTTGGTGGGGTGGTGACTGTTGCATCTTTCACATAATGGGTGAGGTCCTGCATAAGCTTTCTTTACCGGTCCCGTCGCCGCCATCACTCTACCCCTATTAGCATCTTTGGGATTAAACTTTCCCATTTTCTTCACTCCACTTGATTCTCCCACTTCCTTTCTCTTGTTTGTTGAGGAGTTACTTAAAACACCGCCCCTCAACAAGTCTTCAGTCACACTCCCGGCTTGGTTAACAGCATCGGCCAAGGTAGTAGGCATATTAGAGTTTACATATGATCGGACTTGAGGATTCAAACCCAATACAAACTTCTGAATGGCCTGAGGCTCGGTACCCACCAAGTGAGGAATGAGGGTAGACAACTCTTGAAATCGTCTAACATAGCCCTTGTAATCGGCTCCTTCCATGTTGAGGTTAGCAAATTCGATGGTCAAATTTTGTAGTTCATAGGGAGGACAAAACTTTGCCTTCACTTTGTTCTTGAAGTCAATCCACTCCAAGTTATAAGTCCGCCCCAACGTTATCTCTTGGTTCCACCAACTCAAAGCGTCATGTCTAAACATGCCGGATGCATAAGAAATCCGGTCATCATAGGTGCAATGAATCCTTTCAATCACCGCCTCGATCACCTCAAACCACCTTATACATTCCGTGGGACCACCTTTTCCATCAAACTCCGGTGCCCCACAACTTTTAAAGTCTTTAAATATACATCCTTGACGGTATCCACCATATTGATTATTCATGGGCATTCCGATATTAATTTCCACCGGTCCCTCTCTTTCACCCTCTACGGCATGAGGTTGAGCATTTTCATTATTCATATTTTCTGGGGCTTCGTTGTTTTGAGGCCCATTGTTGTGCCCAAGATTTGCCGTGACTTGAGCAATAATGGTTGGCATGATATTGGCGATCGTTTGAGCGATCACTTCAGCCATGTTTGGCTCAGGAACTTCACCACGACCTCTTCCTTGGCCTCTACCACGACCTCTACCACGGCCCCTACCACGGCCCTACCTCTACCTCCTTGTACCTCCGGTTGAGCTTCCGGTTGAGGTTCTTCCGGTTCAGCCCTATAGTTCGTTCCAGCTCTTCTTGGTCTCACCATTTCTATAAAGCAAGTGACACGTTGACCCGAGAGTTAGTCTCAAATGCTCACATGTTAGTCACACAAGTTGTCAATGTTCTCATACCGATACCACATACTCATTTCATATCATTAAGCTAAGGCAAGAGTGCTAGAATCCTATGAGATTGTTACTTAGCATATTATCATGTCAACTTCATTACAATTGTTCATTATTAACTCAAGTAATCATGCTCAATACATCATAAAATCAAACAATTAACACAAATGGGTTAAGTATAATCTGAATTCGATATGCTCTCTAGTTATTGACCAGGTATGTATACAGGGTGTACCAACGGCTAACCCTCCACCCAATCAACTTCTATTAAGCATATCGGTTCCCTATTATACACTAAGCCAAGCATGCGCAATCCATGATGTCATTAACTTGTTATAATGTTGGATGACCATAAAAGAGTTGATCGGGTTCTTTTAGGGTTGCCACAATATTATACTAAGTTAATACCATAACTTCATTTTGCTCTAAAGCATCCAACTAGCATTAATTAGTAACAACAATCCCTATCAATGACAGTCAAATTCAATCAATGCACACCTTAACCATATTGTACCCATTCCACATTCATCATGTTGAATTCAAACCATCACATAAGTGGTCTTAACTACGAACTCACAATATACACTTTCTAGGGTTCACAGAATTCACGTTGCACACAAATTTCCTAACCATGCATGCTATATGAAGAGTTTTAACTTAAGCCGTAGTCTAGGTCGAACCGCCTAATTCTCTACGACCACGCATGGGCCACCATTCTGTAACACCCCAAGCCAAGGCTCAGAATATCACGGAAATCATATAGCACAAGGTGGGATTAATGTAGAACCTGAACTAAATGCAAATAAAGGATTCAGGGAATCCTTACAATAAAAGAAACAAGTATCAAAATATAACAGAAGCAAGTAATCGTCAAGGTTTACAAAATGACATCGAAAGAATGCTATCAATCCTAAGTACAATGCAACATAAGGCAAATGGATCCTTGATCCATATAAGTCCAGTCCGGGTTCAACAGCAAGCAAACAATCAAACTCCACGTCCTGGATAACCTGGTTACCTGAAAAGTGTACTAAGCATAGTCAACACAAGGTTGGTGAGTTCGCAGTAATGGTCCATAGGGAACCATCGACAATAATCATAATATACGAGTAGAGGCAAAACATGACTTACAGTGAGCCTCTAAGAACAACACAACATCATCCACCACAAGATTATACACAACAAATAAAACGCGTAATAAACATTATACCCAAGTAACGTTCATAACATCAATTCAAAACAGGTATCATATCCTCTTCAGTGGGATTGATACACAACAATAATTCATATCCTCTTCAGTGGGATAGAAACACAACATAAGTCATATCCTCTTCAGTGGGATAGATACACAACATAAGTCATATCCTCTTCAGTGGGATAGATACACAACATAAGTCATATCCTCTTCAGTGGGATAGATACACAACATACATACATCACAAGTCCATCAATCATCAAACATCAAACTAAAGTAAACCATACGTACATACACTTAGGAGGATTCTACTTTCTTCGAATCCTAGATGCTTATATATAGGGTCACCCGCAGCCTTCCCACCACATCTAGAACCCAACGAAGGCATAACCGACTTTCATGTATGCACGTCTATCCTAGCAGTAATAATAATAATAACAATAATAATAATATATATATATATATCGCAATCCTCTACTAAAATCAATCATAACTACATTGCACATACATTTCATACGACTTTACTTTTAAGGAATCATAGATGCTTATATATAGGGTCACCCGCAGCCTTCCCACCACACCTACAACTCATTAAAGGTATCATCGTCTTCCATGTATGCACAACATTACTAATCACAGTATCAATTCACTACAAGATCATAAGGTGTAAAGCAACCGCGTATAACAAATGAGTACGCGAATTATTAACGTCAGATCATGTATCATACGTATGTAATACCATAATGTATATCAAATGCGTATCAATAACGTCACCAATGCAACAATAAAAATATGTTTGAGTGTGCACCGCACAAGTCAAGTATAACAAAGCGTATATGAATATCCAACACATTCTCAACATCCATCAATTCCTCTAAATAATGCGTACATCCACTTCGGAGGGTTTTACTTTCATTAGGTTCTAGATGCTTATGTATAGGGTCGTCCGCAGCCTTCCCACCACACCTAAATCCTTTGAAAGTAAAGCCGACCTCTATGTATGTACTTCTATCCTAAAGAGTTACAATATCGCAACCAAATTCGTAAACCATCACACGATCAATCCAAAACCGTCTACCAAACGACAAATAATCGGGAATCAACTAGACACACAATCAAGTCAACCAACCAAACAAACAACACGTATATGTACACTTTCAGCCCGAATCTCTATTGAGTAGGGAGCTACGAACTCACCTTGATCGGCAAAGAAGCTCGAGTCGAGTAAATGAAGGATTAATAGCGAGTATTGGGCCCCACGTGTTCACAACCTATCAAAGCATGCCATATATCATACTGTCAACTTTATAATCATAAACAAGTTGGTTTCTTAGGTTTATGTTGAGTCACGAACCCACAATTACTTTCTTAACTTTACCGAGTGTGAAACATAACACTTTGACTAGACATTTTTAGAAAGGCACGAAGATTCATACAAAATGAAGGTTACTAAGTGAAACTAGACTCTCTTACGATTCCAACGATAGGTCATATGACTTATTTGGACTTACGGATCAAAAGTTATTAACGTTTGAAAACTGACGCGCGTAAGTTCCCAGAAGTATCTCACTGCGCCGCAGTCAAGGCATAGCCTTGCCACTGCGCCGCAGTGAGGCTATATGAAGCACACCAGAGAGTAGCCACTGCGCCACAGTGGGGACTATGTCCTACCACTGCGCCGCAGTGGGGCAGCTCCCAGCCCAGCACCAGCAGCAGTTCAGCAGAAAATCGAACCCAAATGCCACAAAAATGACCAAATGACCTCCAAAACGATTTGTAAGGACTTAAAACTTATTTTGAAGCATATTTTAACATCATTACACATAACCTCACTAAACCCACACCTCAATTCCGCCTCTAATCACCAATTTACTCAAATGAAACTCAAACCCTAATTTTAACCTAATACAATTCTTGACCCGAAAATCGGCCAAGATACGAAAGGGTCATCTTAGAAAGGTGATTAACAACATAAAAGGGTAAGTTAGAAGTAAGGTTCACTTACCAAAGTCGTCTTCTCGGGCTCGAATCCGAATTTGACCCGAAAGTTTGTTTCTTTGAAGTTTTGAATCCAAATCTTTGACACGATGAAGATGAGGAGATGATGATAGTGATTCTTCCACTAATATAACCAGAGTAATACCGATCAATGAAGAAATCTAGAGAGAAGGAGGAGAGAAAGTGATGTTCTTGGATTTTTGGAATAAAAGGGGAAATAGAAAGGAAAGGAAAAAAAAGAAAAAAAAAGAAAGGAAGAGATAAAGGAGGATGCCCATGGGTCGCGGGTCGGTCCAGCCCACGGGTCGACCCGATCCACTTTCTAGTTAAGTTTAACATCCGTCTCGCATCGTATAATGTTTCAAATGCTCGGTATGTGGTCTCTCGACCCATTAAGCATATCCTGCGTCATTATGTCTCAAAATGAGCCCAAACAAGTCACTAATTAGATTCGGTAGTCAAATTACGCGTAAAGTCAAACGGTCAAAATTTGCGGATGTTACAGTTCACACCGCCAGAAGGCTACGAAGGTATTTTCAAGCTCACAACATTGTTGTCTTAACAGACAAACCAATTAAACAGGTGTTACTCAAACCAGAAAAGTCGGGAAGAATGGCCAAATGGGCCATCGAACTCGGAGAACATGACATCGAGTTTCGCCTCGAAACTCGATGAAAGGACAGGTGCTGGCTGACTTCATTGCAGAAACTCAACATAATCAAGAAACCAGACCTATAAGCCACTCAAGCACGTTAACTATCACCGAAGAATATGATAGCAGCGAATGGCACCCGGAGGTCTTGGTCCGTACCTTGGAGGCCTCGGAGGTGGCATTCCCCAATACGAGTAGTAATCGTATGGATGGGGGACTCCCTGAGGGGTTGTTACCGTCGAATCCGTAATAATGGGAGCTCCGGGAACATTACTGGTTCTTGCCCTATGTCTGGGGATTCTTGTTAAATCAGGGAAGTTAAAGTTTGTGTCACCTGCCACTTCCTGAGCCCTTCGCTGTGGTTGGGGAGTAACCTCTGGGCTTTGGGGATTGCGTGCGTTGTTCCCTTTTGGTCTTCCATCTTGGTCCTCCACCTCCCATTCTTCGTCAGTATCGCTTCCAAAGTTTAGCGCTCTCCCCGCCATTCGCTGCCTGTTAATGAATCTCAAGGCTTCCTCAATCAAGGCTTGAGTTCTCAAGAGTTGCTCTTCATTAATTGGCTCTGCTTGCCTTAAAGCTTCTGCTCTGTTGTTTCGCCTTTAATATTGTAAAGAGGTTTCTGGGCGGTCAGCTGCCGCGAACTTGGGAGTACTGAATGATGGCGATGAGACTCTAGCCGCCTGGGAGGTGGCTGCATTAATCGGGATTTCCTGGCCTGCACTCGACATGATTTTAGTGAATCTGTGTAGTGGTCTGATGGTGGGTTTTTTGTATAGTGTCCCACGGATGGCGCCAAATGATTGTGCACCAAATCGTATCAAGAGGCTTTTTATTCAAAGGTAAAACCCTAAGTGGTTTTTAAGATTTGTTGGCGATTCCCCGAAGGTAGGAACATTGTTCCTTTACGCCAACGAAGGTGGATGAAGGTGATAGTCGAATGGTATTCGACTTTAGGGTTCTTTTTGATCGATCGATGATCGAGTACGTGTAGGGTTTTCTTTCGATATTGTATGCCGAATATCTTATTCTCGAATGTGAAGGAGTTCTCTTCCTTTTATAAGAGGAGTTTCCTTGGAGAAGAAGGTTAGGGTTTCCCTATTCCTTCTTTGATACAAACTCTACTTACCATCTTTATTCGATCTAGTTTCCCTTGGGAGTTAATCCCTTAGAGAGATCGAACTAGGCAAGGATTGTATTTATTATTGGAAAGGATTTATATTAATCCTTTTCGTCTAAGTTAGGCACCTTCGCGCTTGTACCCTCTGTGAGGGTGCTTCGTGTTAGGTATCCTTCGTATAGCGATTCGGAGGGGTACGTCGTCAAGCCCCCCAGTCTAATATTATAGGATGCCAGGGCTATGATTTTAGACTTTATTCCTACAATTCTCCTTTGAACCTTGTCTTCGCACATCCAAGCGATATTATTGAGGTCTAAAAGATACGCCTTTATCTGTCTTCGAAATACATCTCTTTCTTTCTCTTATGTTCAAAGAAAATTTATTCGGAGGACCATATGTGCACTTTTTATTAGTTATCAAGGGGCGAAGGGCGGTGACTTATTCTTCAGGGGGTAAAGATGAAAAATTTTAGAAGTAGGTGGTTGCATGCCCTTGATTGCTGTAAGTGGGCGGCTCGTAGCTTGTTTCGAAAGCCGTGCCCTACCTATCCCATAAATACTCTTTTTTTCCCCTTAAATTTTCTTTTTTCCCTCCACTGTTGGTCCTTCTCTCTTCCTCCTCGTTCGTTTGATCCAACTTATTATTCCAGGTATTTTTCTTGTTCTTCTTCTTTCTTTAGTATTGCAATGGCGAAAATAGGTATTAAATCTACTTTTTCTTCCATCGACTCTGGTCAACATAAAGAATTCGTAGATAGATATTTTCCGGGTAAGATTAGATCTTTTCGATTTCCTGGAAAAAAACAAAGTATAGTGTCTCCTCCTGATGGTTATGTTGGTATATACCTAGATTCCTTCGTGCTTGACAATGTTAGGTATCCATTTTCCCCTTTCTTCCTTAGCGTGCTTAGCCATTATGAAAATCATTTGTCCGATGGCATCCTGAAGGTCATGGGAAGATAATGGCCTTCGAGATCATGTGTCGTGCATATGGGGGTGAACCAAGTGTTGATTTGTTCAGGAGGTTTGCGAATATCTGTGATACCGGTGATTGGGTTACTATCCAGAACAGACCAAACAATGCTGGTTGCTTTGAGAGGGGAGGGGTAACTATTAGGGATTGGAAGGATCGTTTTGTTTTTATGAGCAGCACACTGATCCCCCATGTGTTTGGTACCTTAGTAGATAGGGGGATAATAGAGGATGTGAAAAAGTGTGTAGATCCTATCCCATCTGAGGAAGATTCGAGTCATTTGTTTAAGAAAATTAGCGAAAATCGTTTGGTCATATTAGCATACCCTGATAGTGTTCTATTCAAGGCTGGGATTATAGATACTTTGCCAGCTGGTGAAGAAGAGATGGATGGTGAACATGTATTTGCTTTACTGCTTATGCTTCTGCTTCGTTGAACTTTTACTGACTTTGGTTTTTTTTTATATAGACATGAGTTTTATGGGCTTTGTAAGGAAAGGTGGTCAAGATATTCCTCAATCTTTTGGTGGTGCTGTTGTCAGACCCCAACCCATTCCCTCTATTGTGCCGAGTGTGAGTCATTCTGATGGTCTTGAATCATCTCCTTCTAGGGGGGTTAATCCTTCCATAGAAGGGTCCCCTCCTATTGTAGCCGAGGAGGATGATGATGTGGAGATCACTGGTGTGAAGGCAAGTGATTGGAAGGTCCCTGAGGAAGGTATTGGTTCACGTGTTCGTAAGAGAAAAGAAACTCCCTCACCTATGGGTCCTTCGTCAAAGAAGAAGAAAACGAAGCTGAGAGGTATGTGTCAAATTTTTCTGCCATCGTTTTCTCTTTTTTTTTATGTCTTGGTTCTTTAGCTCCTTTGTTTGCTCTTTACTTTTGCTTGCTTATGTGCAGCATATGCCATTTGTGATCGTGCATATGATACTCCCTCTAAGTCTTATGACGATGAAGATGATGTTTCCTTTGACTCTCTCCGTGGTATGAGTGATTTGGGCTTTATTAAGTCGTATGACAAGCATGCCCAATGTCAAAGCAAGATGAATATTGTTGTGGACGAGCGTCTGCAGGCAGTGTGCTCTCGTGCTGAGGAGTTATTGGAGCGGCTAGAGGAGAAAAACCAAGAGTGTGAGAAGCTAAGGAAATCTGCTAAGGAGGTCGAGAGTCAATCGAACGAGGTCTTATCATTGGAGAGAAAATTGAGAGAGGTTGAGGTTGGTCTTAAGATTAGGGAGGATGAGATTGCTGAACTGAAAGCAAAAATTGACCAACTCTGTCTTAAACCTTAATTTGGAGAAGGAGGTGTCTTCGGGGTTGGCTAAACAGGTGCAGGAACATATCTTGGAGCATGCTGGGCTTATAACCGATGTAATTCCTTATGCTTGCAGGGCTTTGATAGATAGTGACGAATTTGGGAAGCTTGTGGCGGCAGTGATCTCAGCTAACAGGGATGATGAGAGGTCTCTTGTCTTGAAAAAATTGAGCGATGATGGGAAGGTTGATTTAGCATCTTGTTCTGGCTTTGTTGCTGGCTCGGTGGAAGCTATTGCCCAAGCTGTGGCTGATTACAAGAATGGTGATTTCCCATTTATTGAGAAGATGACCTCTGATCCTGCTGCTTCATATAAATCTTTGATGCACATTGTCCCTGACAAGATTGATCCTGCTTCGTCATCTGTCTCTGCAAGTATGGAGTCATGTGTTCCTCCTGCGGTAGCTCCTGTTCCACCCCCTTGCCCGGAGACCTCAACCGATAATGTGGCTGTTCTTCCTTGATCATTTGATGGAACAATTCGGCCTCTGGCCGTGAGACAATTTAAAATTTGGTACTTGATGACTATACTATTTTTGATCCTGCATTATATGCAGGTTAGATTATCATGGTTCGTGTTGGCCATGATGCTTTTGATATCTGGAATATATATATGTGATATTATATATATATAAGTCCCAACTCAATAGATGGTACTAACTGAAGACACCTCTATGTCAATGGTGAGTGAACTTTGCAATACGTACACTGTATCTGGAGACGACCAGTTGCAGCGTACTGTATACCAGGTTCTGGATGTATTACTTATTAAGGTGACAATAAGTAAAATGCAATGATACAAATACTTGTAAAGTAAATTGGTGAGACAATATGTATTTTTCAAGTGTAATTTATTTATTGATATTAAACAAATTACAAGGTTGTTGCGGAACCAAGATAATACACAAGTGTAAGTATCCTAACAACCTATGAAATACAATTGATCTAATACTTGGAAATTCTCTTCAACAATCGAAACACTTAAAGTTGTGAAATGTTCCTTTTTGCGATTGAGAGAATGTTGCACAAGTTCACCAAGAAAATTGCAGGCTTGCAAAGTTGATTTCTTGGTTGTGCAACGACTCATATTTATAGTCGAAGTTGGTATTGGGAATACAACTTCGACGTATAAAATATAGTTGAAAGTATATAAGGAATTATATTTAATTCCTTATAATACAAGATAAAGTATGGGAAAACCAATACTTTATTTTATCAACCATTTAGTCTTTTGTATTATATATTTGGATAAGTGCTTTTATCCGCATACAAACACATAAGACAAACGTCTTCCTCGAGATCGGTGTAGAGCTTTGTAAGTGCGTCTACACTGATGGTCTCCAGTTCTCGATCTGGTTAGAATGACAACTGGGCTTCGCTGCCATTGTCATTCTCTTTCTTCCACTTGTCGTCTTTGACTTCAACTGGAATGGTTCTTCATCTGGTCAGATCTCAACTGGAGGAAGTTTCTTCAGTTTCATTTGCCAGTTTCAACTGGCCGGTGCTCAGTTTTTGTACAGCAGTCTTGATATCTTCAGTTGTAGCTTCTGTTGGTTGCAGCCAAGTTCTTAGATCGGCATCCCTGGACAGTGGTTTTCTTGGTTGTGCAACGACTCATATTTATAGTCGAAGTTGGTATTGGGAATACAACTTCGACGTATAAAATATAGTTGAAAGTATATAAGGAATTATATTTAATTCCTTATAATACAAGATAAAGTATGGGAAAACCAATACTTTATTTTATCAACCATTTAGTCTTTTGTATTATATATTTGGATAAGTGCTTTTATCCGCATACAAACACATAAGACAAACGTCTTCCTCGAGATCGGTGTAGAGCTTTGTAAGTGCGTCTACACTGATGGTCTCCAGTTCTCGATCTGGTTAGAATGACAACTGGGCTTCGCTGCCATTGTCATTCTCTTTCTTCCACTTGTCGTCTTTGACTTCAACTGGAATGGTTCTTCATCTGGTCAGATCTCAACTGGAGGAAGTCTTCAGTTGCCAGTTTCAACTGGCCGGTGCTCAGTTTTTGTACAGCAGTCTTGATATCTTCAGTTGTAGCTTCTGTTGGTTGCAGCCAAGTTCTTAGATCGGCATCCCTGGACAGTGGTTTTCTTGGTTGTGCAACGACTCATATTTATAGTCGAAGTTGGTATTGGGAATACAACTTCGACGTATAAAATATAGTTGAAAGTATATAAGGAATTATATTTAATTCCTTATAATACAAGATAAAGTATGGGAAAACCAATACTTTATTTTATCAACCATTTAGTCTTTTGTATTATATATTTGGATAAGTGCTTTTATCCGCATACAAACACATAAGACAAACGTCTTCCTCGAGATCGGTGTAGAGCTTTGTAAGTGCGTCTACACTGATGGTCTCCAGTTCTCGATCTGGTTAGAATGACAACTGGGCTTCGCTGCCATTGTCATTCTCTTTCTTCCACTTGTCGTCTTTGACTTCAACTGGAATGGTTCTTCATCTGGTCAGATCTCAACTGGAGGAAGTTTCATTTGCCAGTTTCAACTGGCCGGTGCTCAGTTTTTGTACAGCAGTCTTGATATCTTCAGTTGTAGCTTCTGTTGGTTGCAGCCAAGTTCTTAGATCGGCATCCCTGGACAGTGGTTTTCTTGGTTGTGCAACGACTCATATTTATAGTCGAAGTTGGTATTGGGAATACAACTTCGACGTATAAAATATAGTTGAAAGTATATAAGGAATTATATTTAATTCCTTATAATACAAGATAAAGTATGGGAAAACCAATACTTTATTTTATCAACCATTTAGTCTTTTGTATTATATATTTGGATAAGTGCTTTTATCCGCATACAAACACATAAGACAAACGTCTTCCTCGAGATCGGTGTAGAGCTTTGTAAGTGCGTCTACACTGATGGTCTCCAGTTCTCGATCTGGTTAGAATGACAACTGGGCTTCGCTGCCATTGTCATTCTCTTTCTTCCACTTGTCGTCTTTGACTTCAACTGGAATGGTTCTTCATCTGGTCAGATCTCAACTGGAGGAAGTTTGTCAGCATTGCCAGTTTCTAACATAGGCACATCAGTGGCCAGCTGGGGAGTTTCATCAGTTGCTTTGCCCTTTCCCTTATCCACATTCCCCCTTACATCAACAACATCTTCAAACTCTTCAATCATGTGCCCACCAGCTTCAGTACTGGCAGCACAACAGTTTGTCTTCCAGATGAGGCACTTACAGTTGTAACTGGGGGGGCAAGGACTGATCTTTCCCCCTGGCAGCATCTAGGCCAGCCCTAACTGCTGCCCAGTCATCATTACTTGAAGGCAACTGGCCAAGAGGTTGCCAATCTTTCATGTCCTTGCACTCCTTAAAGACAGTGCAAATTATCCTTACAGTTCTCCACAAATGATTGGTCTCCCGAGACTGGGTCAGAATATTTTCAGCAACAACAGTTTGTCTTCCAGATGAGGCACTTACAGTTGTAACTGGGGGGGCAAGGACTGATCTTTCCCCCTGGCAGCATCTAGGCCAGCCCTAACTGCTGCCCAGTCATCATTACTTGAAGGCAACTGGCCAAGAGGTTGCCAATCTTTCATGTCCTTGCACTCCTTAAAGACAGTGCAAATTATCCTTACAGTTCTCCACAAATGATTGGTCTCCCGAGACTGGGTCAGAATATTTTCAGCAACAACAGTTTGTCTTCCAGATGAGGCACTTACAGTTGTAACTGGGGGGGCAAGGACTGATCTTTCCCCCTGGCAGCATCTAGGCCAGCCCTAACTGCTGCCCAGTCATCATTACTTGAAGGCAACTGGCCAAGAGGTTGCCAATCTTTCATGTCCTTGCACTCCTTAAAGACAGTGCAAATTATCCTTACAGTTCTCCACAAATGATTGGTCTCCCGAGACTGGGTCAGAATATTTTCAGCAACAACAGTTTGTCTTCCAGATGAGGCACTTACAGTTGTAACTGGGGGGGCAAGGACTGATCTTTCCCCCTGGCAGCATCTAGGCCAGCCCTAACTGCTGCCCAGTCATCATTACTTGAAGGCAACTGGCCAAGAGGTTGCCAATCTTTCATGTCCTTGCACTCCTTAAAGACAGTGCAAATTATCCTTACAGTTCTCCACAAATGATTGGTCTCCCGAGACTGGGTCAGAATATTTTCAGCAACAACAGTTTGTCTTCCAGATGAGGCACTTACAGTTGTAACTGGGGGGGCAAGGACTGATCTTTCCCCCTGGCAGCATCTAGGCCAGCCCTAACTGCTGCCCAGTCATCATTACTTGAAGGCAACTGGCCAAGAGGTTGCCAATCTTTCATGTCCTTGCACTCCTTAAAGACAGTGCAAATTATCCTTACAGTTCTCCACAAATGATTGGTCTCCCGAGACTGGGTCAGAATATTTTCAGCAACAACAGTCTGACCAGTCTTTAATTCTTCCAAAATCTTAGCATCTTCTTGAATACCAGAGACCACATTCCTCTTCACCTCTTCACCATGCTTCTTCAGATTCTCTACCTTAGTTGTCAGTTTATCAATAGACATATTGTGATTGGATACCTGGGTGTTCAATGTATCAATACTGGTCCTCAACTGGTTGATCTCATTAGTAAGTGGGGTCAGATCAACCTGAGGAGTGGCCAGTTTGGTGATCTCAGACATCACCTTTTCTATCAATTGTGTTTCCCTGGCACCGAGTGTATCATCAATTCTTTGACCAACTGAATTCATAAGCTGCTCTCCAAGCTCAGTCACATTTAAGCCAAGTTTTTCAACCAAGTCCTTAACCTGCTTTTCAATCTCCTTCAGATCCACCTCTGATTGTCTAACAGTGTTGCCCAGCAAATTGGAGATTGATGTAGTGACATTGGTTTGAGTTAGTGCAAAGGCTTCTTTGAGAGAACTGGCCAAATTGTTGTAGCCATTGACTAACTCATTGAGCTTCTTGAACACCAAGTCCTCATTTTCAGCAAATTTGTTTATCCCCAGATCAACAACCTTCGAATTTGTGGCGGTGTCCTTGTTGTATCTGGAGAGGGACTTGGTGTTTTTGTCAATTGCCTTTTGAACATCCTCCACCCGTTTGATCAAGTCTTGGATGTCGGTTTGGAATGAGGCAAATTGAGTGTCCAGTGACGGAGGAGGACGTGTCACTGGACCAGTAGCAGCTACTACTGGAGCAACTGGAGGAGGCACATTTAGGGAAACCTCCCCAGTTGTCATCCCAGCAGTTGATGAAGTGGTAATAGGAGTGGTGAAAGAAGTAAGAACTGGAAGTACAATTTGTTGGACATGCTGAGAAAGCTCAGGTGTGTCCAACGGCGGCGGTGGGGGTGGCATTTCGCGAAGAAGTGCGAATTGCCCAGCTGGTGATGGTGCCATACGTCTGTTTCCAGACATATAGTTATATGTGGGGAATGGAGTATTAGTATGCTCAGTTTGGTGGGATGGTGAAACTGAAACTTGTGGTTCTAGGGGTTGATCAGAAAATGAAGGGAGTTGATCATGTACAGATGCATCAACTATTTCCTGATCAGATTGTGTTCCTTCCAAATCCAAAGATTCAAGTTGGAACTCATCCACATCCATGCCTAGATTCATGAATGATAGGGATGGCTGAACATTAAGTTCAGACTCCTGATGACCAGTTCCATTTGCCTGGATGGTTTCATCAGTTGGTGGATCAGTTACCATGGTAACGTCACCAGGGACAGAGGTCACTGGGGTTGCCTCAGTTACAGTTGCTCTATCCACAACCATAACATCACTGGCCGTAGAGATTGGAACCTCAGTCTCCAGCTGTGACTGGCCAGAGACTTCGTCAGTTCGTGCAATAGAAGTGTCAGAAATTTGGCCCTGCAAGTTAAGTGCTGACACGGACTCTACTCTGGGTTGGGTTAGCCCAGTATTATCTTCACCACCCTCTCTTACATAAGTTTCGAGGGTGGCTGCTTGCGGTTGTCCCATTTGACTATCTCCAGGTTCCTGTTGGGAGGAAACTGGAGGGCTGGTTAGGTTTCTAGTGTCAGTGGCAATGCCTGACTGATTCCTAAGACGACGTCTTGACCTGGTTGCCTTTGGAACACCCTGGAGACCTGTTGGGAGGAAACTGGAGGGCTGGTTAGGTTTCTAGTGTCAGTGGCAATGCCTGACTGATTCCTAAGACGACGTCTTGACCTGGTTGCCTTTGGAACACCCTGGAGACCTGTTGGGAGGTCTCCAGTGACAGTTGGTGGGACTGACACGCTGGAACTGGAGGGGTTAAACTGACGAATGGGTTGAGCGTCAGTTATAATTCCAGTAGACGAACCGGTGGGTCCCTCATTGTTTTGAGGCCCGCCCAGTTGTCTTTCCGACTCACTTTGGACTGGTGCATCGGGTTTAGAGAATGCCAGCAACATTCTTTGAGGAATCTGGACCTCGCTAGGTTCAGATGCAAGGTTGTCCAGATTTCTCAGCATCTCTGGGACAGTGTATAAAGACTGTGTATTGTGATATGCATCACTGCCCAAGAGTTGCAGAAAACAGAGTGATAAATACCTGGAGAAGGGGATACACGGTGCCCTGGAGCCCTTCAGTTTTTGTACCAGGCTTTTGAACAAGATATTGGGAAAATCCACTCTGAGTCCGTTTCACAAGCAGTAAGCCATCTCTGCTTGTGTGTAGTTAATCTGGTCCAATCCACCAGAACTCCCACCCATGCTTTCAACCAGGTGAATGAAGAAGTACCTCCAGGATGGTGAAAGGCCCTTCATAGTCATAGCACCTTTAGTTTTCAGTACCCCCTGTTCCAAGCACTCCTTATTCCCCATATCAAGGAGCACCTGGAGAAAATTGATAATTGGGGATATCATAACTGGAGTCTCACCCTGTCCCCAGTAGTTGAGGTGAAGAGCATCCCTCAACGTTTCCACTATCATGGTACACTCGACTGAACTATCTTTAAGGGTGAAAGAGATAGATGAACAGTCTTCAGAGAGTTGAGCAGTGTACCAAAACTCACACAAGTAATCATGATACATCTTGCGTGGGTTTAGGACACTCACCGATAGGAGAATCCCGAAGAAATCTCTGAATCTTTCCGATGAGGGTATCGGGAGTTTGAACCTCTTGCAAACTGGCCATGGGATTATTGGGATTTAATTTAATCAATGTCGAATTTGGAAGGGCACCCTCGGCTCGTTTGACATTTTTAGATGGTTTGTAAGGGATTGTAAGCAGATTTACATCCCTACTTCTTGAAGATTTTGGTGCCATTTTTGATCGATTTGAAATTGAAACTGAGAGTTTTGGAATTAGGGTTCTTGATTTATTGAGAAGAGAGAGAAAGGAAGCGATTTTATTGGAATTAGGGTTCTTGATTTAATGAGAAGAGAGAGAAAGGAAGCGATTTTTTGGAATTAGGGTTCTTGATTTATTGAGAAGAGAGAGAAAGGAAGCGATTTTTTGGAATTAGGGTTCTTGATTTATTGAGAAGAGAGAGAAAGGAAGCGATTTTTTGGAATTAGGGTTCTTGATTTATTGAGAAGAGAGAGAAAGGAAGCGATTTTTTGGAATTAGGGTTCTTGATTTATTGAGAAGAGAGAGAAAGGAAGCGATTTTTTGGAATTAGGGTTCTTGATTTATTGAGAAGAGAGAGAAAGGAAGCGATTTTTTGGAATTAGGGTTCTTGATTTATTGAGAAGAGAGAGAAAGGAAGCGAGTTTTTGGAATTAGGGTTCTTGATTTATTGAGAAGAGAGAGAAAGGAAGCGATTTTATTGGAATTAGGGTTCTTGATTTAATGTGAAAAAAAGTAAATGGTAAATGGTGTAAATGTGGGGTATTTATAAGAGAAATAAATCCCACTATAAAAATAAAATATTAATTAATCCCTAAATTTTCGAAAATAATAACGTATTTTGATTTTGTGAAAATTTGAAATTCAAAAATAATTAATACCATCACGTCAGCATTGAATGCAATGACGGCTGATATGCCCACGCGCCCACTACTTGTTCACAATCCCCATAAAAAGCGCATCCCTTTTCAGAGATGGTTTTGACACATCATTTGACGGTTTCAAGTGGGATAAAACACTCGAGTGCCATCACGTGTCACAAAACTGACCAGGTATTTTCAACGTTATGAAATCTGGTTGACCACCAGTTTAAAGACAAGACTGAATATGTACACTGGAGGGTTTGTCCAGGTGCATATTCCAACTGGAGGGGTCTCCAGTTGCAATTTTTCAAATAAAATAATTTTAATAAGAAATTCAACTAGAGGGTTCTCCAGTTGTCATTTTCAAATAAAAATAGTTTTAGTAAGAAAAATTATTTTGAGTCTTTCCCCCAAAATGATGATCCAGTAATCGATTAGTGCCAGGATAGTATCACAAAGGCGTTCGATAGCCTGGCGAGCAAAGATTATCTGGACCTCCTCAACTGGAGAACCTCATCAGTGTCACTGACGCGTTCATAAAAAAATTCTCCAATTTTAAGGATTTAACATTCCCAGTTCGCTTATGAGATGTTTAAAAGTTTTCTCATCAAGAGGTTTTGTAAAAACATCAGCGAGCTGTTTGTCAGTGGGGATGAAATGGATTTCAATGTCTCCTTTCATAACATGATCACGAATAAAATGATACCTGACATCAATATGCTTTGTCTTCGAGTGCATCACTGGGTTGTGAGATATGGCAATTGCACTGGTGTTGTCACAAAAGATTGGTGTTCTTTTGTATTTTAGATCGTAATCTAACAACTGGTTCTTGATCCAGAGAATCTGGGCACAACAACTGGTCGCAGAAATATACTCTGCCTCAGCAGTGGACATAGAGACTGAAGTCTGCTTCTTGCTGGAATTAGGGTTCTTGATTTATTGAGAAGAGAGAGAAAGGAAGCGATTTTTTGGAATTAGGGTTCTTGATTTATTGAGAAGAGAGAGAAAGGAAGCGATTTTTTGGAATTAGGGTTCTTGATTTATTGAGAAGAGAGAGAAAGGAAGCGATTTTTTGGAATTAGGGTTCTTGATTTATTGAGAAGAGAGAGAAAGGAAGCGATTTTTTGGAATTAGGGTTCTTGATTTATTGAGAAGAGAGAGAAAGGAAGCGATTTTTTGGAATTAGGGTTCTTGATTTATTGAGAAGAGAGAGAAAGGAAGCGATTTTTTGGAATTAGGGTTCTTGATTTATTGAGAAGAGAGAGAAAGGAAGCGATTTTTTGGAATTAGGGTTCTTGATTTATTGAGAAGAGAGAGAAAGGAAGCGATTTTTTGGAATTAGGGTTCTTGATTTATTGAGAAGAGAGAGAAAGGAAGCGATTTTTTGGAATTAGGGTTCTTGATTTATTGAGAAGAGAGAGAAAGGAAGCGATTTTTTGGAATTAGGGTTCTTGATTTATTGAGAAGAGAGAGAAAGGAAGCGATTTTTTGGAATTAGGGTTCTTGATTTATTGAGAAGAGAGAGAAAGGAAGCGATTTTTTGGAATTAGGGTTCTTGATTTATTGAGAAGAGAGAGAAAGGAAGCGATTTTTTGGAATTAGGGTTCTTGATTTATTGAGAAGAGAGAGAAAGGAAGCGAGTTTTTGGAATTAGGGTTCTTGATTTATTGAGAAGAGAGAGAAAGGAAGCGATTTTATTGGAATTAGGGTTCTTGATTTAATGTGAAAAAAAGTAAATGGTAAATGGTGTAAATGTGGGGTATTTATAAGAGAAATAAATCCCACTATAAAAATAAAATATTAATTAATCCCTAAATTTTCGAAAATAAAACGTATTTTGATTTTGTGAAAATTTGAAATTCAAAAATATTAATACCATCACGTCAGCATTGAATGCAATGACGGCTGATATGCCCACGCGCCCACTACTTGTTCACAATCCCCATAAAAAGCGCATCCCTTTTCAGAGATGGTTTTGACACATCATTTGACGGTTTCAAGTGGGATAAAACACTCGAGTGCCATCACGTGTCACAAAACTGACCAGGTATTTTCAACGTTATGAAATCTGGTTGACCACCAGTTTAAAGACAAGACTGAATATGTACACTGGAGGGTTTGTCCAGGTGCATATTCCAACTGGAGGGGTCTCCAGTTGCAATTTTTCAAATTAAAATAATTTTAATAAGAAATTCAACTAGAGGGTTTTCCAGTTGTCATTTTCAAATAAAAATAGTTTTAGTAAGAAAAATTATTTTGAGTCTTTCCCCCAAAATGATGATGCAGTAATCGATTAGTGCCAGGATAGTATCACAAAGGCGTTCGATAGCCTGGCGAGCAAAGATTATCTGGACCTCCTCAACTGGAGAACCTCATCAGTGTCACTGACGCGTTCATAAAAAAATTCTCCAATTTTAAGGATTTAACATTCCCAGTTCGCTTATGAGATGTTTAAAAGTTTTCTCATCAAGAGGTTTTGTAAAAACATCAGCGAGCTGTTTGTCAGTGGGGATGAAATGGATTTCAATGTCTCCTTTCATAACATGATCACGAATAAAATGATACCTGACATCAATATGCTTTGTCTTCGAGTGCATCACTGGGTTGTGAGATATGGCAATTGCACTGGTGTTGTCACAAAAGATTGGTGTTCTTTTGTATTTTAGATCGTAATCTAACAACTGGTTCTTGATCCAGAGAATCTGGGCACAACAACTGGTCGCAGAAATATACTCTGCCTCAGCAGTGGACATAGAGACTGACGTCTGCTTCTTGCTGGTCCAACTTACCAGTTTTCCTCCAAGGAAATGATAACCTCCAGTAGTGGATTTCCTATCAATCTTACAACCTGCATGATCTGAATCTGAATAACCCATTAGATCGAACCCTGAGCCTTTGGGATACTAAAGACCAAGGCTAGGACACCCTTTCAGGTATCTGAAGATGCGTTTAACCGCATGTAAGTGTGATTCTTTTGGGTTAGCCTGAAATCTGGCACATAGACATGTTGCAAACATTATATCTGGTCGACTGGCAGTTAAATACATCAGTTAACCAACCATACCACGGTATTCAGTTGTGTTCACTGGTTTGCCAGTTGGGTCAGAGTCCAAATTTAAAGGTGCTGCAATAGGTGTGTTTTTGGATGGGATTGAATCAAATTTGTATTTTCTTAACAGATCTCTGACATATTTTTCTTCGTTTATAAAGATTCCATCTTTAGTTTGTTTAATTTGTAAACCCAAGAAAAATGTTAATTCTCCCATTAAACTCATTTCATACTCAGATGACATGATTTTAGAAAACTTTTTACCAGTTTTCCTCCAAGGAAATGATAACCTCCAGTAGTGGATTTCCTATCAATCTTACAACCTGCATGATCTGAATCTGAATAACCCATTAGATCGAACCCTGAGCCTTTGGGATACTAAAGACCAAGGCTAGGACACCCTTTCAGGTATCTGAAGATGCGTTTAACCGCATGTAAGTGTGATTCTTTTGGGTTAGCCTGAAATCTGGCACATAGACATGTTGCAAACATTATATCTGGTCGACTGGCAGTTAAATACATCAGTTAACCAACCATACCACGGTATTCAGTTGTGTTCACTGGTTTGCCAGTTGGGTCAGAGTCCAAATTTAAAGGTGCTGCAATAGGTGTGTTTTTGGATGGGATTGAATCAAATTTGTATTTTCTTAACAGATCTCTGACATATTTTTCTTCGTTTATAAAGATTCCATCTTTAGTTTGTTTAATTTGTAAACCCAAGAAAAATGTTAATTCTCCCATTAAACTCATTTCATACTCAGATGACATGATTTTAGAAAACTTTTTACACATTGCATCATCAGTTGAACCAAATATAATATCATCAACATAAATTTGTACCAGCAAGATATTACCTTTTTCTTTCAAGATAAATAAGGTATTATCTATTGCACCTCTGTGAAAACCATTATCAAGTAGATGTTTAGTTAAAGTATCATACCAGGCTCTTGGGGCTTGTCTAAGACCATACAAATCTTTGTTGAGTCTATAAACCCAATGAGGATGCTTCTCATTTATGAAACCTGGAGTCTGCTTAACATACACCACTTCTTCCAATGTTCCATTTAGGAACACACTTTTGACATCCATCTGATAGACTTTGAACTGCAAATGAGCTGCATAAGCCAAGAACAATCTGATGGCCTCAAGTCTAGTAACTGGAGCAAAAGCCTCATCAAAATCAACACCCTCTGCTTGACAATAACCCTTGGCAACCAATCTGGCCTTGTTTCTTACAACATTGCCATCTTCATCCATCTTGTTCCGGTAGACCCATCTTGTACCAATGGGTTCTTTCTTTAACCCAGGTGGACAAGGAACAAGTTCCCAAACATTATTCCTTTCAAACTGGACGAGCTCTTCTTGCATAGCTTCCACCTAGCTTGGGTCTGCCATTGCCTTGTCAATCTTCTTCGGTTCTATCAGTGATAAGAAGGTGACGTTCAAGCATTGCTCACTTGTGGCACTTCTAGTCTGAACCCCACTGTCTGGATCTCCAATAATCTGATCGATTGGATGTGCTTGAGTTCATTTAGTGTATTGACTAGGCTGGTGAACTACAATATCAGTGCAAGTCACCTGGTGATCCTCTTCAGTTGTAGCAACTGGTGGAGGATCAGCCCAAACTACTTCAACATCCTTATCAGAGTCAATGAGGTCACGATTGGCATCATGAAATTCTTCAATTAAAGGCATTGCTTGTAAAACTGGAGAAGTTGGAGTTTGAACTGGTGCTGATATTGGAGTGACACGTACATCTGATCCAATCACCAGTTTCTGTGGTAAATTGAAACTGATGGAAGGATAGCATGAAGTGTCTCTGGTGGCATTCTTCTTAACAACTGGTTCCACATCAGTTTGACTGGAAACATTAGCTGGTAGAGCATCTGACTGATGAACTGGGTCAGATGCACCAAAACTGATTGGAATAACTGGAGATATCAAGGTTTGGCCTTTTACTAATTGCATCATTTGATTCATCAAATGTGATATGAATTGATTCATGAACCTTTTGGAGTCTATAATTATAAACTCTAAAGGCCTTCTAATATCTGAATAGCCCAAGAAAAATCCTTCATCAGCTTTTGCATCGAATTTGCCTAACTGACTGGAATCATTTAAGATATAAACTGGACAACCAAACACATGGAAATAACCAATGTTTGGTTTACGATTCCCGAGGACTTCATAGGCAGTCTTCCTATGCCTTTTGACATAAACTAACCGATTTTGGGTATGGCAAGCTGTTGCCACTACTTCAGCCCAAAAACTGGTTGGAAGACCAGATTCAGATAGCATACTTCTGGCGGCTTCAATCAGGGTACGATTCTTTCTTTCAACAACACCATTCTATTCTAGAGAACGAGCTGAAGAGAAATTATGAGAGATGCCAGTGTCATTGCAAAATGATTTAAGTACATTATTCTGAAATTCTGTACCATTATCACTTCTCAACTGACACACTTTGTGAGTATACTTGAGTTCAATTCTTTTGATAAGAGAGATGATTTCAGCAGCTGCATCACTTTTGGATCTGAGGAAATAACCAATGTTTGGTTTACGATTCCCGAGGACTTCATAGGCAGTCTTCCTATGCCTTTTGACATAAACTAACCGATTTTGGGTATGGCAAGCTGTTGCCACTACTTCAGCCCAAAAACTGGTTGGAAGACCAGATTCAGATAGCATACTTCTGGCGGCTTCAATCAGGGTACGATTCTTTCTTTCAACAACACCATTCTATTCTAGAGAACGAGCTGAAGAGAAATTATGAGAGATGCCAGTGTCATTGCAAAATGATTTAAGTACATTATTCTGAAATTCTGTACCATTATCACTTCTCAACTGACACACTTTGTGAGTATACTTGAGTTCAATTCTTTTGATAAGAGAGATGATTTCAGCAGCTGCATCACTTTTGGATCTGAGGAATATCACCCAACAGAATCTGGTGAATTCATCAACCACAACTAGAGTGTAGCTCTTTCCAGCTCTAGTTTGAACATTCACTTGACCAAAAAGATCCATATGAAGCATGTGAAGAGGTTCAGTGATGCTAAAGTTTTGCTTGTCTTGAAACTGGCTCTTTTCTGCTTGCCCATCTCACACCCTGGACATGGCTTTTCCTTTTTAAAGGAAACTGGAGGTATCCCATCAGCCAGTTGTTTGCGAGACAACTTGTTGATGTTTTTAAAATTAAGGTTGGATAATCTCTAGTGCCATAGCCAGTTGGTGTCCTCATCTGCCTTGGTATAGAAGCACTGCTCTTTTGGAGCTGGTTCCATATCCATGATGTACACATTGCCTTTTCTAGGTGCAATCATAACCACTTGCCAATCCTTGTTAAATATGGTGCCTTGTGCAATATCGAACAAAACTCTGAAGCCATCATCACATAGTTGGCTTACACTGATCAGGTTATATTTTAAACCATTCACAAATGCAACTCTGGTGAATTTGACTTGTCCATTATTAAGCACACCATATCCTTCAGTTTTTCCATTCCCATCATTACCAAAAGTCACTGCCGGTCCATCTTGGACAGTGAACTCTTCCAGCAGGGGCTTACATCCGGTCATAGTCCGGCCAGCAGCGCTGTCCAGATACCAGGTATTCTTTTTACGATCGCCCTGCACACCCACAAAAATCATTAGTTATTTTTGTGAACCCATCTTTTCTTGATGGGTTCATTGGACTTCTCCTGAGAAGTCTCAGTTGAGTCTGGTGGGTTGGAACTGGAGGCTGGAGCTGAAGCCTTTTTATTAGCTTCAGGTCTAGGAGTAAAAACAATTGGTACTTGATATTTATTCCCCTTTTTCCTTTTAGATTTTGTTCCAGATGAAACATCTTTTAGTTTTAAAGAGGTTTTGATATTTTGTTTACCAACTGGAGGAGATAAACCTCCTTCCAGATTTTAATTCTGGCAGTGCAACTCTGAACCTGTCTAGACAAAAGTTGGAGTTGGTTTTCCAGTTGTGACAAAACATCTTTTTCATTTGGCTGTTGAACCTTGGACTTAGGTTCAACTGGAGTTTTGGTCTTTTGAGTCTTGGGCTCTTTAGACTTTTGAGGCAAAGGCTTATCACCAGTGACCTTTTTACCTGGAGCTTTAGACAGTTCAGCTCCAGATTTAACCTCAGAGGGGGTGGTCTCATCAGGTTCAGTCTTGACAGTCTTAGGTTGATCATATGGTGTTTCAACCCTAAGAGCTGGAGGCAATGCATGAAGATCTGGTATGAGAGCTGCCATGTCCAGATCTCCAGATTTCCATGCATTTTTCTGGGCATCAATTGTTTTTGAAAATGCATCATAGTTCTTTCCAGATGCCTTTACCCATGACTTGACAATCATCTTTTCTTTTTCAAGATCAAAATTTAATTTTTGATTTTCAAGTTCTAAAGCCTCATTTTTCAAAACTGACTCCTTGAGAGCCAACTGGACACTTTGCAAATCACCTAGTTGAGGTTTTAAATTGTTTAGTTCAGTTAAAACCATTTGTAGATATCTTTCACAATCAGTTCTAGTAGTTTCAACAAACAATAAATCACTATTTAGTGATTCAGCAATGTCCAGTTTCAGTTCTGTGTCAAACTGGTTGTCATACTCACTGACCTTTTTCAATATGATATCCACCCATCTACCAGAGACGACATCATCTTTCACCACATGTTGCTGTTCTTCCAAAGCCATAAAACACATATCCCTTATCTCCTCATCATCATCAGATGAGTGATCAGAGAGTTCCCATTTTCCTTCAGTCTTTGCCATCATGCACTTGTTCTTCTCATTTTCCATGGACAGAAGTGCAATCTGGGCCTTGAGCTTCTTGTATTTGTCTTTATATCTATCATCAGGCCGATTGAAATTAGGGACAGGGGACCAGTTTGGTTATTCATCTGACTAGATCTGTATTCCTTCATAAAATGCCCTTTCTTACCACACTTATAGCAGGTAAGATTGGCTTTATCCAGAGAGTTGGAGCTAGAAGAATTGTTGGAACCATTAAATCTATTAGATTTATGCTTAAACCTATTAAAGGTTTTAGCAATCATGGCTACCAGATCATCATCGTCAGTTTCATCATAACCATCACTGATTTCAGTGGTCAGGCCAGAGTTTAAGAAGCTGTTCAACATCTCCTTCATAGAGTGTGGCTGGACACTCTCAGCAGACATTAGAGCAGCACAAGGTCGCTCAGTTAGACTAGCAACCTTAGAACTCTGGGCATGATTCAAGGCATCCTGCTCAGCCACCAATCTTGCAGCATTATTATCTTCAGTGAATCTGAAGGCTCCATAGAGTGATGCAAGAGTATGGTTGTGCAGGGTTTTACCTTATCTTAAGACAAGAATCATGTTTTCCCATTTGGAAGGAAGAATATCACAAAACTTCTCAAGAAGAATATCCTTATCCTTCTCAACACCCAAGCCTCTTAACTGATTAATAAGGCTAGTAAATCTGGTGTAAGTACCAGTTAAACTTTCTTTGGGTAATGCAAAGAAGGATTCATACTTCTTGTTCAGGGCAACCTTTCTGGTGACAATAGTTTCATCACCTCCTTCAAACTGAATGACCAATTCTTCCCACATTGCCTTTGCACTGGCGAACAACACGAGTGCTGGAATTAGGTCTTCAGGGACAGCTGCAAGGATCATGTTTTTCAGTCTGGTGTCAAGGTCAACCAGTCTGCGATGCTCATCAGACCAATGGTCTTCTAGCTTTTCTCTAGAACCTCTTCTTCCAGTTGGATCTAGAAGAGGACTTACCCAAGAGGACATGGGTATATATGGTCCATCCTTAAGGATTTTCAACATATACCTCTCTATCCCACCAAAATGCAATAGCATTCTAGCCTTCCATGTACCAAAAGTCTCACCATTTCCATCAAATTTAGGAACTGGAGTGTTAGAGTAATGTACATGGACATGATTAGGGGAAGAAGGAGGTGGAGGAGGGTTGGTATTAGGTGGTGTATTAGGTCGAGTATTATTAATTGTTTCAGTTTGAGGACCGGAACCATTCTCACCTTCAGCAGTAGACATCTAAGAAGATCTAGGCAAGTATATTAGCCTTCCGCTCTGATACCACTTATAAGTCCCAACTCAATAGATGGTACTAACTGAAGACACCTTTATGTCAATGGTGAGTGAACTTTGCAATACGTACGCTGTATCTGGAGACGACCAGTTGCAACGTACTGTATACCAGGTTCTGGATGTATTACTTATTAAGGTGACAATAAGTAAAATGCAATGATACAAATACTTGTAAAGTAAATTGGTGAGACAATATGTATTTTTCAAGTGTAATTTATTTATTGATATTAAACAAATTACAAGGTTGTTGCGGAACCAAGATAATACACAAGTGTAAGTATCCTAACAACCTATGAAATACAATTGATCTAATACTTGGAAATTCTCTTCAACAATCGAAACACTTAAAGTTGTGAAATGTTCCTTTTTGCGATTGAGAGAAGGTTGCACAAGTTCACCAAGAAAATTGCAGGCTTGCAAAGTTGATTTCTTGGTTGTGCAACGACTCATATTTATAGTCGAAGTTGGTATTGGGAATACAACTTCGATGTATAAAATATAGTTGAAAGTATATAAGGAATTATATTTAATTCCTTATAATACAAGATAAAGTATGGGAAAACCAATACTTTATTTTATCAACCATTTAGTCTTTTGTATTATATATTTGGATAAGTGCTTTTATCCGCATACAAACACATAAGACAAACGTCTTCCTCGAGATCGGTGTAGAGCTTTGTAAGTGCGTCTACACTGATGGTCTCCAGTTCTCGATCTGGTTAGAATGACAACTGGGCTTCGCTGCCATTGTCATTCTCTTTCTTCCACTTGTCGTCTTTGACTTCAACTGGAACGTTCTTCATCTGGTCAGATCTCAACTGGAGGAAGTCTTCAGTTGCGTTAACTGTACGGTGCAACTGGACTTCTATATTTCTGGACATTTTCTTCAGGTCTCCAGATGTAACTGGAGACTCTCCAGTTACAACTGGAGACTGGCCAGTTTCAGTGAAACTGGTCCTAACAATATATATATGTGACCCTTATGAAGGTCAGGTTTTGCTAAAGGTTTATATAACCTTTATATTATCTTTATGTGCACGGGTTCGAAGGTATTCTTGCTCGATTTTCCGTGTCTCACGTTATGTGCATGGTTTACGAAGGTGTTTTCCTTCGTGATTTACACGTCTTATAGTTGTTTTTGTGCATGCTTCGCAGTAAGAGTCTTACTTACTGATACGTCCCACGGTGTATCAATATACCAAAGTATATTGTACACAGGATAGTTGTAGAGGGGGTGAATACAACTTTTCTTGAACTTTACAAACTTTTAAATACAACGTTTTAAAGACTCAGACTTGTACATAAAATAAGTAAAGAACAGGAATCAATAAAACAGTAAAGCAGTAAATAAACATTCTTGAACACAGATTGTAGTTTTTCAAATGTAATTCTTTATTAAGAAATAATCTATACACAGAATTACAGGGTTGTTGCGGAATAAAGATAGCCTACAGATATCTAAACAACCCTATGAAATGACAAACAACAATCAATAAGTTTCAGCTCAAGAGAATCAGCCCAAGCTGATCTCGTACAGACTAAGCTGTGTCTAAGAGCAGAGAAACTTGTGTGAAGAATGATTCTTAGGAATGTCACACATATGCAATCTAGGAATGTAGCTTTTATAGGCGAAAGCTCTTCTTTTCTTGGTACCCAATTCTTCCACGTATTCTTCTTTCACTGGACAATGAGGGAATAATCAATCGTGCCTTCATCGTACTTGCGGTCCCCCACGTACAGCTGCACATTCTTCATTATCCAATAAGAGTATGGACACGCATATGCATATCTAACCACCAACCTGGATATCTAACCAACATGCAAAAGTTTCCTGTTGCTTTCCTTCTTGTTTTTATACCAGTAAGAGGATCACCAATAATTTGGATTAATTGGATGAGATCTAGTCCATTTTGTCACATGAGTTGGATTATTTGCAACTGGGACTGTAGGCTGGTTCTGATTAGAAGGTCCTACATGATCTGCTTGCGGAAGAGACTGATCAGCATGGTCATTAGTTGTAGAATCTGAACCAGCTTGGACAACAATTGATGGATTAACATCTTCAGTAGGGGTTGGATCAGCTTGAGCATATTCAAACATTGGCACTTCTTCTTCTTCTTCTTCAATAGGTTGCTCCCCCTAAGTTTGTGCACCATTAAATCCAACAGGAGGATTTGTTGGAGGCTTATTCTTAGGTACAACCAGTTCTTCAAAATCAAAGTCTTCATCTTCAGGAGGAGAACTATCTGGCTTGGAACAACCTTCTTCAATGCTTACATTTACAGAGTTCTCAATTGTTTTAGTTCTCTTGTTGTACACTCTGTAAGCCTTCATCATAGTTGCATATCCAAGTAGGATACCTTCATCTGCTTTTTCATCAAACTTTCCTAGATGGTCTTTCTGATTTAGAATATAGCAAGGACATCCAAACATTCTTAGGAAACCAATTTCTGGTTTTCTCCCCCTAAGAAGTTCATATGCAGTCTTCTGGTGTCTTTTTACAATGAGAGATCTGTTCTGGGTAAAGCAAGCTGTGTGTTCTGCTTCAGCCCAGAAATGAGACTTGACATTGTTTTGAGCCATCATGGATCTGGCAGCTTCAATGAGAGTTATGTTTCTTCTTTCTGCAACACCATTTTGTTGAGGAGTTCTGGCAGCTGAGTAGACTTGTGAAATTCCTTTTTCACTGCAGAATGAGTTAAGAGTGATATTCTTAAATTCAGTACCATTGTCACTCCTTAACTGCCTAACAGGCCTTTTGTAAAGAATTTCAGCTTGCTTGATGAAATGAATAATGCTGTTAGTAGCTTCACTCTTGTGCTTTAGAAAGAAAACCCAGGTGTATCTAGAATACTCATCAACAATGACCAAGGAGTATCTTATTCCAGAGAATGAAGGAGTACTAATTGGTCCAAAGAGATCCATATGAAGCAAATCCAAACAACTGTCAATGGTTGAGCATGTTTTGGACTTGAAAGTATCTTTGTGTTGTTTGCCTTTCTCACAAGCACCACACAACTTGTCTTTCTCATAATTAATCACTGGAAGACCAGACACCAACTCTTTCTTACACAGCTTGTTGATGTCTTTGAAATTCATATGAGATAACCTTTTATGCCACAACCAGTACAGCTCATCTTGAGTCTTTGACATGAAACAAACTTCCCTTGTCACAGTAGGTTTTCTCATGTCAAAAGAATACAAAGACTCATCTCTCTTTGCAACAAGAACCACATTGCCTTCTAAATAAAGAACAACTCCCTTATCAGATGTGAATCTCACTTCATAACCAGCATCACACAACTGACTTACACTGATCAAATTGTGCTTCAAACCATTTACATATGAGACCCTTCTGAATGTAAGAGGACCATTTGAAAGTATACCAAATCCTTCTGTCTTGCCTTGAGAGTCATCTCCAAAAGTAACATTAGGACCATCGCGAATCCTAAAGCTACATAGCAGGGACTTACATCCGGTCATATGCTTGGAACACCCACTGTCCAAGTGCCAGGTATTATCATCATGACTGCCCTGCATTTTCAATAAGAGATTAGTTCATTTTGGGAACCCATCTAAAGATGGGTTCACCAGAGCTGACCTTCTGGTCTTACTCAGATTGGGCAACAGAACTTAGACTCTTATCACATTTGGACACCCATTGTTGCTTGATCTGTCCCTTACCAGATTTGAAGTTCTTTTTAGCAACAACTAAGGTTTCCTTTTGAACAAAACCTTTGCCTATTCCTGATTTCTTACATTCAGCTCTTAATTTTCTTTGATCAACAGTTTTTGGATCAGACACATTTTTAAGAAAATTTACATCATTTGAAACCTCACCAATTCTGGACTCAACATATTTGGAAATCATTTTGTCATAGTCAGATTTGGTGGTTTTTGAAATAGACTCATATTTAGTTTGTGACGAACTTCCTTGAGAACCAGAATTCTCATTCTTTAAAAGCTTAACTTTCTCTTTTGGAACACTGTGATCTAACCTTTCTCTTAATTCTCCTAGAATTCTTGTTTGTTTTAGACACAGAATCTGACACAGATTGGGTAATGGTCAATTTAGATAAGTCAAGACTTTCTTCAGGTTTTAACTCAACAACCTAATCAACCTCAGACACAGCTTCAACAATGGTTTGGCCAATAGTTTCAGGATCATTAAACCCAATACCAGATTTCTGAACCAGCTTGATTGGTTTAGAATTCTTTCCCTTAGTTTGGACTTTGGGTGGTGAAGGAGGCTGACAACAAGGCTCCATAGCACATACCTCAGCAATGGCTATGGCCCTATCATAATCACCATCAAAAATAACTTGGATCTGATGAGGTATTTGGTCATTGACACACTTAGCAGTTCTCTTTGAACATATACACCATGATTCAGTAATTTATTTAACTTTCAAAAACTTTTCTTCGGCAGTCTTAGCTTCTTTAACCAAAATTGAGTTTAATTGTTTTTGAGCTTTAACTTCAGATTCAAGTTTCTCAATGGTGTGACTTTTAGAACTGTTATCAAGTTTCAACAAATGTATTTCCTTTTTGAGTTCTTGATTAAAGTGTTTTTACAAGAGGACCTCATCACCAAGTCTATTTAGTCTAGACAATTTCTCATTATCAGACAGATTGGAAAAAGAAGTTACCTCTGGTGGAGCAGTCTGACTGGTAGATGCCTGGTGAGCTGACTCAGATTGTTGTTGCATTTTGGCAAGATCTTCAGCAAACTTCTGAGTAGCTTATTTGGCCAGGAAGCACTTGGCATCTTTGTACAGCTCATCATCAGAAGATGTGGCACTTTCAGCCCAGTCTTTGGCTACCAGACTCTTCTCACTCTTAGTTCACCTTCTCAGTCAGTTCAGCTACTTGTGCTTTCAAAGCTTTGTATTTGGTCTTGAGTTTTGAGTATTTTTCACAGTCTTGGATCTACAATCACCAGCCATGTGTCCAGTCTTGCCACATTTGTAACAAGTGACTTTGGACATGTCAAATGGCTTCTTTGTCTTGTCAGCTTGGCCACCTCTTCCTTTTCCTTTAAACTTATTAAAGGATCTCCTTCTGATCCTTTCAGCCAACATAGCTACTTCATTAGCTAGTTTATCACCATCAGATTCATCACATTCAGATTCAGCACAAACAGAGTTAGGATAAGAAATCACAGGAATATCATCATTAACATAAGGAATGATCTCATTGCTAATTGAACTAGGGTGTTCAAACATGGAAGCAACTAGTGCAGCAGCAGGCTGACTATAAGAATCACCCATAGCAATTAACTTTTCTGCCTCTGAACACTCTTGGTTATGAAGTAAACCAAAGAGTCCAGGGAGATCAAGATCATTGTAAACAGAACTTAACTTAACAGATGAAATATAGTTGTTCCATTTTGGTGGTAAAGAATCAAGAAATTTACTTTTCAAAACACTATTTTTCTTAACAATTCCAACAGCAGCTAAATCATTTACCAAAGCATTAAAGCGGGTATGAGTGTCTGTTAAGGATTCATTTCTCAAAGAGAAGAATCTCTCATACTTCCTGGTTAAAGTAGTTATGGTAGATTCCATGGAAGTAGAGCATCCCTCAAACATGACAGTCAATGTACCCCACATTTTCTTAGCTGTTGAACACATTTTAATAGAATGGTAAATATCTTTGGGCATAACTTGGACAATGAAATTTCTAGCCTTCACATCCAAGTTTGCCATTTTCCTATCCTCATCCGACCAATCTGCCTTGTCCTTAACAATAGATTTAACTGTGGCAGGAATGGTTGGTTGACCTTCCCTGACCACAGCTTCAACCACAAGGGTCTGTGTAGGAACATAAGGACCATCCAGAAGGATGTCAGGCATATTATTATCGATGGATTCAAGGAACAAAGACATACGAACTTTCTACCACTGAAATCATCTTTATCAAACATGGGTGGTCTGGTTGAAGAACCATTATCAATATAAGATGACATAATGCTTTACTATTAAAGAAAATATGCAAGGATCAAGTCAAGTTAATTCTTAACCCCTGCTCTGATACCAATTGATACGTCCCACGGTGTATCAATATACCAAAGTATATTGCACAAAGGATAGTTGTAGAGGGGGGTGAATACAACTTTTCTTGAACTTTACAAACTTTTAAATACAACGTTTTAAAGACTCAGACTTGTACATAAAGTAAGTAAAGAACAGGAATCAATATAACAGTAAAGCAGTAAATAAACATTCTTGAACACATATTGTAGTTTTTCAAATGTAATCCTTTATTAAGAAATAATATATACAAAGAATTACAGGGTTGTTGCGGAATAAAGATAGCCTACAGATATCTAAACAACCCTATGAAATGACAAAGAACAATCAATAAGTTTCAGCTCAAGAGAATCAGCCCAAGCTGATCTCGTACAGACTAAGCTGTGTCTAAGAGCAGAGAAACTTGTGTGAAGAATGATTCTCAGGAATGCCACACATATGCAATCAAGGAATGTAGCTTTTATAGGCGAAAGCTCTTCTTTTCTTGGTATCCAATTCTTCCACGTATTCTTCTTTCACTGGACAATGAGGGAATAATCAATCGTGCCTTCATCGTACTTGTGGTCCCCCACGTACAGATGCACATTCTTCATTGTCCAATAAGAGTATGGACACACATATGCATATCTAACCACCAACCTGGATACTAGGATTCTTCCTAGTCACGTCATATGTCCTTATCTTCAATCCAGGTTGTTATCTTCACTTGATTGTCAGACACAGATTGGGCCGTTTGTCAAGGCACCAATCTGCCTAAGTGTTTCCAAGCTGACTGCTAGCCCCAAGCTGCCTTCCACTGCCAGCTTGGTCCTCTATCTTCAATCCTCCTCTTCCACTTGGATTGAATGCTATATTCTTGTTGATGCAGCTTGATTAACAGTTGCTTCCATAAGATAATACATTACAAAGTATGAAGCCTGATCTGGGTTAGTTACAGATCGCAAGCTGTGTCAGCTTAGTCTGACCCAGATCAGATTTCAAGAACCAAAAGATTTACTAAGTGTTTATAAGTCAGATTTGTCATCATTAAATTTACATACATCAATGGGACTCAACACTTACGATCCGGCTTTTATGTTATGTAAGCGTCCCTTTGAACATACATCTTTAGCCTTAGTAGCATGTCTTTAGTTAGTTAGTTTGTACGTACGTAGTAAAAATAATAATACGATAGGAAGAGACCCTTCGTATGTACAAGAGATCACTTTGTGACCTAGAAAACGAAAAATTTTATTAATCACTGTGTGATTACATAAATTCCTAATAGGATTGCTATTTATTTGCCATAAGGGTGTAACCTATTACATTTATCACTCTTGTGAGAAAAATAAAGGCTACAAAGCAACCTAGGTACGTTGTACCTTTAGTCTTCGTCCTCCTTTGCTCCAAAGGATCCAGTGGATTCCTCTAGGTCAGAGGTCTTTGAAAGCTTTAATGAATTTGAGGTCGATTCCTCGCTCTTTTGGGAACCTTCAATTTCTGAAAATTCTTCGTCTTCTTTATAAATCATAAAGATTGTTTGTTCCGGAGCTTTGTTCCTCTCTTGGCTTCCTTCCTCATCCTTCACTTTGATATTTTGTCGAATTTCCAATAACAGGTGACCTAGCTCTCCCTCCTATGGCTTTGCTTATTGCTTTCCTTAGGTTGATGCAGTCATTAGTGTCATGACAGTGATCGCAGTGAAACTCGCAGTACTCATCGTAATTCTTTTTGTTCTTGTTACTTAGCTTCGGAGGGGGTGCGAAGGTCTTTGCCACCTTCTCCGTTCCTAGGATCGCCCTTGGGGTCTTGGTAAGTTCTGGAAGGATTGCCCTTTCCTTTCCTTTGTCTTCTTTGCTATACGGAGAATACTTAACCCGGCTATCTTTGTTACTGAACGAATTTTGCTTTCTTTTGCCTCCGGAGGACTCCGCATCTTGTGTTGGTCCTCCGATGCTATTGGTAGCAGTATCTCTAGCGTCCAACCATGCATATGCTTTGGCCTTCATATCTTTGAAAGTTTCTGGAAGCTTTTCTACTAGGTGTTCGATAAGGGCTCTACTTCGGCAACCATGAATGAGACCTGATATCCTTTGGGATTCTGGCAAAGTGGGTATCTCTTGAGTTTCGTTGGTATACCTATTTATGAAGGGCCTAGTACCTTCTTCCGCTCCTTGTTTGATATTATGAGCTGCAATATAGCCAGTTATTGATCCCTTCGGAAGATTGTTAAACCATTCTCTAGCATCACTTTTAAGTACCCAACCGAAGGCTCTGCAGGCTACGGGGTCGTTCCATTGTTGCATAGCTACTGCTCCTCTGAATAGTTGTAAGAAGTCATCGGGATCGGTTTTCCCTTCATACGTTCCTAAATGGGAGGGGCACTTCATATTCTTAGGTAATGGGTACTTTTGTATCCATTCAACCAAGGGTGAGACGTTGGATTCATCTTCAAGAGGAAAAAGTTGTTCTTGACTCGTACCTACTCCTCCCGTATTGAATGCTACTACCGGAGTGGTGTTGGTTTCCCAAGGGTATCCTCCATATTGTCCATACCATGGGGGGTAGAATAGGTAGGATCCCATTCCGGCTGTTACCTGCGAAGGCTGGGGCTCGGAGAGCTGAGGTTGAGTCATTGGATAGCTTCGAGGATACCCCGGAGGTCTTGGTCCGTACCTTGGTGGCATCGGAGGTGGCATTCACCAATACGAGTAGTAATCGTATGGATGGGGGACTCCCTGGGGGGTTGTTACCGTTGAATCCGTAACAACTGAAGCTCCGGGAACATTACTGGTTCTCGCCCTATGTCTGGGGATTCTTGTTAAATCAGGGAAGTTAAAGTTTGTGTCACCTGCCACTTCCTGAGCCCTTCGCTGTGGTTGGGGAGTAACCTCTGGGCTTTGGGGATTGCGTGCGTTGTTCCCTTTTGGTCTTCCATCTTGGTCCTCCACCTCCCATTCTTCGTCAGTATCGCTTCCAAAGTTTAGCGCTCTCCCCGCCATTCGCTGCCTGTTAATGAATCTCAAGGCTTGATTTCTCAAGAGTTGCTCTTCATTAATTGGCTCTACTTGCCTTAAAGCTTTTGCTCTGTTGTTTCACCTTTGATATTGTAAAGAGGTTTCTGGGCGGTCAGCTGCCGCGAACTTGGGAGTACTGAATGATGGCGATGAGACTCTAGCCGCCTGGGAGGTGGCTGCATTAATCGGGATTTCCTGGCCTGCACTCGACATGATTTTAGTGAATCTGTGTAGTGGTCTGATGGTGGGTTTTTTGTATAGTGTCCCACGGATGGCGCCAAATGATTGTGCACCAAATCGTATCAAGAGGCTTTTTATTCAAAGGTAAAACCCTAAGTGGTTTTTAAGATTTGTTGGCGATTCCCCGAAGGTAGGAACATTGTTCCTTTACGCCAACGAAGGTGGATGAAGGTGATAGTCGAATGGTATTCGACTTTAGGGTTCTTTTTGATCGATCGATGATCGAGTACGTGTAGGGTTTTCTTTCGATATTGTATGCCGAATATCTTATTCTCGAATGTGAAGGAGTTCTCCTCCTTTTATAAGAGGAGTTTCCTTGGAGGAGAAGGTTAGGGTTTCCCTATTCCTTCTTTGATACAAACTCTACTTACCATCTTTATTCGATCTAGTTTCCCTTGGGAGTTAATCCCTTAGAGAGATCGAACTAGGCAAGGATTGTATTTATTATTGGAAAGGATTTATATTAATCCTTTTCGTCTAAGTTAGGCACCTTCGCGCTTGTACCCTCTGTGAGGGTGCTTCGTGTTAGGTATCCTTCGTATAGCGATTCGGAGGGGTACGTCGTCATGCGCTAAGCAAACTGGCATCCCTTACATTCTCACACCTAGCCAAGGATGTCCTAATCGAAGTGCTCAAAGATTGGTCAATAAGCGAAAAAGAGGTGTTAACCGTAATTACGGAAGACCCTGATAATTGGATGAAGCCTATAAGAGAATACTTGATCAGTGGACTCCATCCAGAGGATAAAAACGAAGCCAGGAAAATAAGAATTAAGGCGCCACAGTTCAAAATCATAGATGGAATATTATATAAAAAAGCCTTTCTAACCCCATGGTTAAGATGCGTATGACCAAACGAGGCTAGCCCGATAATCACAAACATGCACGGAGGAGTTTGCGGACATCACCCCGGCCCAAGGTCAATAGTAGCAAAAATATTAAGGCTCGGCTACTACTGGCCAACTATGCCGAAGCAAGATATGACCTCTGTCATCTCCGTGTGGCCATTTGCGCAATGGGGAATTGATATAGTCGGACCATTGCCATTAGCAGCATCGAGGCACAAATTCTTGGTTGTTGCAATCGATTACTTCACCAAATGGGTAGAAGCAAACCCGCTGACAGAAATAACAGGAAAAAATATAGAAAAATTCGTCTTCGAACACATCATATGTCGGTTCGAAGTACCGCACATAATTATCTCTGATAACGGGAAACAATTCTCGGAAGGCACTTTCGCAGATTTCTGTAGTTGGTTAAAAATTCAACAGAACTTCACATCCGTATACCACCCCCAAGGAAACGGAATGGTTGAAGTAACAAACCGAGACTTAGTAAAAAGCATTGAAAAAAGGTTGGGACCCACCCGAAAAGGATGGGTAGACGAAATACCCCTGGTGCTTTGGGGACTGAGGACCACACCGAAAAGGGGAACAAAAGAAACGCCCTTCAACTTAGTATATGGGTCCGAAGCAGTTTTACGAACGGAGCTCCAAGTCTCCACCTGCAGGGTATCTAACCTAGAGACGGAGAATAACGACGAAAATCTCCGAATAAATCTTGACATCCTGGACGAACGAAGGGAGATAGCAGCAATAAGAACGGCATCCTACAGACAAAAAGTAGAAGACTACTACAACAAAAGGGTGCGGAAGTCGACCTTCAAACCAGGAGATTACGTGCTCAGGCTCAATAGCCAGAGCAAAGAAGAGGAAAAAGGCAAACTCAGCCAAACATGGGAAGCACCATATAAAGTGACCCAAGCCTACGGAAATGGGGCCTATGACCTGGTCGACATGGAAGACAAGTCAGTTGGACGATCATGGAACGCAACCAATCATTTTTAATCATTTTGGAGCAAGTCTTTAATAAAATAAGAATTAAGCGAACAGGGTCGCAACCTTTCGTAAATATAATTATGAGTACGTACAAGTAATTAAAACTATATATAATAAAGTTGGAGTAAGAGGACGCTCATTAAATCAAACATAACCACGGAAAAAATCTTAAAAATATAGATATAAGCCCGGTTAAAACTCAATCACCACGATAAAAGTCTTTAGCACTAAAGATAAAATCAGAGTGTAGAGAGTATAACAAATTGTTCACGAAATAATACACAAACCAAGCAGTCAAATTTTGTCATGAATCAGGAAGAAGTACGAGGCTTCTTCTGTAACAGATTTTCAACAGAAGCGGAATCATTGGCAGAAATCTCCTTTACAAAAGGAAAATCTGCACTTGCGAGAGCATGTTCAGCTGCTGCCACTCTCTCCGAGGATTCGTCCACAAAGTCTGAGGCAAGAACAATCTGCCCATCCCTCGCCAGCTGGCTCAACACAGATGCCCTCTCCTGGGCACGGTTGGCATTCACAACCCCCGCCAGCAGCACACCAGCCTCTTCACTCCTTATCAGTTCTGCACAAACATATGGGATGACCTCAGACACAATCCTCTTGGATTTCAACTCAGCAGCAGCAGTCTCTTGGCGGGCTTCCTGCAATTGGGCTTCAAGCTCAGCAATTCGGGCATCCTTATCATCAATAGCTTTTTTACTTGCCTCGCAGAACGACCCCATATTATTAATTCTTGCTTGAGCACTCTGCAGCTGCCGCGCAAAAATAGAACACTGCTCCCTTTGCTCCGCCATCTGCCTCTTCGAAGAAAGAAGATCATTCTGCAAACGAGTAATAAAGAACTCCTCACCATGACAAGAATCGCAGACAGAAGATCCCTCCTCACGATGCCGACCCCTCAAATTCGCCAGTCGTTCCTCCATATCCGCATGTTGCTGAATCAAAAGCCGATGACGGCCATTCAGAATAGTTCCAACAATAGTGCTCATGTAAAGAAGTTGATCATAAGAAGCATGCAGATTACCGGCATTCAAAGCCATCAGCTCTCGAACCCACTCATCAGGAACAAATCGGAACAGGATATCCTCCACCTCATCAGGACTGGGAACATCTACAAAAAAAAGAGAGAGAAGAGAAATAAGTATGCCACACACGGAGGACATCATAGGTGACATACGACCTCAACAGATACTCACTCAGACTTATATCATCGGCATTAAGTTCACCTAATAGCATTGTATCAAATATGGATTGTGGCTTCGCCTTTTTTGACGCTTTGGAAGCCGGCTTTGACGAAGACTTCCTCTTCTTATAAGGAGTTGAAGTCGATGGAACTTCTTTTTCAACGACGACAACCTCCTGCTCCACAGGCTCTTCAGATAGCAAATTAGCAGAAATTACAGACAACTTGGGCTGACACTCCACCAGAGGAGCCTTCACAAACTGCGCTAATGAAACCTCTGAAAAACATTTTCACGCACATTGAGCAATAACATTAACAATAAGCAGTCGTGACAAGCGAATACCGAAATTACTTACCATTTCCTTCAACAAGAATCCTGGCATCTACTCCTTCAGGCCACTGTTCAGAATACCGGCTTGGTGCAACACAACATCGGGATAACGATCCAACTTGACGGGATTCTCAATAAGTTGCTGATACAGAGGAAACTCCAGTGCGTATGCGGGTGCTGACTCTTTGAACTTTGTTGGCTTACCACCAGTCAACAACGAAGAGTATGCATCGGGAATTATGGAAGACTCAACAAAAACAAACTCATTCTTCCACCCCCTCACATCAGTGCTACCCGGAAGAAAGCAATCGATCTTGGGTTTCTTCTGTATTGTCACCCAATCGCCAGCGTTGCACAACTCGGAAAAGGCAGAAAACAAATCTAGAGTTGCCTCACCACCATACGCACAACACAGAATCTCAAAACCTATGATACGGGAAACACCGTTGGGATGCATAAAGGAAAACGGACAGTTATAATGGCTAAGGACATCAAGGAAAAAAAGGGAAAGCGGAAATCTCATATTCCCTCGGGTAACGTGAGCGACATATAGACCCACAAAACCCTGAGTGGGATTCGCAACAGTTTGTCCAGGGGACGGCAATTGAACCGCCTTATCTTAGTTTGACAAATAGGTGGTACAAAACCACCCTAACCCCTCGGGGGTAACAACGGAGGATAGATCATTACGTCCTACTTTTGCCATTTCTAAAGATCAATTGAAGAAAAGAATCGAAGGAAATACGGCTAACCTGGAGATCTCGAAAAATTAGGGCAGAGAGAATGAAGCGATTGGGGAAATGATCGGATCAAATCGCCAGGTAAATACAAGGTACCCCTCTTTCCTATATATTTTCATTTTTTTACCCTCGTAATTTTAGAGTCTAAAAAAACAGCCAGTCGCTGTCTATTTAATTAGACTGCGGGGCTTGATGATGTACCCTACCCGGAGCTCCACCTCCGTATCAGATACCTAAGGGGAAAAACTGAGACATCTATACGAAGCACCGCCTCCGTAAAACAGAAGCACCCCCGGAGCTCTTAAGTTCCGGATGATGATATACCCTATACGGAGCTCTACCTCCGTATGTAAATCTGCTATTACGAAGGCTGCTTAAGGATGTTTTCTGCCAGAAATACGGAGCTCACCTCCGTCAGAACGGAGCTCACCTCCGTCAGAACGGAGGTCACCTCCGTAGAACGGAGCTCATCCGGCAGAACGGAGCTCCGCCAAATATGGAAGAAATCTCTTCTTTCTTCCTCCTAAAGAAAAGCTACGTTTCCATATCTTTTACTATTATAATATAATTAATTATAAGGCATGTAAATCCCTTAAACATGTCCTACGAATCTTTTCCTAAACTCTAGGGTAAAACCCTAATGACCTAACTTATCCTCCAAGATTACCCATCTTATAAATAGAGGACTTCCTCATAAGATGGAGGCATGTTCTCTTCACCCCAAAACACATAAGGTGGTCGGCTTCTCTTATATGGAGAATCGTCCACCGCCAACACAAGAACCTCCGATACAATGACGTAAAGCGGCTCCATAAGCCCTCTGACCGGAAGGGAATCGCCGACGAATCGGTCAAAACCCCCTCCTTGTTTCCGATCGAAGGTCCATGCGGTTCTTTGATCAAACAAATTGGCGCCATCCGTGGGACCATATACTACACGTTCCCACCTCCACCTCCGGATCAGATCTCCAACAGTTAACGAATCATAAAAATCGTTAAACTGCTTATCCAGATATCACAACACCCAATACCGTTAAATAAAAAAAAAACTTTCGAAATCCCTTTTTTCTGTACAGCCGTCCCATTGTCATCAATCAACTCAAAGTGATTATCACCATAAACAACAAAACAACAAATCATCATGAAGATTGAAGCTCAATATTTAATATTTGAACTATCACTTGTCGTCTGCTTAAGAATTACCGTGTGCCTCTAATCACTTTATCCAAAAGTTGATATTATGATTCGTGAATCTAATTTTTGAAGGATTCGCAAAATGGCACACAACCGCCGCTTCCTACTGTTACTACCCTTAGTTCGTTAATGAACCAACATGGGGTATGGAGGCTAGCTGGAATTTTGTGACTCCAAAATACAATCCAAGATCACAATTATCACATCTGGATTCGGTCACGAAAAAACTAAGACGACAATAATGGCTCCTCCTCATCAAAATAACGCCATATAGAAGCAAGTGAAGAAGACTCGAAGAAAGGTTCCAAGCAAAATCGTTAAACCGCCGCCGCGACTCGACTCGACTCGACTGCTGACCATAAATCAAGGTCCATGTCCGGATGATTTAAATTTCAATACAAACAAGAAATCCTTCCTATAATCTCAGAACCAAACCTCACGATCAAGGCTAGAGTGATGATGCATCTCAGCCAAAAAACGTAAAAATAGTTGTCGTACTCAAAACAGTCGCTACATGTGGCTTCCAAAAACGACTCTAATAATAGGGTGTTTGCGATCGATGGAAGAAAAAAGGAAGGAGTAACAACCATTAGATCAGATCTTAACACAGAAAAAGAAGGATCTATCATCGGACTATGGCAAGAACTGAAAAGAAAGTCGCGATGCTGCCACCAAGCCATGGAGTAGCGAACTTTAGTCATGGAGAAGCATCTTCAGATATCGACCAACAGTTAAAAATCATGCAGCAGTTATACAAAGAAGATTACACGAATAGTTGCACCAAAAAACGTTTGGAGAAAAAAAAAAAAAAAAAAAAAAAAAACCAAAACGGGTGGCACACCGCGCCACCACCAGAAGCAACCACTTTGGTGCTGGTACCTAACCATGAATAGAGATCCCCTGGGGTGACTAAGACCTGTATAGATGCCTTGGGTCTTCACCTTGGCCAGAAAATTTGTTAAGAGGACTCGAAAAAGGTTTCTCGGGTGTGACACCGCAAGTCAAGATTACACCGCCGCTAAGCCGCTTCAAGCTCGATTCAACCATAAAAAGCCATGATCGAGATCTGATTCATAACTAGGATCTAAAGATTTAAAGTTTTAGATTCGCGAGAATTGGAGAAAGAAAGGAGAAAACGTCGAAGAATATGCAATCTGCCATCGCAACAAACTGCCATTATATACATGAGATGAATTCTCAAACAAAGTGATGGACAGATTCAAGCAACATATGCAATACTCGGCTATCAGAAGTAACGTATTTTAGCTCAAGTCACCTCTGAGCCGCCACTAATCGCCACTTCTACGGACCAGCTACCAGAAGCATGTCATAACTACAACTCGGGAACCTTCTAAAAGAGCCACTCGCGAGAATGGTGTCTCGTTCGCACTCGACTCCTCGCGAAAAATCTGAAAGGGACCTACTGCCTCATGCGGTCCGATGGCGAATGATGACTACAAAGTTGACGCGTAATGACTCAAGTTTGACACGACGAAGTACAATATACTTTGCCAATGTCAATTCCAAGTCTGCAAAAATAGTCAGCGAAAAAAAAGATGACATCCCAAGCGACTAACGTCGAGTCAACACAAATGGTGACTCGACAAGTTATGACGGTAGCTCGAAACAACTTATGTGATCTCATGTACAAGTCCTTCGCAAAACGGGTAAAAAACGCCACATCAAAGAAAATATTTACCGAATAGTAGTAACGATACGTTTGCCTACGATGGCTCGACCGAAAGACCAATCGGATGGGTCACTTTGGCTAACGTCACGAAGGTTACAAATTTGGGTTACCTTCTAAACGAGCTCACGGTCGATAATGCGGAGCTTAAAGTTATTGGTAACCATGCATGCTAGAATTGATGTTCATGCAGACACTCACGTCAAAATCAATATACATGGCATGAAGTATATATGCATGAAAAGCACAAATTAATTCCATGAACAAAAAATCAATTGATGCACATGGCTTACAAGAGGATGTGAAGAAGCTCAGCCTTGGTTCGAGAAGAAAAAAATCCTAGCCAAAAAACTCAAAAGATTATTATTGGAGACATACATCTTCAAAATAATGTAAGGACAAGTATGCAGCCACTACTAAAGCCACAAGTGTCAAATGCCAAAATCATGGAAAAAGAATGGGAAACGAATGTCTCGCTACTTCCAACGGAAGCTCGAATGATGAACTTGTCGCGAAGCAATAGAAAGGCTCCATCATGTTACGAGGCAATATAAAAATATATCATGGGATTTTTACAACCCATGAGCAAGTGGAAGATGTTGCCAACACCGACAAACGGAATGGAGATCTCAAAGTCGCTAAGAAAGACCACCGACAAAAAGAAAGATCGCGCATCAGAATTTTCGCAATTACCTCGCAGGAACAGGGCTCACTACCGATCGTGATGTTGAGCAGAAAACATCACCACAACTAGATAATTTGCCCCGAGGCATGGTATATGACAAGAACCATTGTTGCAAACGAAGCTTTCAAGACAGAACGAAATAGGGAAATTGATACGGGTCATGCATACAAGTCAATTACATCTGACACCTCTCGTTCTGAATGATACAAATGTTTCCATTGGCATTATGGTTTTGCCAAAAACCCAATTCCATACCATGTTAATCATACAAGTGACAATGAGCATGTGAGGATATGTTTTGGAAGTCCTAGTAAAATTCATTCAAGCATTGATATAAATTATCATGCAAGACTAAATGAGCACTTGGAAGGACAATCAAGAATAAGTTGGCAGACCAAATATTTTGGCTAAGCGCGCGGCAAGTTGGAATAAGGAGTCCGAAAAATATATATATAGACCTTACGAGCACATGGCTGGGTAGGAATTAATTTGTGAAACCAATATTGGGATTCACACCAATTTGAGATAATCATGGCATTAGCTCGATCCTATCAGCCCACAAAATGTCAAGGTCACAAAGATACAAAGCAACAGTTGCCGCGAAGCAGAACAAAAATCATTACAATGAGGCAAATGCCCGGCAGATACTATGGAGACAAAAGGAAAAATAAACTCTCCTACAACAACAATACCTGCAAGATACAAGCCTCTGACTGAAGATATACATTTAAGATAATTTTACTTGTGTTCGATCAGGAGGAGATCACAAATATATCCCACAAGCTAATGCACCACCGGGATATTTTTCCCCCATCGCAAACACACGTATAGGGAATTATTAAAACTCGCATTGGGCTTCTAAAGCCCTAGAGTCCATCGGTGGAGAATTTGCTCATGATGGCATCGCTAGATAATATATCTCGGTAGAAGTGTTCACTCCCGATGGGTTTGCTGGATAATATATCTCGGTAGAAGTGTTCACTCCCGATGGGTTTGCTGGATAATATATCTCGGTAGAAGTGTTCACTCCCGATGGGATAGCTAAATAATATATCGCGATGATTAAAATAAAAGATCGTTGGAAGCATTGATGTATTCAACCCTACCCGAGCTTGCCAGAAAATAACGGAAAAAGGAGAATAAGTGACTTTCGGCTATGACGGAAATGGAAGAATAACTATTCTTCCAAGACTACATCTCACCTCTAGCCGAAACATATTATATCAACAAGAAAGATGTCATCTTCAAATACATGGACCGAAGCCAATACGTGTACAAAGACGGTCGTAACAACAAAGGCGGACGACCATATCACACTTACTCTTCGATATTCTGGCATAAGCTATACACATAACGGAGGCTATATTATAATCCCCGAAGCTCCAAGAAGATTATATCAAGCAATTAGCGTAATAATTGCAAAACACACGCTAAAGAAGGAGCATTCAATCAGCGGATAGCCACAACAACCGCAACCAACGATCACATCAAAAGACGACGGAGCTGAAATCTTAAGACAACAAAGCAACTTGAAAGGTACACATCTCTGTCACTACTATAAGACCTTACGTAGGCATATAGCAAGCGAAGTTGGGTCGCTACCCTTCGCAAAAATAACTATAAGTACGTACAAGTAATTAATACAAAATGATAAGTTGGAGTAAGGGGACGCCCATGAAATCCAACGATACTGGATAAATCTTGATAAAGATAAAGCCCAGTATATATATCACAGATAAAGCCTCGGCCAGGGTAAATCTTGTGAAAATCCGAGCATTGTGGAATAGTCTTAACGCCCAAAGATAAACCCAATGCAAATTCAAGAAGACAGTACCACGGACAGAGCCTTGGTGACAAAAAGATTAATAAGGCAAGTCTTGTGCAAACCTGAGCATTGTGGAAAAGTCTCGCAAAGGTATAAGCCAATAAGATAGCCTGATCAGCATCTTTAAAAGGTAAGCGTCCAGAGATAAGCCCAGTGCAAAAAATTCAAGAAGAAGGTTACTCATCGGAGCTACTAAGGAAAACACAACTCAAGACACGGGCATCCAGAGATACAGATAAAGGAGAATCTGATTTGAAGTAACCGATTATTACGAATGAGCGCCTCTTACATCTTAGCCGATCCAAATCGACGGCTCTTGGAAACTTTGTAAAACGTTTTGTCTATATGCGAAGCTGTCAAGATGTGATAGAGAGCCATTTGAACAAAAATACAAGATCATGCTGAAACTCTCTAGCACGACATTAATTATGAAGCAATTGCAGAGAGATAAAGCATGTTAGCTGAAGGAATAACTTTAAAAACCTTCCTGAAGGCTGAATGACAAGCATCAAAGGCTTCAAAAGACGAAGGTGATTTCAGCCCTTACACATTGACACACTGAAGAATCTGAAGGGCCTAAGTCTGTCTTCACATCCTACACCAACACAACAAGGCCCTCCAATAACTAAGAAACTCCCGGAACAACCTACGATGGTCAGATTACACAGTCCAACCATGACATTGAGGTAATTCCCCTAATTATTATAGCGGAAAAAGCCGGATCATCAAATGTTTTAACGGTCAAAGGACAAAGACGGTACGGATAATACCAGGAGAAGGACATCAATTACGGAGAGCTTACTCGGATCTACAGCCAATTGATTTTTCTTGGAGTCTAACACGACAGCCTCTTGCCAGTCTCTCCTATTAGACTGGGGGCTTGATGATATACCCTATACGGAGCTCTACCTCCGTATGTAAATCTGCTATTACGAAGGTTGCTTAAGGATGTTTTCTGCCAGAAATACGGAGCTCACCTCCGTCAGGAATACGGAGCTTACCTCCATCAGAACGGAGCTCCGCCAAATATGAAGGAGATCTCTTCTTTCTTACTCCTAAAGAAAAGCTACGTTTCCATATCTTTTACTATTATAATATAATTAATTATAAGGCATGTAAATCCCTTAAACATGTCCTACAAATCTTTTCCTAAACTCTAGGGTAAAACCCTAATGACCTAACTTATTCTCCAAGATTACCCATCTTATAAATAGAGGACTTCCTCATAAGATGGAGGCATGTTCTCTTCACCCCAAAACACATAAGATGGTCGGCTTCTCTTATATGGAGAATCGTCCACTGCCAACACAAGAACCTCCGATCCAATGGCGTAAAGCGGCTCCATATGCCCTCTGACCGGAAGGGAATCGCCGACGAATCGGTCAAAACCCCCTCCTTATTTCCGATCGAAGGTCCATGCGGTTCTTTGATCAAACACCAGAGGAATGTGTATATCGTATGAAAGGTATATTAGGATCCCCATATCTCGGACACAAGATTATCACGAATTTTCTTAAAAGATAGAAGATATCCTCAAAAGAGGGAAAGATTTACCCTAACTCCTCCTCCTCTTCAAGTTTCCTAACCCCTATATAAAGGGATGAATTCACGTTCAAGGGGATTCATTCACCTCTTGAGATAAAAACCCTAAACACCCAAGCGTAAAGCGGCCTATCAGCCCTCTTACCGTAAGGGAATCGCCTCTCTAAAACACCAACACCTTCAAACCCCAGGTCGGAGCCACAGTGCGATTATTTGATCAAACAACTATATTTCTAAATTATTTAATGATTATCTAAAGATGTTAAATTTCTATATTAGGATTTCAGTTTCCTGATTGTTTTTTATGTTGGTGATACTAAAGCTTTGTTGGATGGACTTGTAAGAATATTTTACTTATTATTCCCAATTTAGTTTCACATTTTGTTTGTAACCTGTTTAGATTTGATCTTTAGGTATTACCAAGAGATTTCACGAACTTCTTACCACACAACTGCACCACTTTGAAATTGGTGGATTACAAAAAACAAAAATACTATGTGTGTGTTTACAATATTGGAAATGAATGTCTTAAAATCTATGGTGGACAGTGGCCTTGTTTTGTGAAATCAAGTATATATGGACATTTCTCTAAAATATGTTTTACTTGGATAAAGAAATGTACCTTCCAAGCTGACATATTTTGCTTAGATGGCGTGGAGTATAGACAATCTTCTAATGGATCTTCCTTCCTCAATAGTTTACTTATTGATGTAAGTAGGGAGACCTTTTATAAACAGGTATGTATCTACAAATAGGGTAATTTGATGTATCTACAAATATATTATATATATAAATATTTTATATAGTCTGTGTATATATGTAGAGTTTATATATTATGAATCATAAAATATTGATGTTCTTCATATGATAGCGTGTGTACAAACTATTGCTCTGGGATTTGAATGAAACTGAAGATGCGAGTAATGAACCAGTTACCAGAATCATAGGGACAAGATGTGTGGCAAACGTGTCTGTTTTTTATGATACTTATGTGTATGATTGTGAAGGAAAAATTGCAGCTGGTTTCCAAGGTAGTGGGTGGACTGATGTATGTTTTAAAAACAATGTTGAAATAGGATACATTTTGAGGATTACTAAATTACATAATTTCACTTTCAAACTTGATGTATTCAATAGCGAAGGGATGGGTCTAGATGTAGCAGTTTTAAGTAAGTATATTCAAGTATTAATATACTTTGTTAAATAGCTTTCCAATTGCAAGATATGTCATGTTGATTCCATTTTTTTTTCGGAGGACAAGAACGGGCAGTTTTTGAAGAAATGAATTACATAGATCGAAAGTTGGAATTTGCTATTGATGTACCTATGCACGAGTGCAGATATGCTCATAAGAATCACAACAGCCTGGGATCATACTTCTTGGCAAGGCTTCTACGTAGCTGTATGCAGACAAATGTGATGGTAAAAAACACATTATTTAACTATAGAGATTAGAAAATAAGTAATGATCAAATAAATTCTTTATAATCGAAACTACTGTATGTGTTTTGCAGTTTTTGCCTACACACATTTTCCAAAAACATAAAAGCTTGACCTATCGCCATGTTGTTATTCATTTTGGTGAAATGGTGTTCTCAGCAACACTGCAACTACAAATTGAAAGGTCTGTTGATGGTGATGAAACACTTTTAATCATGGAGAAGGATTGGAGGTTTTTCATGGAACAAACCAGTGTAAAGGAAGGTGAGCTGTTGAGGTATCAGTTGAACGTCAACAATTGTTTACCTGGAGTAGTGATTGATCTGGATGTTTGTTAATGAGTAAAAATGCTAACATATTACAAGTGTTATTTTGTAACTTTTTAGACAATGCTTTTACTGTTATGTGTTTTCATTTTGTATTTGTGTAAGTCTAGGTAATAACTTGCATAAATACTACAGTTAATACATGTAAAAGCATGTAAAGACTTCGTTTCATGAAACAAAGCCATGGCAATTTGTGTTTGTTCATCACATTCATATACATTGAGATATATATAGATTGAATCAGACTTGCTTTTAACATATGTATATCCAAAAACTCCCTATATTTTTTTAACTATCCTGTACCATTAGAAGGGTTAAATTTGTAGGGTTTAATAGCAATATCTTACCATTATTCATGATGTGGAACTTTCATTTGTAACACCCCAACTAAGGCGGAAAAATGAGATGTACAGAAAGTCGAGTATTCAAAACAAAGGATTATAAATAACATTCAACATAGCTTTATTTGATAAAAGAATTTTACAAAGCACAAGCATGTGAGCCAATTCCCAAGTACAATGCGTCCACCATACTTGGGTATTTAGTCCACGAAACAAATAACAAATACATGAGATGATTTACTACAATGATCAAGGCGAATTCCATTGCCCATCACAAGGTTTGATCTTTGACTCCAATGTGCAATGCAAACAATCATGAAGCATATAAATCCACAAAGCTTAAGCTTATTTCCTGAAAAGCATGAACAAAAAGTGTCAACTACGAAAACGTAGTTGGTGAGTGCATATCTTTTTATATAAATCTTGGTACATATCCATTTTAACACTTAGAAAACATATTATTGTTACATTTCGAAATACCCAAACCATGTGACCGACAAAATTCTCATCTCCAAATATCAAGTTTTTTTCCAAATACCATAATGTCATTTCAAGACTTGAAAGAATCCATGGTAACTTATAAAGTTCTCATTTGTCAAAATCATCGTGAGAGAAAAATATATCAATCGATTAATCATATATCACATCAAAACCATTCGGTCATCAAGATTTCAATATCGTCAATTTCAACAACTTTCAAGATTCCATGTAAGGTTCAATACCCAAACCGTAGGTTTATTCCATAAAATCCATCCATAAACAATATCAATATGATTTAGCCAAAGGCATAATAAGATGAGTTTGTGCTTGAGCCACTACTAATACCGGTTATGTCCTAAATGAATAATAATGAGAAGCACATGCCGTCAATCACGTGCAATAATAATGAAAGGTTGTGCCACGGAGACGACCAAACAATATAAGAAGAGTGTGGTATGGAAATGACCACTGATATAGTAGTTAGAGCACCGCGAGGTCGGACTGGAAATGGAGGTCGCCACAAAGGCAAACCAAACATCCCACCGCTACCTATTTTAGTGGGTGAGGGGACAAATCCTAGTTGTGCAACTCCCAAACTACAGGCCTCTCGAAGAGTTAATAGTAGTGTACCGAGGTGAAACAGTTTGACAGTACTCAAGCTCATCATATAATATATAACATGTTGAACATACAATAATTCTCATATCATAATCATTCTTTCAAAGTGTCATTTCATAAAAGAAAACAATTTTATTTATCATGCTTTTCACCCTGAAAGTAAAACACATAAAAGAGTTTGAAAGGGGGCTATGACTCACCTTGATATGCCAAGTATTACATATACTTATCCAAAATGGGTACTTCCCATCTATAGCTTCCTTGATCATATATTCCTTATGCTCCTCATTCGCATTTCAAAGCCAAGACTATCCCTACGAGAGGACTAATATACGTAAGTTCCTATCTTATGCCATCACTTAGAAATGCCACTTTCATTAAGTTGTCATCGATTATGGAATCCAAGTGTATTGCTAATATTTGCATCTTTTTTGTTGTAGAGATTGATGGTGTAAAAGGTCACTTCCATTACACATGTAGTTATAAGTTGTTAGAGTTTCGGTAACTTGGCTTCATTTGTGGTTTCGTTTGGCACCTTAGGTTATCATATGCTAATGCCATATTAAGTTATGTTCTCTTAAACATTTTTGGATGTGTAATCAATTTTAGTGTAAATTACCGCTCGATGTATCATTTTATATTTTAATTAACTTAGTTATTTCCGTTTATCCATTTAATTTGTGTTTCACGTCACTTAATTATACTTAACTATTATCTCACATACTTATTGATAATCTTACGATCACTCGGGTTTATGAAATTCTTTTAGGTGTTCTGGGCCATTACCAATTGGGCCTAAGTGTGATGAGCTTTTAAGTGACTTGGGCTTAATTTAGTTATTGGGCTTAACCTTACTTGGGCTATATGCTTAGTGGGTCAAGTAGGCTATTGGACCAAATGGGCTTACTGATTTATGGTCCTTTTGGGTTCACTAATTGGGCCGGTTTAGCCCATCATGGTCTTTAGTCCATTCCTAAGCACATTACACAAATTATTAGTTCACTTCAAAATTTTCTGTTTTTACCTCACATTTTTATGAAATGTTGGCTACTATTTTGGGGTCAAGACGAATTATTTGGACCTTCATGATTTTTATACAGAGACTTATATGTATCTAGTATTTTTTTGAAATTTTGGTGAATTTTTAGATAAGGTTACTATGCATAAAAATTACGTAAACTAATGTGGTCAAAAAGGCTACTGTTTGGCAACTTGAAATGTTTTATAAAAGTTCTTAAGGATATGGCTTTCAGAAAAATCCCACAAATTTATTTTAAGTTATGGACACATTGAACTCATTTTTCACCAAGTATGACCTCCTGGAGCCTTATGGTTTAGGAGATAAAAATTGTTAAAGTCGATAAAATATTCAGACAAAAGTGCAGTTTTAACCAGTTTTATTAGAAAAATCATATCTTTTATTTGGTTCAGTATTTTTGACTGATTTTAATTGGGGGTTAAAATTAACTCGTTTATCTACAACTTTTTATTTTGAAAGTTTTGCTTGAAACTGCCCTCACAAGCCCAGTTTACCCGTCCCAAGTTCTGATAGTGCTTCTGTGAGCTTTTTCTTGGGTTCCTAATGCATGTCTTTACTTTGTTACTTTACCCAACATCAATTTGACATCCCAATGTATTTACTTTATTTTATATCATTTCTTATTATATTTCTAATGTTTCTAATGATTTCAAATCACAAATGTATGGACAATTATTCGATTAAAGTGATGGGTGTATGTATGTGTTCTTTGGTTGTGATTTTGCACATAGTTTTGCTTATATTTATATAAAATCCATATATCTTGTTACATTTTTATAAAATACAGATTATTAACATATATTTAACATCCAAAAACATATAAAATCATCATCCAAGGATCCATCTCAAGTCCCATACCAAAAACTATCTCAAAACTACTTGAATCTATACATGCATGTGAAGATCTAGCCATTTTACATACAAATAAGACATAGACTTTTATATAGCTTTTGAAAACTTTAAATTTATGAAAATTCACAGAATATATACTTACATTTTTCACCAAAAATCATTTTTTAATCCAAGCTATGAACCGATTTACCAACTAAAATCGTGTTGCACTTTCCGGGTCACATTTTTGGTCGAATCATTGAATCTTTCCACCATATTTTCAACATGCTATGCATGCAAGGGAAGATTCTATCAACGTGCAACCCATCCTCAAGTTCATCAAGAACAAAGTAAGAAGAAAATATAGTAGAAGTTTTTTAAGAAAACAAGTTTAACAAGGAGTTTATTGACAACCTTTTGATGAACCGAAAACCCTCCATTGGGGCTGATTTTCGTGACTCAAGACCACCAAATCGACTCCATGCATGACTCTATTTGATAGATTAACAAGCAATGTTATTATTACAATAGTTTAGATTAGATTTAAGCTCCATTTTGGCTTGCATGTTGCTCGAAATCAAAAAGGAAATGGGCTGTTTGGACAGCCAAACTCACGGCCCTATGACCCCAAGATGGACTCCTTAGCTTGCTTTAACACACCCTTGAATGATCTAGCATGAACCCTTATTGTTATAGTTGTTTTTATTAGAGATATAACCTCCATTTTTGATGATGTGAACCGAAATAAGAGAAGAAGGAGGAGGAAAAGAATGCAGAATTTTTCTAGAGAAAGAGAGAGAGTTGAGAGCATATTTAGTGATGTGTGTGTGTGTTTGAAATGAGAAGTGAGAAGTATGGGGAAGGGGGAGCACGTGAATAAGGGTGTGGGGAGGTGTTGGGAGCTAGCTTATTGGAGGATGGATGTGGTGGAAGGGTGGTGATTGGTTAGGAGAAGTGGTAGTGGTGTAAGAGCTTGAATTGGTAGTAAAATGGTGTCTAGATTCAAAATGAGGGTGATTTTGATCAAGTTATGTACATAATGATTTGATTATGTAAATTTTGATTATACAAGTATTGGATATGTAATTATATGTGTATGCATAGATATAAATATGTACTTGTGTTAAGTGCAAATGTTAGCTCTTGCAAGATATAAGTGTATGTATGTATGTCGTGTATATATATATATATATACTAACTATTTATAAAATTTCTTAATGTACCTTCTATTATTTGAGTTATTGATATATATATATATATATATATATATATATATATATATATATATATATATATATATATATATATATATATATATATATATATATATATATATATATATATATATATATATATATATATATATATATATATATATATATATATATATATATATATATATATATATATATATATATATATATATATATTTATATGCATGTATATAGATATGTGTTTGTGTTAAGTGCAAATATTAGTACTTGCAAGATTTAGATGTATGTATGTATGTATTTCGTGTATATGTATATACATATATATATTGGTGCTAACATTATAAAATTTCTTAATGTACCTTCTATTATTTGAGTTATTGATTATATTTTGGATACATAGGTACTTGTTTGTTGGATTGAATAATTATAAAGTTGTTGTTACTTTACATATTCTCGAAGTTGACTTGATTAATTATAGTTACATTCTTATAAGATTGTCATTAATTCTTCACTTTGAGATTGACTTATGTTTGGGATTTCTAAGACAACTAGTTATCTTTGGGCATTTCATTGAACTAGAGGGCAATTATAACTATTCCTTAATATCTAGAAGGTTAATTCTCTTAATAAACCTCTAGGGATAGATACCTAGATAAGTCTAAGTAAATTGTCCTAGTCGGAATTTGAGGGTTGTTACATCATTGTTCCATGTTCCAAAGGATGTATTCTAAAATTAGGTACATCATCAGTTTATGACTACTTTTCTAATGATGATAATCAAATACAAAAATTGCAACACATGATGATAGTCAAATAAACCATACATCTTTGCTAATGCAAAGACTTTCAGATAGTACAGATATCAAAAGAAGTTCAAACATTACATGCGGAAGTTTTTCAAAAGAAATTGTTACTTAGAAAAAGGCACACATGCAACAGATGTAACTAATAACCTTCCAATCCTTCAACTTAACTGACTTCTTCCGGGGCCTTTTGTTGGTAGAGTTAAGATCAACAACAGGGTCAGCTTGAATTTCAACAGCAGGTCGTTTTCCATTGGGGCTGGTAGCAGAATCTTTCTCAACCTCAACGACAGAAGATTCGGCAGTAGCAGATACAACATCCTTCAAACAAATCACAAAACATCTATCCATCAATTAAAAAAGGACATTCTTTATGTGCTTAAATAGGATACTTATGAGCAACAAATATTCACCTTAATAGAAGATCCAGGACTGTCTGAAGCTGCCAATTCCTTCACTGTGTTGGTTGGCTGGCTTACCTACGTTCCATAGTCACATAAACAATTAATAAAGTGTGCAAAAATATACTGAGCAATCTAAAAGAAACATAATCCTTTTAATTATAAATCTATAAAATGTAAAGAGAAGACATTACCCTTCCATTCTTTTGTCTTAGCAAACTGGATAATAGCCATAACATGTTCATTGACAGGATGTTTAGCAACAAAATCACTGAATTGTTGAGCATAATCATTCCACAGAGTACATCTTAGAGTATTAGCCCTACATAAAAATACCAAATAAGCATGTGTACTCAAGTTTATAGATACAACTTAGAAACAATAAGTTGCATGGGTTGCATACATGTATAGTTTGTAGTTAAGGCATGCAAGTTTTATCTTCTTGTATTGTTGTATAAATTGATCCATTTTAATGTTGTAAACCCTAAAGAGCAAATCAGATCTATCTTCGCAAGATGGGTGATTCTTTCCTAAACACCTATATATGGTATACCTGCTCAAACTGAAATGAAGAGTTAAGATCAACAACAGGGTCAGCTTGAATTTCAACAGCAGGTCGTTTTCCATTGGGGCTGGTAGCAGAATCTTTCTCAACCTCAACGACAGAAGATTCGGCAGTAGCAGATACAACATCCTTCAAACAAATCACAAAACATCTATCCATCAATTAAAAAAGGACATTCTTTATGTGCTTAAATAGGATACTTATGAGCAACAAATATTCACCTTAATAGAAGATCCAGGACTGTCTGAAGCTGCCAATTCCTTCATTGTGTCGGTTGGCTAGCTTACCTACGTTCCATAGTCACATAAACAATTAATAAAGTGTGCAAAAATATACTGAGCAATCTAAAAGAAAATCTTATTAATCCATTTTATACCTCACAACCACCTTCATCACTTGCAACCAATTCAACAATTATAACATGATCATCACAAAGTTTCTTAACAGTGTAGACACTATACTCATTTTCCAGATTGTAGTCAGTAACTTCAACCTTAAACGCCAGTTTCTTATCGACCAAGCGAGACAGTTCATATGGAAAGCTTTCTGTATCATTTGCCTTCACCTGTCTCTCTCTTATATCACTTGCAGATGTACCGATAACCTTTTGGATGTCTCGATCAAACATGACAAAAGACACACTACCAGTTCCATCCTGGACTCGAACTTGTACCTTGATCCTGATATATATACAAATCTTTAAATTGTAACTAAAATTTATTACAAATTCAACATAAAAGATCATTTATCATTAAAATGATTGAAACATACTTGGGGATGATGGATTCACATTCACAATGACATTTTGGACAAAGAATAGCATTGGCAGGCAAATTCAGAATCTTTTCAGATACATCATCCACTTCCTGTAAGTACTCATTTTTGGTGACCACCTTCTTGAAACACTTACGGCACGCTGGATAGAACCAACCATGATCTTGTTCCACACTTTTGATTGTTGCAACAATAATACATCCAGATTCCTACAATAATGTATATTATTTCAACATGGTTTTAATCGTACACTATGTTTTATGAAAATAAAACGAATTATGAACAAATATATTAAAATCCAAACAAATTCAATCACCCAACCTTTTCTGTCTCAGTAAGAAAGTCCAGTTGTTTCTTTGGATGATCCAACACAAATTCTTTGTGCAATGGATACACAGTTTGAGGTGAAAGTATGGTTTGAGAAGTAGAATCAGTAGCTTGTGCTTGCTTTAGTGTGAGACTACACAAATTTGTCATATTAGTTTAATGTATACCAGATTGCATAACAAAATTAAACAACATTGTCACTACATTATATATAATGTAAGTACCTTCTTCTTAGGTCACTAACTTCATCGATGTCTTCATTCAAGAAAAGGCGAAATCCATACTTATCACTCTACACTGTGAAATCTTCTAAAGGACAAATATAACAATATACAAACATTTAGTCACCACGTTGAAACATAATCCTTTTAATTATAAATCTATAAAATGTAAAGAGAAGACATTACCCTTCCATTCTTTTGTCTTAGCAAACTGGATAATAGCCATAACATGTTCATTGACAGGATGTTTAGCAACAAAATCACTGAATTGTTGAGCATAATCATTCCACAGAGTACATCTTAGAGTATTAGCCCTACATAAAAATACCAAATAAGCATGTGTACTCAAGTTTATAGATACAACTTAGAAACAATAAGTTGCATGGGTTGCATACATGTATAGTTTGTAGTTAAGGCATGCAAGTTTTATCTTCTTGTATTGTTGTATAAATTGATCCATTTTAATGTTGTAAACCCTAAAGAGCAAATCAGATCTATCTTCGCAAGATGGGTGATTCTTTCCTAAACACCTATATATGGTATACCTGCTCAAACTGAAATGAAGAGTTAAGAATCCTCATTTATGATTGCACTCAACCTGACATGTAACAAAACATCCGCTTTTTTTCACACATGGAAATGGATTTTTTGGATCTAACATCATTAAATTTGCAAATCATTGAATTGAAGCTAATCATTAGTTCATCATTACTTACAGCAGATTTCCAGCTCATTAAATGAATAAATACTTACTCCAAGTCTTTAATGTCGAAATTAATTCTTTTACTTTCTTTAGGAGGTCGACCAAAAACATCCAAATCTCCACACCATGTCACACTACCAACAACATCTGCAACCAAAGGTAAGTTTGTAAATCCACACTCATCTTTGACAAACAGATCTTTAAAGAAAAGATGTACATACCAACATTCAACTTCTTATCAACCTTTTCCTGCAGTATATGATCAAAAGACACAAACTTGAAAGCATAATCAGGACCTTGCCAACCAGAAGTACTCTCTACAGTTGTACTCCTAAAGAAGTTGATCTTGTATTTATGAAAGAAAACTTGAAATTTATCCCCTTTAGTCTCTCCAACACCAAACTTCTTCAGAACAACAACATCATCTTGTTTCAGGACACCATCAAAAAGCGCAATCAAGTTGTTTTTAATATTTGCCTGGATCTTGTTCCACTTTTGATTGTTGCAACAATAATACATCCAGATTCCTACAATAATGTATATTATTTCAACATGGTTTTAATCGTACACTATGTTTTATGAAAATAAAACGAATTATGAACAAATATATTAAAATCCAAACAAATTCAATCACCCAACCTTTTCTGTCTCAGTAAGAAAGTCCAGTTGTTTCTTTGGATGATCCAACACAAATTCTTTGTGCAATGGATACACAGTTTGAGGTGAAAGTATGGTTTGAGAAGTAGAATCAGTAGCTTGTGCTTGCTTTAGTGTGAGACTACACAAATTTGTCATATTAGTTTAATGTATACCAGATTGCATAACAAAATTAAACAACATTGTCACTACATTATATATAATGTAAGTACCTTCTTCTTAGGTCACTAACTTCATCGATGTCTTCATTCAAGAAAAGGCGAAATCCATACTTATCACTCTACACTGTGAAATCTTCTAAAGGACAAATATAACAATATACAAACATTTAGTCACCACGTTGAAACATAATCCTTTTAATTATAAATCTATAAAATGTAAAGAGAAGACATTACCCTTCCATTCTTTTGTCTTAGCAAACTGGATAATAGCCATAACATGTTCATTGACAGGATGTTTAGCAACAAAATCACTGAATTGTTGAGCATAATCATTCCACAGAGTACATCTTAGAGTATTAGCCCTACATAAAAATACCAAATAAGCATGTGTACTCAAGTTTATAGATACAACTTAGAAACAATAAGTTGCATGGGTTGCATACATGTATAGTTTGTAGTTAAGGCATGCAAGTTTTATCTTCTTGTATTGTTGTATAAATTGATCCATTTTAATGTTGTAAACCCTAAAGAGCAAATCAGATCTATCTTCGCAAGATGGGTGATTCTTTCCTAAACACCTATATATGGTATACCTGCTCAAACTGAAATGAAGAGTTAAGAATCCTCATTTATGATTGCACTCAACCTGACATGTAACAAAACATCCGCTTTTTTTCACACATGGAAATGGATTTTTTGGATCTAACATCATTAACTTCTAACATCATTAAATTTGCAAATCATTGAATTGAAGCTAATCATTAGTTCATCATTACTTACAGCAGATTTCCAGCTCATTAAATGAATAAATACTTACTCCAAGTCTTTAATGTCGAAATTAATTCTTTTACTTTCTTTAGGAGGTCGACCAAAAACATCCAAAGCTTCACACGTCATCTCACTGCCTAACCTGAGGGGTGTCAACACATTAAAAGAAACAAGTGTTAGCTATAAAGCTAAGTAAGATAACACCAGGTTTAAGCAAAACATTTCATCCATTAAACACGTCACTTTACTGCCTAACCTGAGGGGTGTCAACACATTAAAAGAAACAAGTGTTAGCTATAAAGCTAAGTAAGATAACACCAGGTTTAAGCAAAACATTTCATCCATTAAACACGTCACTTTAAAACATTACGTCATTTGATTTAGGCATTTATATCACCACATAACGTATCCATATCACATATAAGCATAGAGTCCATGACCCTAAGTGTGCCTAATCAATTTCGTCATTTCATCTCATCTCATTAAGTTGTGACTAGGTCACCGTTAAGTTGTAACCAAAGTTACCGTTAAGGAAAGACAATGTCGATCCATGAGTAGCACGTTATGTTCATAACATTAGGTGGGTCATCAGGCCACCCGAACTACTCGCCACATATGACTGGTTGCAAGGAGCCACCCGAGCAACCATTTTAACGTACCCTCCCACATACGGGCACTACGTACTCTCCCACATGCGAGCCCGACGTACTCTCCCACATACGAGCACGATTTATACGTACCTATTTCCACATCAGGCACGGGTTATGCATAACACTTAACATCTAATTAGCTCGAGCATTTACCACGTTTAGTTTAGGTTTCCACATTAATCCTAAACTAATCCACATCTATCATCTTTTCACGTTAGGGCCCTTAAAACGTGCACGTGTCATGGCAACCTAAAAAGGTCTAGTGTTCTAGATGAACAAGCCACATATACATGCACATATCAACATTACAACACGTCATTAACCACCGTTCATCATATCACATCACATCATATCATATCGTTAAGCATATCATCATCATTGCATATCATATCATAACCATGTGTACAGGGAAGCATTTTAGGCATAAACATCGTCATCATTAATCCCCGAGTACCTCCCATATCAACCCAACCACATATGAGTTATACATTACCGTTTTGGAGGTTATAGTTTACAAACCATTTTCGTTGCACCCTCAGCGTGACAAAAGTAGTGTATCTTACCTCGTAGTAGTGTACGCGAGCAAACAAAGAGCTAATAGTGCTTAAGAGTAATCCCCGACACCTATCGTACAATAATATATGAAGTATAAGTCATCCGGGACCTTAAATGGACTTGAAAATGAACTTAGGTTCGTTCTTACGAACTTAGACTCACTGAACGAACTTAACTGCTTCCAAACGAACTTAGACCACAACAAACGAACCTAGAACACTTCAAACGAAGTTTAACTTCGTTCATCAAACGAAATTAGACCCTTTTCAAACGAATTTAGAAGCATTCAAACGAATTTAGACTTTTACTTAGCAAACGAGTTTAACTCACACTTTAACAAACGAAAATAGACTTCTAATGAATGACTTTAGTTTCCCACGAAGTTAAACTTCGTTCATCAAACGAAGATGACCAACAGGGAACGAATTTAGCTATCAGAAACATAACTTCGCCCAGAATTCATAAAACGACTTTGTTCTTCGATATTCCAGAAATCAATCGACTTGGGCTTCACCCAAAACATGTTTTTGACATTGTTAAACATATTTTGATCATAATGATCGATTACAAACTCGTTTGACACCATTTTGTACGTTAATTCACCAAAACGCTTCTTTAACCTTAATCCTTTGACAAAACCTTTTGAAATCAGTTTTTGACTCACAATAAAACAACCCTAAATCTGAAAATATGATCAACAAACCGATCATTACCTGTAATTAACAATGGTCGATCGAAATCAAGCCCAAAAGACACCAACAATCTACGTAAAACTTGAAGAGATGCTTTAGAATTTCAAGAAGGATTGAAAGGTTGTTTAGGTTTGTTCTTTGAAGTGATTATGGCTGCTAAAGGAAGGAGATTAGGCTAATCCTAGCCCTAATCCCGTTTTTCAACTTTCACTTTTGTCAAATTTAGTCCCTGGACTTCATATTAGCTTTATTACACCTTTAAACACCTAATGGGGATATACATAACACATGGAAGCACTTTCGCACACTACATAGACCTTTTACACATCATTAAGTCTACTTTATTGTCACTCATTAAAGGTAATTAAATCCCACATATAGGGCACATAAACATATAAACACACATTTTACCACATAACATATCACGGACTTAGAATTTGACCTAACGACGTTAGTCAACAGAAACGATTAAGTTTTGGGATGTTACAATTACCTCCCCCTTAAGAGGATTCCGTCCCCGGAATCACTTCAGCATCAAAAAGGTGGGGATAGGTCTCCCGCATTACGGACTCGGTCTCCCAAGTCATACTTTCGCCGTGATTGTGCTTCCACTTAATGAGAACTAGATCGATAGTCTTTCGTCGTAACTTCTTTTGTTTCCTTCCCATTATAGCAACAGGTTCATCAACAATCTGCTTGTTTGGATCAATACTTACGTCCTCGAGTGGAATGACATCCGCTTCATTTGCATAGCATTTACGTAGATAACACACATGAAATGTGTTGTGAATTCCACGAAGTTCTGGAGGTAATTCCAGTTGAAATGCCTGTTCATTAACCTTTTTAATGATCTTAAAAGGTCCAATGAATCTAGGGCTTAACTTTCCACGTTTGCCAAATCGTAACACACCTTTCCAAGGCGACACCTTGAGTAAAACCATTTCACCTTCTTTAAAATCAAACGGCCTCCTTTTCTTATCAGCATATGACTTTTGCCTTTCACGAGCAACACGCAAGGCTTCCTTTGCAACATTAACTTTATCGGCCGTAATTTGTACTACTTCGGGTCCAGCAAATTGCTTTTCCCCGGGCTCCAACCAACAACTAGGAGTCCGACACTTTCTACCATATAACATCTCATAAGGTGGCATTCCAATGCTCGCATGATAACTATTGTTATACGCAAACTCAATAAGAGGTAGGTGTTTATCCCACGAACCACCATAATCCATCACACAAGCTCTGAGCATATCTTCGAGCGTTTGAATGGTCCTTTCACTTTGCCCATCGGTCTGCGGATGATAGGCTGTGCTCAAACGAACTTGAGTACCAAATTCCCGTTGAAAACTCTTCCAAAATTTGGAAACAAAGTGAGCATCACGATCGGACACAATCGATAACGGAACACCATGTTTAGTAACCACTTCCTCAATATACATCGTAGCGAAGTTTTCCATAGGGGCAGTCTCACGAACTGGAAGGAAGTGAGCACTCTTCGTTAATCGATCGACAATAACCCATATCATATCGTGACCACGAGGCGTCCTCGGAAGTTTGGTCACAAAATCCATCGTAATGTGATCCCATTTCCACTCAGGGATCTCAAGTTGCTGAAATTTTCCGTAAGGCTTTTGATGTTCAGCTTTCACTTTAGCACACGTCAAACACTTCTGCACATACATCATCACATCGTTCTTAATACTGGGCCACCAATAAATCGGCTTCAAATCCGCATGCATCTTTGTGGCACCAGGGTGTACAGAATACTTAGTTTTGTGAGCTTCATCCATTACTAACTCACGATTGCCTCCATAGAGAGGAACCCATATTCTACCTTTGTAAGTTCGAAGGCCACGACTATTTTCTTCCTTTTGGAGTCTGTTCTTCTTCTTTTTCCCAATAGACTCCGCTTTCACATTATCATCCTTTAACGCTTCGATTTGAGCTAATCGAATAGGTTCCAGTAAATTCGACTCAATCTTTGTAATCATCGCACATAATCTACTCTTCGCATATCCTTTGCGGCTTAAGGCATCAGCAACCACATTAGCTTTGCCTGGGTGATATTTAATTTCACAATCGTAATCCTTTAATAACTCCATCCACCGCCGTTGTCTAACATTCATGTCCTTCTGAGTAAACACGTACTGTAAGCTCTTATGATCCGTATAAAGGGTACACTTTGTACCATACAGATAATGTCGCCACAACTTCAGAGCAAAAACAACAGCAGCCAGCTCAAGATCATGAGTAGGATAATTCCGCTCATGTGGCTTCAGCTGTCGAGAGGCGTAAGCGATAACTTTGTCTCGTTGCATTAATACACACCCTAACCCCGTGATGGATGCGTCACTATAGACCACTAAATCATCGGTTCCTTCGGGTAAAGCTAGAACCGGAGCTTCACACAACTTCTTTTTCAACGTCATGAAGGCTTTCTCTTGAGCATCGGTCCACACAAACTTCACACCTTTCTTCGTTAATTCAGTCATTGGCTTGGCAATGCGCGAGAAATCTTGAATAAAACGTCGATAATAGCCAGCCAAACCGAGAAAACTCTTAATTTCAGTAGGAGACTTAGGCTGCTCCCACTTCGACACCGCTTCTATCTTCGAAGGATCCACCTTTATACCATCAGAGGAGACGACATGGCCGAGGAAATGAACTTCCTTTAGCCAGAATTCGCACTTGGAGAACTTAGCATATAGCTTTTTCTCTCTGAGTACTTGAAGGACATCCCTCAAATGCTCTCTATGTTCCTCTTCCGTCCTTGAATACACAAGAATGTCGTCGATAAAAACAATAACGAAATGATCCAAAAATGGTCGACAGACACGTTTCATCAAATCCATGAACTTCGCTGGAGCATTTGTCAAACCGAATGGCATGACAAGGAACTCATAATGACCATAACGAGTTCGGAACGCTGTTTTGGCTACACTTTCTTCTTCAACCTTCAATTGATGATAGCCCGAACGTAAATCAATCTTTGAGAAATAAGTAGCACCTTGAAGTTGATCGAACAAATCATCAATGCGAGGGAGTGGATACATATTCTTCACCGTTCTTTTATTCAGCTCACGATAATCGATACACATGCGCATGGATCCGTCTTTCTTCTTTACGAAAAGGATAGGAGCACCCCATGGAGAGGAACTCGGACGAATGAAACCTTTATCTAAAAGTTCCTGAATTTGGGTCATCAGCTCCTTCATCTCCGTCGGAGCTAATCGATAGGGAGCTTTGGCTACAGGAGTAGCACCAGGAATAAGGTCAATAGAAAATTCAACCTCACGATCAGGAGGAAGACCTGGAAGATCTTCAGGGAAAACATCAGGAAACTCGGAAACAACCTCGACATCAGAGACTGTAGGCTTCGCGATACGAGAATCGATGACATAGGCTAGAAAATGTGACTTAGTTTGTCGTATACAACGAAGGGCTTTCATCATCGAGATCACCTTAACATTTCCCGGCTTCTTGTCACCATAAACACAGACACCTTTACCGTCAGGGGTAGCGATACGGACTATCTTCTTCGAACATAAGACGACAGCATCATTTTTAGACATCCAGTCCATACCGAGAACAACATCAAAACTAGGAATGGTAGTTGGTAACAAATTAGCAGTAAACGACCGACCCTCTATCTCTAACGGACAATCAGAATAACCCTCTCGTATAATAGTCGTTGCACCGTTAGCCACTTCTACTTCTATAGGACACCTTAAGGGACTCGTAATCATGTCTAATTTAGGAGCAAACAGAGTAGACACAAAAGATTTGTTCGCACCAGAATCAAATAACACATTAGCGGGTTTTGAGTTAACAATAAGGGTAGTAGTAACTACCTGATCGTCGTCTTTTGCCTCCTCGGCCGTCATCTGGAAAGCACGGGCTTTGGCTTTGGAAGCTTCCGCTTTCTTTCCCTCATCTTTCTTCATTTGGGGACAATCGGCAATACGGTGCTTTGAATCTCCACATTTATAACATCTTGCTTTATCAGTGCATTCATCAAAAGTATGACCCTGTGCTCCACACCTATTGCACCTGCGGGTCTTAGCAGAACACTGACCAGAATGAAAAGCCTTGCAGCTAGAACACCATTTTCCATCCTTGTCTGTCTTTCCCTTGTCAGAGGACGAAGATCCCTTGAACTTCTTTCCAAAACGATTTGATCCACCAAACCTCCTCTTATTGTCAGACTTCTTCTCATCCTCTTTCTTTTCAACTTTCTTATCCACAGCAAAATCATCATCAAGCTTTTTAGATTCTTTGATTGCTTCAGTTAGAGTCTTATGCTGCCTACAAATACCTCGATAACTTGGAGGTAAACCATCGACATAGCAGGCGACTTGATCTGCATCAGTTCTGAATAGATGACCCACAAATTTCATCTTTTCCATAAAGGAACGAGCATAATCATTGACTTTACCAATTTCAGCCGTCAAAGCACGAAACTCTTTTTCCATCTTGCGCTGTTCATGAGTCCCGATATACTCCTCAATAAACTTCTGCTTGAAGGTAGCCCATGTGATAGCAGATACCATATCTGGAGTCATCGAAATAGTAATGCTCTTCCACCAATCTCGAGCACCTTCTTTCAACATTCTACTCGCACACAACACCTTTTTATCCTCTGGACAGTCACAAGCTTCAAAGACCATCTCAGTATCATTAAGCCATTCCATACAGCCTACTGCGTTAAGTGTTCCATTGAATTTCTGAGCTCCACACTTCTGGAAACTTTCGAACTTAAATCGAGGAGCTTGAACTACATTAGGAGGAGCCACATCAACACCTTTTTATCCTCTGGACAGTCACAAGCTTCAAAGACCATCTCAGTATCATTAAGCCATTCCATACAGCCTACTGCGTTAAGTGTTCCATTGAATTTCTGAGCTCCACACTTCTGGAAACTTTCGAACTTAAATCGAGGAGCTTGAACTACATTAGGAGGAGCCACATCAACATTAACAGGGGGGACGACAACATTATCCACTGGTGGCTCAATGTGGCGAGATGGCACTGAGTAGTTGCCATCAGTTCCTTCAGCATTCTCAGCAAGAGCGTTGTTCAGTTGCTCTTGAGTCTGTGCTAACTGGGCTTGGAGAGTCAGCACAAGATTGTACAGTTCAGCTGCATTAGGGATTTGCTCCACCACTGCTTCGTTAACTCTAGGTGGATTGCCGGGAGGTGGAGGCATAGGACCTAATGGGCTTGGCTGATTGACTTGCTGGGGGTTTCCTCGATTTCTATTCGCATTGGCTGTAACAGCAGCAGCATTGGCAGCATTAGAAGCACCTGCACCCGAATGAACAGGTGGAGTAACGCTAGCAGTAGCTCCGTCGCGTTGGATGTTGCGGTTGCGGGTGTTAACCATTTTCCTTCAATAAAATGGTGGAGTCGATAAGCGCAAAATAAAACAAAAAGCTCGTTGAGATAAGGCTAAAACATATCATCATAACGTAAACATCTCGTAAGCCCTATCACACTCGCTCTCATCCCAACCCATCCTACATCACATGTCATCACTAGCTAAGGCATCCTACGAGTACCTAGCATGCATATCCTAAGTTTAAGTCCAAACCCTATGGTCAATAGGCCTTGGTTCACTTAAACTACTGCTCTGATACCAACTTGTAACACCCGTTTCGTAAAAATATGGATTTCCAAAAATTTTCGCCTAACGGCGTCAATAAAGCGGAAACAGTTTATTAAAAACCTCAACCAAAGAAAACAGTTGAGAAACATAAGTGGTGTTACTAATAGCATCAAATCAGTAATAAAAGAAATCCATAAGATTGCCCAACATAAAGCAATCATAACATAGTCATTACATAAGTTCCATAAAGGAAATCAATAACATAAGGTCTATGCGAAGCTATTGGGTAAACTAAAGTCAGCTTGATCATCTACCCATCTCTCGCCAAAGCTTCACACGTCATCTCACTGCCTAACCTGAGGGGTGTCAACACATTAAAAGAAACAAGTGTTAGCTATAAAGCTAAGTAAGATAACACCAGGTTTAAGCAAAACATTTCATCCATTAAACACGTCACTTTAAAACATTACGTCATTTGATTTAGGCATTTATATCACCACATAACGTATCCATATCACATATAAGCATAGAGTCCATGACCCTAAGTGTGCCTAATCAATTTCGTCATTTCATCTCATCTCATTAAGTTGTGACTAGGTCACCGTTAAGTTGTAACCAAAGTTACCGTTAAGGAAAGACAATGTCGATCCATGAGTAGCACGTTATGTTCATAACATTAGGTGGGTCATCAGGCCACCCGAACTACTCGCCACATATGACTGGTTGCAAGGAGCCACCCGAGCAACCATTTTAACGTACCCTCCCACATACGGGCACTACGTACTCTCCCACATGCGAGCACGACGTACTCTCCCACATACGAGCACGATTTATACGTACCTATTACCACATCAGGCACGGGTTATGCATAACACTTAACATCTAATTAGCTCGAGCATTTACCACGTTTAGTTTAGGTTTCCACATTAATCCTAAACTAATCCACATCTATCATCTTTTCACGTTAGGGCCCTTAAAACGTGCACGTGTCATGGCAACCTAAAAAGGTCTAGTGTTCTAGATGAACAAGCCACATATACATGCACATATCAACATTACAACACGTCATTAACCACCGTTCATCATATCACATCACATCATATCATATCGTTAAGCATATCATCATCATTGCATATCATATCATAACCATGTGTACAGGGAAGCATTTTAGGCATAAACATCGTCATCATTAATCCCCGAGTACCTCCCATATCAACCCAACCACATATGAGTTATACATTACCGTTTTGGAGGTTATAGTTTACAAACCATTTTCGTTGCACCCTCAGCGTGACAAAAGTAGTGTATCTTACCTCGTAGTAGTGTACGCGAGCAAACAAAGAGCTAATAGTGCTTAAGAGTAATCCCCGACACCTATCGTACAATAATATATGAAGTATAAGTCATCCGGGACCTTAAATGGACTTGAAAATGAACTTAGGTTCGTTCTTACGAACTTAGACTCACTGAACGAACTTAACTGCTTCCAAACGAACTTAGACTCACTGAACGAACTTAACTGCTTCCAAACGAACTTAGACCACAACAAACGAACCTAGAACACTTCAAACGAAGTTTAACTTCGTTCATCAAACGAAATTAGACCCTTTTCAAACGAATTTAGAAGCATTCAAACAATTTAGACTTTTACTTAGCAAACGAGTTTAACTCACACTTTAACAAACGAAAATAGACTTCTAATGAACGACTTTAGTTTCCCACGAAGTTAAACTTCGTTCATCAAACGAAGATGACCAACAGGGAACGAATTTAGCTATCAGAAACATAACTTCGCCCAGAATTCATAAAACGACTTTGTTCTTCGATATTCCAGAAATCAATCGACTTGGGCTTCACCCAAAACATGTTTTTGACATTGTTAAACATATTTTGATCATAATGATCGATTACAAACTCGTTTGACACCATTTTGTACGTTAATTCACCAAAACGCTTCTTTAACCTTAATCCTTTGACAAAACCTTTTGAAATCAGTTTTTGACTCACAATAAAACAACCCTAAATCTGAAAATATGATCAACAAACCGATCATTACCTGTAATTAACAATGGTCGATCGAAATCAAGCCCAAAAGACACCAACAATCTACGTAAAACTTGAAGAGATGCTTTAGAATTTCAAGAAGGATTGAAAGGTTGTTTAGGTTTGTTCTTTGAAGTGATTATGGCTGCTAAAGGAAGGAGATTAGGCTAATCCTAGCCCTAATCCCGTTTTTCAACTTTCACTTTTGTCAAATTTAGTCCCTGGACTTCATATTAGCTTTATTACACCTTTAAACACCTAATGGGGATATACATAACACATGGAAGCACTTTCGCACACTACATAGACCTTTTACACATCATTAAGTCTACTTTATTGTCACTCATTAAAGGTAATTAAATCCCACATATAGGGCACATAAACATATAAACACACATTTTACCACATAACATATCACGGACTTAGAATTTGACCTAACGACGTTAGTCAACAGAAACGATTAAGTTTTGGGATGTTACAAAACTGATTTAGGCGGCTAATTGTATTGTTTGACAAACCAAACATTTAATGAGTGTCCTTGTTTTCAGACCAAAGCCACACCTCTCACACACAACACATAATTATATTGCTATGTATTGTACGTTCATGCAACCAAATCCCCCACCAATCCATGAGACATACATACATACATTTTTTACATACTATACAAAATATTTACAAATAAAATACATAAGAACGTGATGCAACTTTTCATAGTAGTAGTAAGCTATATACAACAGATATATAAGTACATACAAATACTGTAACCTACGTTCACTGTGTCATGTCTCCAATACATATACATATGTATTTCTAATTACTAATTTTAATATTTAATGTAAAATATATACACTCTTCCTTGTGACATCACAAAATCTCTGGATGCCTTATTTTCGTCACGATGCCTTATTTTCGTCATCCTCTAGTTTCCTCTACTAGAGAAGGAGATAGGATCCCGATAAGGTTTACAACTATAATGAAGAAAACTTTTATTGTTTTTTCTTTCTAATAGTCCCTTTGGATTAGTATTTATTTTATATGTTAAAGTATTTGACAAAAACGAGTTACTATTAGTATGTTACATCTTGTAACATTATTCGGATTTTGTCATATCACATTCCATTCGAGTTTTTTTTAACTACGTGTTACTTCTTGGTTTCTTCCAAACCCCACAACGCGGGGTTGCGAACCTCCTAATTTAGATAAAGAGGAAGAAAGATGTAACACCCGTCATTTAAAAACCTGGATTTTCAAAAACTTTACCAAACGGCGTTTACAATGTAGCGGAAAAGATCACTTTAAAAACTGTCCCATCCGTAACGGATGGTACCTTTCATAAATGGTGTTACTAATGTGCATCATCAAAACAATAAAAGTAAAATCCAAGTCATGACACCAACATAAATGCCATCATTATTATATGCATCATAAATCATAAATAACGTAGCCAAACAACGGCTAAAAGGTGAAGTCTAAGCATTCAATGTCTAATGCTAATCTTCTTTATCACTTCTACCCATCTCACCGAGTTAATCTTTTCCTAGCTCAAGCTTGCTTATCCTGAAGGCACAACATTTTCAAAAGAAAAAGTGTTAGCTAATAAATTAACCAAGTAAGATAACATGATTTGAAAACATTTGCCGTTTTATAATATATTAACAAAAACGTGTCATAAGAGTTAATATCACATACATAGCACTGCAAACAACAAACATAACACAATAAGATCATCATACACCTAATGTGCCTAACTTTTCTTTCATGTCTTTCTTTCTTTACTTTATATCTTTGCCTAGACATAGGCTAAGTGACTTATGTCACTTATATAGGGATGTGGGGTTGTGTGTAGGCGGTCGTAGACCATTCATGGAGTCCTCACACCCGACATGATGGGTAAACCAAAAGGTGGTCCATCGGCGTCGTTAAGGAAAGACAATGTCTATCCAACTGAATAAACCGTTTATGCCTTTAGGCATTGGTGGTTAGTTACTCCACCCGAAATATTCAAACATAACTATGCCACGGGAGGTATCATGATTCCCAAACTACGTGACCACGTACGCACTAGCTCCTTGGAACTAGCACGGGTTAAGCTTAACACAAGACTTTTTATATGCTCGAGACTTCTTAATCATATTAGCTTAGGCTAACTTTCACCTAAACTAATCACTTATAATCATCTTTACTTTTAGGGCCCTTAAACGTGCACGTGACATGGCAATCATATTCATATGTCTAGTGACTAGGTGTTCAAGCCATGCAAACATTCATATAATCATAACATGTCATCATTTCATATCACATGCATATCATCATACCGTTAAAACATACATAACTTACCATTCACCATCAATGGTAACATTACAAATCTCATAAGAACCTCCCATATAATCCCATAATCATAAAAACATGCAATTATATTTATTTGGGGGTTTAACTTATAAAAATTATGTTTTGTAGTACCATTAGGTGAAAGATGTTATCTTACCTCGAAGATCTTACGCGTTACTTCACAAACGTCCAAACACCTAAATTATGATAACATTAAATAATACAAGATCAACATCGACCATCTTAACAATTAACACATCTAAAAGTGCACAAACTGTCGTAGTTCTTTACCTAAACTAGTTACTTTCATAATAATAGAATTACATATATCTAGCATGAATTAAAGCAACCTCCATGTTTTAAAAATCTAACAATACTGTACAATGTGAATGCAATATACTATCAATCCATGTAACCTTACAATATTTTATAAATTAAACTTTCGCACAAAAATTGTCTAAATAATTATAACGTTACACTAATTACATTTAAGATCTAATTAACTTTTTGTAAAATTAATTAATGATTCTTGAGACTAAAAAAACTCATGGCCACGTGAGTCCATGCCAAATTCTGTACAAAGTGATCTTGCAATTAAATCAAATAAACTTATGAATTAATAGTGCATGAATTCTTGTATCCATAATCCATTCCCAAGCTATTACTAACTTATATATTGTACAATACTTTATTACCACTAGTTTAACATACTGGCATGATCTCCAACGATGTAAACATACGTGAATACTTGCTGTCTTTTTTAGCAAACGACATCGATCATGTTGACTCAGAAAACTACCAGACTTGCTACTTTACGATATATCATATAGCTCGACTTTACATATTCACGAATGCTTATACATGTCCATAACAATAACGTGTTTCAGCCACTTGCTCGTCATCAAAACTATATTTATAATCAACTCGCATATTGAAACGAAACCATCACTTAGACTGTTATTATTAGATGACTCGAACATGATTATTACTTATATCGTTAGGTTGCATCACGAGCATGGTGACAAGTAAACTATATACATATACTTATGTTTACTCGCTAACTTAATTACGCATCTAATTCGTACCTACCGATAATATCTATTAAGAACACTAAATTAGTCACCACATCATCTATAGCTGTTCAAATAGAAAATAATCGACATAGTTCAATGATTTGTACCTTGCTGCTTGTTCGATCGCACGACTAAAATCCAGCAGACCTCCTTTTTATTATTATTATTATTGTAAGCAAGAATGAAACAAATTTATTAATGTGTTTCGGCGGCAGCAAACTCAATGGGTATTATCTTTTAATTGTCTTGAATCACTAATAAATTAAATGCAGCTTTTTTCCGTCTTTCTCTTTTTCTTTTAGGTTTCGGCAATTCGACGACCACAAGCTAATAACGATGTATATATATATATACTTTGGATTTATGGTTTATTAATCCTAATAGCAATAGGTTACCTACAGTTTTCTAAATGAACGCTTAGCCCCCTCAAAGCTTTATTTGCCATATAAACACTAATAAAAAGGTATACCATATTAACACACATACACATTTAATCACATATAATCCAGCTAAGGCACATAAAGTTAACGAACCTAGCGTTAACTAACGGAATAGTCAAATAGTTAAACTTGAAAAGTTTGCGATGTTACAATTACCTCTCCCTTAAGAGGATTTCGACCCCGGAATCTCATCAGAAATGAACAAATGAGGATATTTCTCTTTCATCACGGACTCGGTCTCCCAAGTTAAACTTTCACCATGATTATGCTTCCATTTGATCAACACAAGGTCAATCACCTTCCGGCGAAGTTTCTTTTGCTTCTTTCCAAGTATCACTACCGGCTCATCAACCATTCTCTTCTTGGGATCAATACTCATATCTTCTATAGGAATGACACTAGACTCTTCCGCCAAGCATTTCCTCAAATAAGGGACATGAAATATGTTGTGAATTCCATCCAATTCTGGAGGTAATTCCAACTGATAAGCTAGTTCTTGAATGGTCCAATGAAACGTGGACTTAACTTTCCTTTCTTTCCAAAACGTATGACACCTTTCCATGGAGAAACTTTTAGCATCACCATGTCACCAACTTTAAACTCAACAGGTCTTCTTTTCTTGTCGGCATAAGTTTTATGACGTTCTTTAGCTACACGAAGGGCTTCTTTAGCAATGTTGACTTTTGCAGCTGTGATTTCAATAATTTCGGGTCCCGTAAACTGCTTCTCACCGGGCTCCAACCAACAACTTGGAGTCCGACATCTTCTTCCATAGAGCATTTCAAACAGTGGCATACCAATACTTGCATGATAACTGTTATTATAAGTAAATTCAATCATTCGCAGATGATCATCCCATGCGCCACCATACTCCAAAACACAAGCCCTTAACATATCTTCCAAGGTTTGAATCGTTCTTTCGCTTTGCCCATCAGTTTGGGGATGATAAGCAGTACTCAAGTTTACTCTAGTACCTAACTCCCGTTGAAGACTCTTCCAAAAGCTATATACATACCTCGTGTCTCGATCATAAACTATAGACAAAGGAACACCATGTTTTGAAACAATTTCATCTATGTACATCTTCGCCATCTTGGTCAACGGTACATCTTGTCGTGTTGCTAAGAAATGAGCACTCTTCGTCAACCTATCAACAATGACCCATACCATATCATTTCCCTTTGGTGTTCTAGGTAGCTTGGTCACAAAATCCATAGTAATATGATCCCATTTCCATTCCGGAATCTCCAACTGATGTAACAATCCATATGGCTTTCTGTGATCAGCTTTTACACGAGCACAAGTCAAACGTCTTTCAACAAAATGTGCAACTTCCCCTTTAATATTCGGTCACCAATAAAGAGGCTTCAAATCTGCATACATCTTTGTAGCACCGGGATGAACTGAATATCTAGACCTATGAGCTTCTTCAAGAATTAGCTCACGATTACCATCAAGCAATGGTACCCAAATTCGGCCTTTGTAGGTCTGAAATCCACGGCTGTTCATCTCCATATCAAGTCTTTTCTTCTTACCAATACCTTCTTTATCAACATTTTCTTTCAAGAGTGCCTTAACTTGAGCTTCTTTGATTCGCTCAAGCAAACCAGACTTGGCTTGGACAACCATACTCATCAATTTGCAAGAAGAATTCTGCACCTTTCGACTTAATGCATCTGCAACAACATTTGCTTTACCGGGATGATACTTAATTTCACAATCGTAATCTTTCAGAAGTTCCATCCATCTTCGTTGTCTTACATTCATATCCTTTTGAGTGAACACATATTGCAAACTTTTATGGTCAGTGTACAAGGTACACTTAGTGCCATATAAGTAGTGCCTCCATAACTTCAAAGCAAACACTACAACAGCTAATTCAAGGTCATGAGTCGGGTAGTTCTTTTCATGAGGCTTCAGCTGACGTGAAGCTGTTAGTGCATGTTTCTCGGTGACAAAAACATTCTAGATGTGATACATATATCTGTACATATTCAAGTCTTGTAATTTATCTTGTAATTACCGTTTGTCAATAATATTATCTTGGCATATTTTGTTGATCATATTGGGATCCATTTATGTTTATGTGTTTGTTTATTATTTGTATTTTGCAGATTTTAGACATAACATGTAAAGAGTCATTAAGTTAATATTGTTCTGCGTTTAACAGCAGTTGAAATATTAACTTAATGTACTTCCAAAGGGAAGTTAAGTTAACTGTGTTTCTGCGTATTTACAGCAGGAGAAACAACAACTTAGTTAATACTTCCAATAGGTAATATAGACAATGTTGTTTCTGCGTATCTACAGCAGTAGAAACATTGTTGTTAGCTAGTGATTGGTTCTGCGTATATTTACAGCAGTTTAAACATTGGCTGAGTTAATATCGGTTCTGCGTCTTGACAGCAGTAAAGATATTAACTCTGAGTGTAATGTTGGTTCTGCGTCTTGACAGCAGTAAAGACATTAACTCAATATATATCCTAAGTGTTATTTTAGGGTTCTTAGGAACAAGCAAAAGCATGCTTGTTCAAATTAAGAACACTCAAATGAATTTGAGAGTTTCTGAGAACAAGCAAAAGTTTGCTTGTTCATAAGAACTCTCAAATGGTTTGAGAGTTTCTGTGGAAACAAGCAAAAGTATGCTTGACCACAAGAACTCTCAAATAGTTTGTGTGTTTATGTGGAAACAAGCAAAAGTATGCTTGACCACAAGAACACTCAAATGGTTTGAGAGTTTCTGAGGAAACAAGCAAAAGTTTGCTTGTTCATAAGAACTCTCAAATGGTTTGAGAGTTTCTGTGGAAACAAGCAAAAGTTTGCTTGTTCATAAGAACTCTCAAATGGTTTGAGAGTTTCTGTGGAAACAAGCAAAAGTTTGCTTGTTCATAAGAACTCTCAAATGGTTTGAGAGTTTCTGTGGAAACAAGCAAAAGTTTGCTTGTTCATAAGAACTCTCAAATGGTTTGAGAGTTTCTGTGGAAACAAGCAAAAGTTTGCTTGTTCATAAGAACTCTCAAATGGTTTGAGAGTTTCTGTGGAAACAAGCAAAAGTATGCTTGACCACAAGAACTCTCAAATAGTTTGTGAGTTTCTGTGGAAACAAGCAAAAGTATGCTTGACCACAAGAACACTCAAATGGTTTGAGAGTTTCTGAGGAAACAAGCAAAAGTTTGCTTGTTCATAAGAACTCTCAAATGGTTTGAGAGTTTCTGTGGAAACAAGCAAAAGTTTGCTTGTTCATAAGAACTCTCAAATGGTTTGAGAGTTTCTGTGGAAACAAGCAAAAGTTTGCTTGTTCATAAGAACTCTCAAATGGTTTGAGAGTTTCTGTGGAAACAAGCAAAAGTTTGCTTGTTCATAAGAACTCTCAAATGGTTTGAGAGTTTCTGTGGAAACAAGCAAAAGTTTGCTTGTTCATAAGAACTCTCAAATGGTTTGAGAGTTTCTGTGGAAACAAGCAAAAGTATGCTTGACCACAAGAACTCTCAAATAGTTTGTGTGTTTCTTGGGAACAAGCAAATGTTTGCTTGTTCAGAAGAACTCTCAAATGGTTTGAGAGTTTCTTGGAACAAGCAAAAGTTTGCTTGTTCTTGAGAGTCTTGAGGTTTGAGAGTTCTTGTGGTTTTGAGAGTTCTTGAGGTTTTGAGAGTTCTTGAGGATTTTGAGAGTTCTTGAGGTCATTTGAGAGTTTCTGAGGAACAAGCAAAAGTTTGCTTGTTCATAAGAACTCTCAAATGGTTTGAGAGTTTCTGTGGAAACAAGCAAAAGTTTGCTTGTTCATAAGAACTCTCAAATGGTTTGAGAGTTTCTGTGGAAACAAGCAAAAGTTTGCTTGTTCATAAGAACTCTCAAATGGTTTGAGAGTTCTTGAGGTTTTGAGAGTTCTTGAGGTTTTGAGAGTTCTTGAGGTTTTGAGAGTTCTTGAGGTTTTGAGAGTTCTTGAGGTTTTGAGAGTTCTTGAGGTTTTGAGAGTTCTTGGGTTTTGAGAGTTCTTGAGGTTTTGAGAGTTCTTGAGGTTTTGAGAGTTCTTGAGGTTTTGAGAGTTCTTGAGGTTTTGAGAGTTCTTGAGGTTTTGCTTGTTCTTTTTTTGAGAGTTCTTGAGGCTTTGAGAGTTCTTGTGGTTTTGAGAGTTCTTGAGGTTTTGAGAGTTCTTGAGTTTTGCGTGTTCCTACTATTTGCGTGTTTTTATTTTGAACATAATACACAATGGCCGCTAATTATCATTGACCAATACTTTTCTTGGAAAGGTCGATTCGAATCCTTTATGCAATTCACGGACATTAGAATGTGGACTTGTATGACCGAAGGTTATAGTGCCCCAACATATGAGGACAGTGGTGTTAACAAAGTTTATGCTTACCAAGATATGACTGATCTAATAAAAAATTGTATGAGGCAGAGAAAAAGGCACTATCATGTTTAAAAATGTCATTGCCATAAGAAATATTACATTTATTTAACGGATTCAATACATCAAAAGAACTTTGGTTAGCATTAAAAAATCATTGTGAAGGGGATGAAACACTTAAAAAGAATCGTAGAGACCTTCTAAAGCATCAGTATAATGTATTTAATGGGTTAAGGAGTGAAAACTTAGATCAACTAATTACAAGGTATTATCACTTGTTAACGGAATTGCAAGCATTTGATGTAACCTATTCTGAGGAAGAAAAAGTCGAGAAATTTTTGAGTTCCTTGCCGGAAAAGTGGAGCAATTATATTACCACTTTGCAGGAAAAAGCAGATTTCTCTGATATGTCTTTGACTCAGATAGTTGCTAAGTTTAGGGGACAAGAAATGAAACTAAAAAGGAGGGAAGCAGGATATAATAATGCTCAGATTCCCGAGCTTTATTACGGTAGGCCTACGATCAATGTAAGTCCAGGTTCCCCTAATGGAAGCACAAGAGCATTCCTGAGTGAAGATGTTGACTTACAAAAGATCTCGTTTAACTCTGAGGGGAACATATGTCTTGTTTCAAGTCAGAGCGACAATGTAGGCAATCGTGGATATCCTACCTCCAGTGCTAGTTCCACCGTGCCTATAAGTGTCAAATGTGCGGAAAGTCACTTATCCATTCTTGCGTCATTTGTGACATCTTATGAATAGTTTATCCATGGAAAGGTTCAAGATCCTAGTCTTATAGAGGAAGACTATGAGCAGATTGATCCTTTGGACTTAGAAGAGATTGATTTACAACGGCAAATGGCCATGTTGACTCTTCGGACTAAACGGTTCCTGGCAAGAACAGGGCGAAAGGTTGTGGGTTCCAAGCTTGGCTTTGATAAGTCAAAAGTTAAGTGCTACAATTGTGAGGGTTTTGGGCACTTTGCTAGGGAATGCCAGAGACCTAAGAAGGATGACCGGTCTATTGTGACTCGTCAAAACTTTAATCAAGGTGGAATAGTACCTACATCTTCTAACATCTCAAGAGTTCTTGAGGTTTTGAGAGTTCTTGAGGTTTTGAGAGTTCTTGAGGTTTTGAGAGTTCTTGAGGTTTTGAGAGTTCTTGAGGTTTTGAGAGTTCTTGAGGTTTTGAGAGTTCTTGAGGTTTTGAGAGTTCTTGAGGATTTTGAGAGTTCTTGAGGTTTTGAGAGTTCTTGAGGTTTTGAGAGTTCTTGAGGTTTTGAGAGTTCTTGAGGATTTTGAGAGTTCTTGAGGTTTTGAGAGTTCTTGAGGATTTTGAGAGTTCTTGAGGTTTTGAGAGTTCTTGAGGTTTTGAGAGTTCTTGAGGTTTTGAGAGTTCTTGAGGTTTTGAGAGTTCTTGAGGTTTTGAGAGTTCTTGAGGTTTTGAGAGTTCTTGAGGTTTTGAGAGTTCTTGAGGTTTTGAGAGTTCTTGAGGTTTTGAGAGTTCTTGAGGTTTTGAGAGTTCTTGAGGTTTTGAGAGTTCTTGAGGTTTTGAGAGTTCTTGAGGTTTTGAGAGTTCTTGAGGTTTTGAGAGTTCTTGAGGTTTTGAGAGTTCTTGAGGTTTTGAGAGTTCTTGAGGTTTTGAGAGTTCTTGAGGTTTTGAGAGTTCTTGAGGTTTTGAGAGTTCTTGAGGTTTTGAGAGTTCTTGAGGTTTTGAGAGTTCTTGAGGTTTTGAGAGTTCTTGAGGTTTTGAGAGTTCTTGAGGTTTTGAGAGTTCTTGAGGTTTTGAGAGTTCTTGAGGTTTTGAGAGTTCTTGAGGTTTTGAGAGTTCTTGAGGTTTTGAGAGTTCTTGAGGTTTTGAGAGTTCTTGAGGTTTTGAGAGTTCTTGAGGTTTTGAGAGTTCTTGAGGTTTTGAGAGTTCTTGAGGTTTTGAGAGTTCTTGAGGTTTTGAGAGTTCTTGAGGTTTTGAGAGTTCTTGAGGTTTTGAGAGTTCTTGAGGTTTTGAGAGTTCTTGAGGTTTTGAGAGTTCTTGGGTTTTGAGAGTTCTTGAGGTTTTGAGAGTTCTTGGGTTTTGAGAGTTCTTGAGGTTTTGAGAGTTCTTGAGGTTTTGAGAGTTCTTGAGGTTTTGAGAGTTCTTGAGGTTTTGAGAGTTCTTGAGGTTTTGAGAGTTCTTGAGGTTTTGAGAGTTCTTGAGGTTTTGAGAGTTCTTGGGTTTTGAGAGTTCTTGAGGTTTTGAGAGTTCTTGGGTTTTGAGAGTTCTTGAGGTTTTGAGAGTTCTTGAGGTTTTGAGAGTTCTTGAGGTTTTGAGAGTTCTTGGGTTTTGAGAGTTCTTGAGGTTTTGAGAGTTCTTGAGGTTTTGAGAGTTCTTGAGGTTTTGAGAGTTCTTGGGTTTTGAGAGTTCTTGAGGTTTTGAGAGTTCTTGGGTTTTGAGAGTTCTTGAGGTTTTGAGAGTTCTTGAGGTTTTGAGAGTTCTTGAGGTTTTGAGAGTTCTTGGGTTTTGAGAGTTCTTGAGGTTTTGAGAGTTCTTGAGGTTTTGAGAGTTCTTGAGGTTTTGAGAGTTCTTGGGTTTTGAGAGTTCTTGAGGTTTTGAGAGTTCTTGGGTTTTGAGAGTTCTTGAGGTTTTGAGAGTTCTTGAGGTTTTGAGAGTTCTTGAGGTTTTGAGAGTTCTTGGGTTTTGAGAGTTCTTGAGGTTTTGAGAGTTCTTGAGGTTTTGAGAGTTCTTGAGGTTTTGAGAGTTCTTGGGTTTTGAGAGTTCTTGAGGTTTTGAGAGTTCTTGAGGTTTTGAGAGTTCTTGAGGTTTTGAGAGTTCTTGAGGTTTTGAGAGTTCTTGAGGTTTTGAGAGTTCTTGAGGTTTTGAGAGTTCTTGAGGTTTTGAGAGTTCTTGAGGTTTTGAGAGTTCTTGAGGTTTTGAGAGTTCTTGAGGTTTTGAGAGTTCTTGAGGTTTTGAGAGTTCTTGAGGTTTTGAGAGTTCTTGAGGTTTTGAGAGTTCTTGAGGTTTTGAGAGTTCTTGAGGTTTTGAGAGTTCTTGAGGTTTTGAGAGTTCTTGAGGTTTTGAGAGTTCTTGAGGTTTTGAGAGTTCTTGAGGTTTTGAGAGTTCTTGAGGTTTTGAGAGTTCTTGAGGTTTTGAGAGTTCTTGAGGTTTTGAGAGTTCTTGAGGTTTTGAGAGTTCTTGAGGTTTTGAGAGTTCTTGAGGTTTTGAGAGTTCTTGAGGTTTTGAGAGTTCTTGAGGTTTTGAGAGTTCTTGAGGTTTTGAGAGTTCTTGAGGTTTTGAGAGTTCTTGAGGTTTTGAGAGTTCTTGAGGTTTTGAGAGTTCTTGAGGTTTTGAGAGTTCTTGAGGTTTTGAGAGTTCTTGAGGTTTTGAGAGTTCTTGAGGTTTTGAGAGTTCTTGGGTTTTGAGAGTTCTTGAGGTTTTGAGAGTTCTTGAGGTTTTGAGAGTTCTTGAGGTTTTGAGAGTTCTTGGGTTTTGAGAGTTCTTGAGGTTTTGAGAGTTCTTGGGTTTTGAGAGTTCTTGAGGTTTTGAGAGTTCTTGAGGTTTTGAGAGTTCTTGAGGTTTTGAGAGTTCTTGGGTTTTGAGAGTTCTTGAGGTTTTGAGAGTTCTTGAGGTTTTGAGAGTTCTTGAGGTTTTGAGAGTTCTTGGGTTTTGAGAGTTCTTGAGGTTTTGAGAGTTCTTGGGTTTTGAGAGTTCTTGAGGTTTTGAGAGTTCTTGAGGTTTTGAGAGTTCTTGAGGTTTTGAGAGTTCTTGGGTTTTGAGAGTTCTTGAGGTTTTGAGAGTTCTTGAGGTTTTGAGAGTTCTTGAGGTTTTGAGAGTTCTTGGGTTTTGAGAGTTCTTGAGGTTTTGAGAGTTCTTGGGTTTTGAGAGTTCTTGAGGTTTTGAGAGTTCTTGAGGTTTTGAGAGTTCTTGAGGTTTTGAGAGTTCTTGGGTTTTGAGAGTTCTTGAGGTTTTGAGAGTTCTTGGGTTTTGAGAGTTCTTGAGGTTTTGAGAGTTCTTGAGGTTTTGAGAGTTCTTGAGGTTTTGAGAGTTCTTGGGTTTTGAGAGTTCTTGAGGTTTTGAGAGTTCTTGGGTTTTGAGAGTTCTTGAGGTTTTGAGAGTTCTTGAGGTTTTGAGAGTTCTTGAGGTTTTGAGAGTTCTTGAGGTTTTGAGAGTTCTTGAGGTTTTGAGAGTTCTTTTTTTGAGAGTTCTTGAGGCTTTGAGAGTTCTTGTGGTTTTGAGAGTTCTTGAGGTTTTGAGAGTTCTTGAGTTTTGCGTGTTCCTACCTCTTGCGCGTTTCATTTGCGTGTTCCCATTTGTGACATCTTATGAATAGTTTATCCATGGAAAGGTTCAAGATCCTAGTCTTATAGAGGAAGACTATGAGCAGATTGATCCTTTGGACTTAGAAGAGATTGATTTACAACGGCAAATGGCCATGTTGACTCTTCGGACTAAACGGTTCCTGGCAAGAACAGGGCGAAAGGTTGTGGGTTCCAAGCTTGGCTTTGATAAGTCAAAAGTTAAGTGCTACAATTGTGAGGGTTTTGGGCACTTTGCTAGGGAATGCCAGAGACCTAAGAAGGATGACCGGTCTATTGTGACTCGTCAAAACTTTAATCAAGGTGGAATAGTACCTACATCTTCTAACATCTCAAGACAAAAGTCATATAGTGATGGGTCTAGTGATAACCAAAGCCCCGTTAATCCAAGTGATTCAAGAGCACTGGTGATCCAGCAACAAGACGGATCATATGACTGGAGTTCAAAAGTCAATGAAGAAGACGATGCATATCTTGCAGAAATTTACTCAGACACTGCTATTACCGAGGATCTCGATGACTCTTTTCAGGATGATGAGTATGTAGACAATGTTGATTATTCAATAATGAATGAAGATGATGAACTCCCTGAGGAAGATTACAACATGACAGTTGATAATGATAACTATCATCAGGAAGATAATGAAGAAGATATGAGTGCCATTGAATTTACCCTCTTATCTGAAGACTCAAACATTCATACTCAACAAGAGCAAGATTATCATATAGAGACAGAACAATGCAAAGAGAAAATTCTTGACACAAGTATACTTTCAGAAGATGATGAGATTTTAGAGTTGAACGAAAATAAAGGCTATCAGAAGGTGGAAATTCCTCAAAGACTTGGTACAAACGAACTTATTGATTTCATCTCTAATTTAGAAGTACCTGAGCAACCTGTGGAGATCTCACTTCACGCATTGGTGAAAGTTTGTAAGAAGTTAACAATCTTCAAAATTGTGCAAAAGGCACAAAGGCCTTACTCGATGATTCAGTCAATGATAGATCACATCTCAGGAAACAAGTGGCTATGTTGATCCAAAAGGAAGGGGAGTTGAAAAGACAAGTCAAAGCAGATCAAGGAAGATTGACTGCCATGAAAGAGGAACTTAGAGAAGTGATTCTTAGAAAATAGCTACGTCAAGAAAATTCAGGAAAGATATCTAAGAAACTCACTGAGAAACAAATGGAGCTGGCAGATGCTAAAAATGAGATAACTCATTTAAACGAAAAACTCAACAAAATGAGAGATATGAGATGCATGATAAACTATCTGTCAAAATCCCAAAGTTCTAACAATCATCAAGGTTTTGAACATACTTTTGAGGATTTTTCACAGGATATAGGAACATCTTCCTTGACCTTAGAATAATCTAAACAATGTGAAGAAAAGGAGTCACTTTCAAATGTTGCAGAGGAAGTGCTAACTCCAAAGTTGATTTATTTTACACTAATGTCCTTGATAGATCATATTTCAGTTTGCTAGTCCAGTTGACTGGAATGAGAATCCCTTGTTAGGGTAACTGGTTTCCAAGGGGAGTTAGATGTGTTCTGTGTGAACACTGAATGAATGTGTATCATGATAAAGGTATAGTGTATGTAAAGACAAATTTGAGTGTGTTTAGTACACCTCAAATTAGGTCTTTCATGTAAATTGCACGAAATATTAAGTGAAATACTTAAGGTTTCGGTCAAAATGGGTCAAACGGAGTCACTAAGTTGATGTATGTGACAGACATTTTGATGCAATTTACCTCAATTAATTGAATCAAAGATACTTAATGTGTTAGATAACCGGATAAAGGCTTCGAGTCTAATCTTAATTGGGAGACTCAGCCATTGTTTATCAGTTATATATCTTTTTAAGTATTCTCAAATTCAATTATTTATCATTGAGATGGATACATGTGTTGTATAGATCTCATGAGCTTGCTGATGTGGTCGCAGAATTATTTATCTTAAATGGATGTGTGTCAACTGCTAAGATAAAGGATCTCCAAAGTATATGGAAATTGGGTCTATCCAGTCCGGAATGGAGAAAACTCAAGCTTAAAATGGAAGCAGAATATACTTACACGTCAACAACTCAGCTAAATTCAAACGGAGACAAAGATATAGATGGAGAGATTGTTTATCGTGTTATTCAATCTTGTATCTTTATTTTTGTTGTATTTGAATTTATAAAACAGCATTGATTGTGTCCAATGTTTGTTAATATCAAATACATAACAATGGTGCTTTGTAAATTCATTAATTAAGTGACATATCGGGTCTTAATTTAATGATCGTACATTGTGATTTGTTTAAGTTGTGACATTTATCGAGAATTTCTTGAATGAGAAAAATATGATAAATTATAATACAAAAATGTTTGTATTTGGCTTTATCGTGTTCTCTAAAGAATTCTCTTCGTTAATCATATCGGGTTCAAGAAAATTCTGTGTGAATTTTCAAAGTGGTAATCAAGATTCGTGAAGGTTGACTTTGTGGAAAGTCAAGGTTCACATGAATCGAGAAAGTTAGGTTAAGTGAAATATATAATCATAGCCAAGTGGACATCATATACGTGTTTTGCATAAAGGGCTCAATATGCGTATTTGTCAAGTGGGCTTACTTTGCGTGTTTTCACTAGTAAGCCTAATTTGCGTCTTTTGCCAAATGGGCTTTATATGCGCGTTTCAGTGGATAAATAGGGTTTGCGTGTTATATTGAGTATAAATAGAACAAAACACGCATCTAATGATTTATTTTAAATCATTTGCGTGTTTTCACTAGTAAGCCTAATTTGCGTCTTTTGCCAAATGGGCTTTATATGCGCGTTTCAGTGGATAAATAGGGTTTGCGTGTTATATTGAGTATAAATAGAACAAAACACGCATCTAATGATTTATTTTACACTAAGGTCCTTGATAGATCATATTTCAGTTTGCTAGTCCAGTTGACTGGAATGAGAAACCCTTGTTAGGGTAACTGGTTTCCAGGGGGAGTTAGATGTGTTCTGTGTGAACACTGAATGAATGTGTATCATGATAAAGGTATAGTGTATGTAAAGACAAATTTGAGTGTGTTTAGTACACCTCAAATTAGGTCTTTCATGTAAATTGCACGAAATATTAAGTGAAATACTTAAGGTTTCGGTCAAAATGGGTCAAACGGAGTCACTAAGTTGATGTATGTGACAGACATTTTGATGCAATTTACCTCAATTAATTGAATCAAAGATACTTAATGTGTTAGATAACCGGATAAAGGCTTCGAGTCTAATCTTAATTGGGAGACTCAGCCATTGTTTATCAGTTATATATCTTTTTAAGTATTCTCAAATTCAATTATTTATCATTGAGATGGATACATGTGTTGTATAGATCTCATGAGCTTGCTGATGTGGTCGCAGAATTATTTATCTTAAATGGATGTGTGTCAACTGCTAAGATAAAGGATCTCCAAAGTATATGGAAATTGGGTCTATCCAGTCCGGAATGGAGAAAACTCAAGCTTAAAATGGAAGCAGAATATACTTACACGTCAACAACTCAGCTAAATTCAAACGGAGACAAAGATATAGATGGAGAGATTGTTTATCGTGTTATTCAATCTTGTATCTTTATTTTTGTTGTATTTGAATTTATAAAACAGCATTGATTGTGTCCAATGTTTGTTAATATCAAATACATAACAATGGTGCTTTGTAAATTCATTAATTAAGTGACATATCGGGTCTTAATTTAATGATCGTACATTGTGATTTGTTTAAGTTGTGACATTTATCGAGAATTTCTTGAATGAGAAAAATATGATAAATTATAATACAAAAATGTTTGTATTTGGCTTTATCGTGTTCTCTAAAGAATTCTCTTCGTTAATCATATCGGGTTCAAGAAAATTCTGTGTGAATTTTCAAAGTGGTAATCAAGATTCGTGAAGGTTGACTTTGTGGAAAGTCAAGGTTCACATGAATCGAGAAAGTTAGGTTAAGTGAAATATATAATCATAGCCAAGTGGACATCATATACGTGTTTTGCATAAAGGGCTCAATATGCGTATTTGTCAAGTGGGCTTACTTTGCGTGTTTTCACTAGTAAGCCTAATTTGCGTCTTTTGCCAAATGGGCTTTATATGCGCGTTTCAGTGGATAAATAGGGTTTGCGTGTTATATTGAGTATAAATAGAACAAAACACGCATCTAATGATTTATTTTAAATCATTTGCGTGTTTCTCTCAATACACTCTCTATTTGCGCGTTCCCTGTATCAATACTGTTCACTCTCCGATTCATATACGTGATTACTTAGTGTTTTTGGACACAAGAAACACTCGATTAACACTTATTGAACAAAGGTAAAAGATTAACAACATTTCTAAGTCCAGATTTGATGTTTTAATGACCAAATATTTAGGGTTTTTATTTTCGGTTATAAATTCACTAAATGGGACTCAATCAATGAAATGGACAAGGAAATGGAACTTAAAAACTTGTAAATTGGACAAATAGGATGCTATTCGTACCATGTTTAAGAGTTTTGAGGTTCAACATCACTGGATGAGATTCTTTATCGTGTTATTCAATCTTGTATCTTTATTTTTGTTGTATTTGAATTTATAAAACAGCATTGATTGTGTCCAATGTTTGTTAATATCAAATACATAACAATGGTGCTTTGTAAATTCATTAATTAAGTGACATATCGGGTCTTAATTTAATGATCGTACATTGTGATTTGTTTAAGTTGTGACATTTATCGAGAATTTCTTGAATGAGAAAAATATGATAAATTATAATACAAAAATGTTTGTATTTGGCTTTATCGTGTTCTCTAAAGAATTCTCTTCGTTAATCATATCGGGTTCAAGAAAATTCTGTGTGAATTTTCAAAGTGGTAATCAAGATTCGTGAAGGTTGACTTTGTGGAAAGTCAAGGTTCACATGAATCGAGAAAGTTAGGTTAAGTGAAATATATAATCATAGCCAAGTGGACATCATATACGTGTTTTGCATAAAGGGCTCAATATGCGTATTTGTCAAGTGGGCTTACTTTGCGTGTTCTGGTTTTGCGTGTTCTTGATGAACTTTGCGTGTTCTTGATGAACTTTACGTGTTCTCATGACCAGATCCTTCCCAAGCAAAATTTCCAGTTTTTGCGTGTTTATGATGACGTCATCACAAACAAACACGCAAATGACTGATATGCGTGTTTCATGACTTGTAAAAATTTTAAATTTAAAAATTTTATAATAAGTAAAGTATGAAACAAAACACGTACTATCTAGTCAAACTCGACACCATATGTGTGTGTATAAGGAATTCATTTGATCTAGGACTTAGGTAAATTTTCAAAAAGGGAAAATTTTCAAATGAGTCAAATTAGAAAGTGTGAATTTCCTTATAATATTGAACTTTAAAATTTAAATGAAACAAATGGTTTTGATTAGAAATGTTAAGAGCTTTAAAGTTCGACATTCATTGTTGTTGCTAACTTTTGTTTGGTTGTTGTTTGTATCTTTGTGCAGATGGCTGAGAGACACTTTCACAGAACTCATAACTACTTAATTAATTTGAATGTGAATCAGCCTAATGCTGAAAGATTTGTCAGGATTCTTGATACAACAACAACAACAACAACAACAACAACAACAACAACAACAACAACAACAACAACAACAACAACAACAACAACAACAACAACAACAACAACAACCACCACAACAACAACAACAACAACAACAACAACAACAACAACAACAACAACAACAACAACAACAACAACAACAACAACAACAACAACAACAACAACAACAACAACAACAACAACAACAACAACAACAACAACAACAACAACAACAACAACAACAACAACAACAACAACAACAACAACAACAACAACAACAACAACAACAACAACAACAACAACAACAACAACAACAACAACAACAACAACAACAACAACAACAACAACAACAACAACAACAACAACAACAACAACAACAACAACAACAACAACAACAACAACAACAACAACAACAACAACAACAACAACAACAACAACAACAACAACAACAACAACAACAACAACAACAACAACAACAACAACAACAACAACAACAACAACAACAACAACAACAACAACAACAACAACAACAACAACAACAACAACAACAACAACAACAACAACAACAACAACAACAACAACAACAACAACAACAACAACAACAACAACAACAACAACAACAACAACAACAACAACAACAACAACAACAACAACAACAACAACAACAACAACAACAACAACAACAACAACAACAACAACAACAACAACAACAACAACAACAACAACAACAACAACAACAACAACAACAACAACAACAACAACAACAACAACAACAACAACAACAACAACAACAACAACAACAACAACAACAACAACAACAACAACAACAACAACAACAACAACAACAACAACAACAACAACAACAACAACAACAACAACAACAACAACAACAACAACAACAACAACAACAACAACAACAACAACAACAACAACAACAACAACAACAACAACAACAACAACAACAACAACAACAACAACAACAACAACAACAACAACAACAACAACAACAACAACAACAACAACAACAACAACAACAACAACAACAACAACAACAACAACAACAACAACAACAACAACAACAACAACAACAACAACAACAACAACAACAACAACAACAACAACAACAACAACAACAACAACAACAACAACAACAACAACAACAACAACAACAACAACAACAACAACAACAACAACAACAACAACAACAACAACAACAACAACAACAACAACAACAACAACAACAACAACAACAACAACAACAACAACAACAACAACAACAACAACAACAACAACAACAACAACAACAACAACAACAACAACAACAACAACAACAACAACAACAACAACAACAACAACAACAACAACAACAACAACAACAACAACAACAACAACAACAACAACAACAACAACAACAACAACAACAACAACAACAACAACAACAACAACAACAACAACAACAACAACAACAACAACAACAACAACAACAACAACAACAACAACAACAACAACAACAACAACAACAACAACAACAACAACAACAACAACAACAACAACAACAACAACAACAACAACAACAACAACAACAACAACAACAACAACAACAACAACAACAACAACAACAACAACAACAACAACAACAACAACAACAACAACAACAACAACAACAACAACAACAACAACAACAACAACAACAACAACAACAACAACAACAACAACAACAACAACAACAACAACAACAACAACAACAACAACAACAACAACAACAACAACAACAACAACAACAACAACAACAACAACAACAACAACAACAACAACAACAACAACAACAACAACAACAACAACAACAACAACAACAACAACAACAACAACAACAACAACAACAACAACAACAACAACAACAACAACAACAACAACAACAACAACAACAACAACAACAACAACAACAACAACAACAACAACAACAACAACAACAACAACAACAGCAACCAGAACAACCACCTCCAGCTGCAGCAGAGGCTCCTCAAGAGTTGTTGGTCTAGGAAGAAGCTGCTGAAGCAAATCCTGAGATCGTTGCTGAACAACCTCTCGCACAAAACCAAGAAGTCAACATGGATGTTGATGATAGGGGTTTAGAAAATGTTAAGAGCTTTAAAGTTCGACTTCATTGTTGTTGCTAATCTTTTGTTTGGTTGTTGTTTGTATCTTTGTGCAGATGGCTGAGAGACACTTTCACAGAACTCATAACTACTTAATTAATTTGAATGTGAATCAGCCTAATGCTGAAAGATTTGTCAGGATTCTTGAGTTTCTGCAGCAATCAAGAATCAGACATATTCTCACAGCTGACCCAGTTATCTATCTGACTTTCTTAAGTCAATTCTGGGAATCTGCAAGGTTGTTACCCGGTGCTATCCCAAGTATTGAAGCGAGGGTGAACAATCAGACCTTCCAGTTCACTGCCTCTGACTTGATTGGTATTCTTGACTTGGGAACTGAAGGCCAAGAGGAAGGAGTGAATGGTCCAACCGCATATCCCCAAGCACTTAGATTGGGAGCATTCAGAAGAATGGGATATGTTGGTCCTGCAAATCGGAACACTTTCCAAAAGAATTGTTTGATGGGCAGATGGAAATTCTTTTCACATGTGATTCTTGTTGCTTTGAGCAATAAGAAGTCGGGTTACGATTCTTTGAATGTCGAAACCCAATCACAAGTGATTTCATTGGTGCTGAACAAGCCTTATAGCTTCTCTCGTTATATCTTTAATGAGATGTGTAGGCAGATAAGGGCGAGGGACGATGAGAGATTTTTGATGTATCCGAGGTTCGTGATGCTGATCATAAATGCTCGACTACCCAATCTTGTTCCGGAGGGTCCTACTGAATCGGTGACTACGATGCCTAATCGTATCATTAACGATAGTTATAGATACCGTGGAAATCTTCCACAACAGGCTCGACCGAGGGACAGAAACCTCTTTGGTGCACTTGTTAATCCCGCATATGTTGCTCCAGAACATAATGGATTTGCACATGAGGACTCTGATGTTGTAGGTGATTTTGCTGCTGCTCACAGACGATCCCTCCGCAACCTCCTATTGCACCAGTGATACAACAACAACAACAACAACAACAACAACAACAACAACAACAACAACAACAACAACAACAACAACAACAACAACAACTACAGCAACAACAACAGCAACCAGAACAACCACCTCCAGCTGCAGCAGAGGCTCCTCAAGAGGTGTTGGTCTAGGAAGAAGCTGCTGAAGCAAATCCTGAGATCGTTGCTGAACAACCTCTCGCACAAAACCAAGAAGTCAACATGGATGTTGATGATAGGGGTTTGGGTGTTGAGCACGTCGATGATATGGTTATCGATAAGCAAGACGTTGCTGCTGATGACATTGGAGGAGATGTCAACCTAGGAGAAGGAGGTAACGGGGATGATGATGGAGATGATGATGGGGATGATGGTCAAGATAATGCTGCTGGTAGAGTACCCATAGGTCAAGGTGTTGGCAGTACATCTGCAGCAGTTGATCTCCCCATGGCCGAAGCTGACTCCCGGCCAGTTGTAGAAGAAGAAGATCCCTCTGGGTCAGGGCAAAGTCTCAGCAGAAAGAGACAACGTCAGGACACCGAGGTGTCTAATGCAAATGAGTCTTTTGGACTCATTGCGGAGACATATTTTTCTGAGATGGAAGAGACAAGACAAGACGTGGATGAACCGAGAACGAATGTTCAAGAACGTGTGCAGGACTTGATGGAAGCTATGACTGAAGGACCTCTACATTCTGAAGATATGGGTAAAGGATTGATGGGTGCATCTTCCTCAGGTTCAGCAGCACCATCAACTCCTCAAGTTCATGTCAGTCCGCCTGTCATCAAACCAGTTGTGGTATCACTGGTTCATGCAGAAGATGACCAGTCAACCCCAAAGATCATTAGACTTTTGGGAATCAAGATTGGAGATGACCAGTCAACCCCAAAGATCATTAGACTTTTGGGAATCAAGATTGGAGATAGACCAGTCTTGATGTCTGCAAGACCTCGCAGCTCTACAATCACACCAATCATGTCTTCGTCGATGACTCCACCGTCTACAACAAGACCATCAGTGACTTCTTCACAGCAAGGAGCTGCTCAGATTAACAAGGAGAGAGTATCCAAGTTAGCTGAAGACATCCAGCGGATGAGAGCTTTAGTTGCCGGCTTGTCTAACAAGCTAAAAGGAAAAGAAGAGTCACACCGAAGGGATGCTAACCTCATAAGACAAAGTCACCTAGAGCTGGAGAATAGCCAGTATGACCTACAAGAAGCCCAGGAAGCAATAATCAACTCTGTCACTGGGATTGTTGATTCCATTGGGGTGCACCACAAATTGCTGAAAGGTCAGGCTAAACATCTCGAGAGCTTAGGTAAGAGGTTTGCTGAGCTGCACAACAAGATCAAAAAATCTTGAATCTCAGGGGGAGAAGTTTGGATGCAAGGAGGACACTATCAGACATCATCAAAAGGATGATGAGGACGAGGATCCAAGCGGTTCCAGACAACAGGAGGAGATTCAGATATTTCCGACCTTAAACGTCAATGCAGCTCTGGGGGAGCAAGGTCAGCAAGGTCAATCTGACCAAGCTGGTGCTCCTTCATCTAATCAACCGGCCGTAGAGGAAGTGGCTGGTATCCAGGAACAACCGACTGGAGGAGTAGGAGTCGGCATTCGGGTCAGACCAACTACAGAGGAAGAAGTTGGGAGTGAACTCCTGGACGACATTGCTGCGTACTTCAATTTTGATGAGTGTGGGAGCATGTTTGAAGATCCATTAATCTCTTCAACTCAAGACAAGTGTTCATATATTGATGCAATGCTTGATCTACTTGATCCAAAAGCAAAGGGATCAAATGAGCTTTCTCTACAAGCAACCATTGCAGTGGGCAAGGTTGGGGTAGACAATCAATCAGAGTTAGACTCAAATCGGAAGTTGGATACTACTGAGGTGATTGAGAAGAAGAGCAGGACTCCAGTGGAAGCAACACCTGAAGTTCCTGATGATAGGGTTTTTGGCCAGCACTTAGGATGACAAACGAAGACTTGAAGGTCACATCTAGATGCTAGTGTCAAGGGGGAGACTGTTAGTGCATGTTTCTCAGTGACAAAAGCATTCTAGATGTGATACATATATCTGTACATATTCAAGTCTTGTAATTTATCTTGTAATAACCGTTTGTCAATAATATTACCTTGGCATATTTTGTTGATCATATTGGGATCCATTTATGTTTATGTGTTTGTTTATTATTTATATTTTGCAGGTTTTAGACATAACATATAAAGAGTCATTAAGTTAATATTGTTTCTGCGTTTAACAGCAGTTGAAATATTAACTTATTGTACTTCCAAAGGGAAGTTAAGTTAACTGTATTTCTGCGTATTTATAGCAGGAGAAATAGTAACTTAGTTAATACTTCCAATAGGTAATATAGACAATGTTGTTTCTGCGTTTAACAGCAGTTGAAATATTAACTTATTGTACTTCCAAAGGGAAGTTAAGTTAACTGTATTTCTGCGTATTTATAGCAGTTTAAACATTGGCTGAGTTAATATCGGTTCTGCGTCTTGACAGCAGTAAAGATATTAACTCTGAGTGTAATATCGGTTTTGCGTCTTGACATCAGTAAAGACATTAACTCAATATATATCCTAAGTGTTATTTGAGGGCTGTTAGGAACAAGCAAAAGCATGCTTGTTCAAATTAAGAACACTCAAATGAATTTGTGAGTTTCTGAGAACAAGCAAAAGTTTGCTTGTTCATAAGAACTCTCAAATGGTTTGAGAGTTTCTGTGGAAACAAGCAAAAGTATGCTTGACCACAAGAACTCTCAAACAGTTTGTGTGTTCAGGGAAACACACAAACAGGCCAAAACCCTATTGGGCCTGGACTTTGGGAAACACGCAAACCCAATGGGTTTTGCTTGTTCCTGAAACACGCAAATGATCATTTGCGTGTTTCTGTCCCTTGCCTATATATAGTGGTGTGTGTTTGTGTGTTCCAACAAGAGTGTAGTGAGAGAAACGAGCAAAATCTAGAGAGAGAAAACCAAGAACACGCACGGTTGATCTTGTGGGTACTCGAATCACGCACGAACCGCAAACACACACCCGGTTTGGACGGCTTGTAGACTTAGGTTACCACGTTGGTTGGTAAGGTTTGTCCGGAGAGCCGTTTCACTATAGTAACCAAATACGGGTGTTTATATTCACGCAAAAAGATATATATATATATATATATATATATAGTGATATATATATATATATCATAAAAGGTAGATATAGAAACCGTGGGTTATCTCGAGGAATTCCGCACCTCGACATATCCTTAAGTCAATCTTGGTTCGGTAAGACCCGGGGGACTTACAGAAGCATATGCAATGACTTTGTCCCTTTGCATAAGAACACAACCCAAACCTGAAATAGAAGCATCACTATAAACAACTAGATCATCAGTACCTTCGGGTAAGGCTAGGACAGGAGCTTTACATAACTTTGTCTTTAACGTTTGAAAGGCTTTTTCTTGAGCTTCAGTCCACACAAACTTCACCCATTTCTTTGTTAATTCAGTCATAGGCTTAGCTATATGAGAGAAATCTTGAATGAACCTCGGTAATAGCCCGCTAAACCAAGAAAACTCTTGATTTCCGTGGGTGTCTTTGGTTGTTCCCATTTGGAGACAGCTTCAATCTTTGCGGGATCAACTTTAATACCTTCGGAGGAGATGACATGCCCGAAAAATTGAACTTCTCGAAGCCAGAATTGACACTTTGAGAACTTTGCATATAACTTTTTCTCCCTAAGAACCTCAAGAATGGCTCTTAAATGCTCACGGTGCTCAGCTTCAGACTTAGAATAGATAAGAATATCGTCAATGAAGACAATCAAATAATGATCTAAGAATGGGCGACATACCCGATTCATTAAATCCATAAAAGCGGCAGGAGCATTTGTCAACCGAAACGGCATGACAAGAAACTCATAGTACCCATAAAGTGTACGAAAAGCTGTCTTGGCTACATCTTCCTTTTTGAGTTTTAATTAATGATAGCCAGACTGCAAGTCGATCTTTGAGAAGTAAGAAGCACCATGGAGCTGATCGAAGAGATCATCGATACGTGGGAGAGGATACTTATTTTAACCGTTCGCTTATTAAGCTCACGGTAGTCTATGCACATACGCATAGAACCATCTTTCTTTTTGACAAATAGAACAGGATCTCCCCAAGGCGAGGAACTTGGACGTATGAAACCTTTATCAAGTAGCTCTTGGAGCTGAGACATTAGCTCTTTCATTTCTGTAGGAGCCAAACGATATGGTGCTTTTGCAACAGGAGTAGCACCGGGTACAAGATCAATCTGAAAAGTGACCTCACGGTCGGGAGGAATACCGGGAAGATCATCAGGAAAGACATCAGGAAATTCAGAAACCACATCAACATTAGAAACATAAGGTTTCTCTTTTCGTGTATCAATAACATAGGCAAGGAAGTGGTTCTTATTCTGTCGTATACATTTGAGAGCCTTCACCATATTAATGATCTTTAAGCTCCCTTTCTTCTTATCTCCATAAACTGAAATAACTTAACCATCCGGAGTAGAGAAACGCACGATCTTTTGGGAACATAAAATATTAGCATCATGTTGAGATAACTAGTCCATGCCAATCACCACATCAAACCCAGCAAGAGTTGTAGGCAATAGCTGGACCGGAAAGGAACGACCTTCTATCTCTATGGAACAATCATCATAACCCTCTTGAATGTCACTAATAGTACCGTTAGCAATTTCAACTTCTATAGAACAATCTAGGGGAGTAGTAACTTTATCGAGCTTAGGGGCAAACAAAGTAGACACAAAAGACCTATTTGCACCCGAATTAAAAAGAACAGAAGCAGGTTTTGAATTAACAAGAAAAGTACCACTTACTACCTCATCGTTGTCCTTGGCAGCTTCAATTGTCATCTGTAAGGCTCGAACTTTTGGCTTAGGTGCAGCCGTCTTCTTTCCATCATCTTTTCCTTGTGGGCAATCCTTGATGAAATGACCGCTTTGGTGACACCTGTAACACTTAGGCTTGTCCTTTCATTCTGAAGTAGCATGACCAGTACCACCACAAGTATCACACTAACGGGTCTTATCTGAACATGGACCCGAGTGAGGTGCCTTACAAGTACCACACCAGTTCTTCGGCTTTGCATAGTTGTTGCTTCCACCCTTTGAAGATGATCCTTTCTTGAACCTTCCACTAGAACTAGATGATCCATCAAACTTCTTTTGAACAAGATTTCTTATCATCATTTGCCTTCACAGTAGCCTTTTCAGTCTTGAAATCATCATCCAGCTTCTTAGATTCCTTGATAGCACCTGCAAGAGTAGCATGTTGCCTGCAGATACCTCGATAGCTAGTTGGAATTCCATCTACATAAGCAGCAACTTTGTCTTCTTCATTAGGAACCAAGTGCTCCACAAACTTAATTTTTGACATGAACGAACGAGCATATTCAGTCATGCCTCCAACACCAGCTTTAAGAGCACGAAATTCCTTCTCTAGCAACCTTTTCTCACGTGTCCCGATGTACTCTTCCATAAACTTCTCTTTAAAATTATCCCAAGTCAAAGCAGATCTCACAACAGGAGTCATAGAAACTGTAGTGCCCCTCCACCAATCAGGAGCACCCTCTTTCAGCATTCTAGAAGCACTCAATACCTTCTTATCTTCAGGACAATCACATGAAGCAAACACAACTTCAATATCTTTTAGCCATTCCATGCAACCAACTGCATCAAGGTTGCCATAAAAGTCTTTTGCACCACATCTTTTGAAACTTTCAAACTTGAACTCCTTAGGTCGAGGAACATAACCAACAGGAATCACATTTCCTCCAGCATTAACATTCTCAGCATGAACAACAACCCGATCATTCACTGGAGCATCTTGTGACCTTATTATGGATGGCTCAGCATGGTTGGAGTGATTAGAAGCCGTATGCTCTTCCCCATGTGAGTTGTCTTATCTTTCAGCCCTTACTTGCGCAAGTTCTTGTTCGGTTCTTTGTAGTCGAGCTCGCATAACCCTCAATTCCTCATATATTTCAGCTTGAGTAGGAATCTTCTCGATTATCGGGTTAGCTCGTTCAATCTCTGACCTAGTTGGTTGTTCACCAGAATATGGCCTTCGAGGAGGCCTTTGGTTAGCCGGATTTCCAGCCTCATTCCGGTTAATAGGAGCATTACTAGCGGTAGCTCCATCACGTTGACTAGTAGCACGAGTATTAACCATTTTGTCTACAACAGAATGACAACGATTAGAAATGAATAGAGTGAGAACAAACGAGAGGTTAGGGCCTACTTAATTACACAAATATATCAAAAACATATTCAAGCCTCAACCTACACTCACAATCATCCCAACCCGTCCTAAAAGCATTTCATCATATAGCTAAAGCATTACTACTTGAGCCTATCTCATACGGTTTAAGTTAAAAATCCTATGGCTCTGGTTTATTTTTTGGTTCACTTAAACCATTTCTCTGATACCACCATGTAACACCCGTCATTTAAAAACCTGGATTTTTAAAAACTTTGCCAAACGGCGTTTAAAATGTAGCGGAAAAAATCACTTTAAAAAATGTCTCATCCGTAATGGATGGTACCTTTCATAAATGGTGTTACTAATGTGCATCATGACAGTCCATGATTGCACACTTATAATTAATTATGCTAGACAAGAAAGTAAAGAACAGAAAGTATATGACAAGAACAAGAACAAGTTCAAATGCAAAGATCTAAGCAAGTCTAATCATATGTATCATTGAATAAACAGTGAATACACGGTCGATATTACAACTTGACTTACAAGAATACAAATGAACAAATAATTGCTAAGTCTAGACAAACTAAAAACTTGAACAATTATAAAGTGACACACACTTGTGGTGACAAATACAAAGTGTAAATGGTGCGACTGTGTTGCTTTATATAGAGGGGAAATTAGGGCAACACAACCTTACAATGATAGTGATAGCATGATGGTTGTCGACATCCCATTGGCTCGAAGTACTTGCATGCAGGAGCCTTTGTCTTCTTTACCAAAACGGGTATGAGAGAGAAAACCCTTATTTTGGTCCCAACTGTACCTTTGCCGTACAAGGTAATATCCAGTTGGATGAACCACCATGTGAGTCTTGTCTTCTTTTGGTTTGAAATCTTCCCGCCTTGACTAACAACTTGGAAAGCAAACCACCCGCTAACAAGTGTTCGAGACTCGCTGATGACTCGCTGATGACACACGTCAGCGACCAAGTCTGGTCAGCGAATCCTTGACTCAACAATCTCCCCCTATTCGCTGAGAAGACTTGCTGAGTAAACTAGACTTCAGAAAAGAATAAAGGAATGATAGAAAGATGTCTTATATATATCATCTTTAAACATTTAAAAGCTGATACACATAGCTTTTAATTATTACAAGACATCTAAAGGTTAGCCGCTTCAATCTCCCAAGCATCCTCTTGCTTGGCGATCCTCAGCACTGGATCATTCCTCCTGTGTGGCTTCAGCAACTCTTTATCAATTTTGCCAATGACCCATCTGGCACTTATCAATTTTGCAAATCTTCTTCTGATGCTGATCAGAAACCAGTAGAAGTGTTTTCAATTTCAGCCAATCTGAAGAACAACTAGTCATTCCGAAAGTTGGTGAAGAAAATGCCAGCGGGAGTCTCCAGAACTCTCCCTTCTTCAAAGTAACTTCTTGGAGGAAGTCTGAGATTTAAAGCAGCATCACCAAAAATGGGTGGAAGGTCAACTGCCAAGGTTCGATGCTCTTCTTTTCTTTTTCTATGAACCCTTCTTCCTGCTGAGGTGGAGATAGCTGCTGGAGTACCAAATACTTGCCTCAGCATGGGCACATCTGCCTTGAACTTGGTTTCAAACTCTAGTGCCTTCTCAAAATATTCCTTCAGCATCTTCTGAAGTTGAGCATAGCTGGCAGCCTTCTTGTCTTTAATCAGCATGTAGACTTCAAACCACTCAGAGGCACTTAGAGTGGTGGTTTTTACCCCTTCAAGTTTGATAGGCCTGTCAGCACCTTCTCTTAGAATTTTCAGGTTGGTCTAAAGACCCATTTCAGCTTTGAAGGCCTCAGCAGCCACAATCCTTTGAGGCCTCTTCCTGTCCTCCATGTACTTCAACCACTTGGCTTTTTCTTCTTCAAACTTCTTTCTTTTCTCACTGAGTTGTTGCTCAACCTCAGCATGTTTTTGTCTATACAGTGCTTCAGCACCACCAGTTTTGAACAGCATCTGCTGTTCAGCATCTAATTCACCTTTTTCAAGAAGAGGCAGTTGTTTGATGAATTCTAAGTTCTTCCTTTCGTTTTCAAGGTTCTCTTTCAACCTATCCAGCTCCTTAATTGCTTCTTCTTGAGTCTTTCCATCAGCAGTTTGTGCCAAGATATCTATCATTTCATGCATGTGACCTGCTGGGGACTGGACAGATAATTAAGCAGCCGAAGGTTTCTTGAAGAATCCAGACTCTGTAAGTTGTCTTCGACGTTCATCAGAGAGTGGAGTTATTTGAGCATTTGCTAGATATGTTCTGTCAAAGATTCCTAACATTTTCTTAGACCTATCCGCAGCGGCCATTGCTCTGGATAAACCAGCCTCCCATGCTGTTTTGACTTCTTTAGGATCAAACTGCTCCTCCATATCAGTAAAAGCTTCAATGTGCCCCTCATCAACAGCAGTAGGGGCACTTCAGCAATAACAATTTGTTTCTCCCCCTCATCACCAGCTGGGGGAGCTTCAGCATTAACTTCTTTTTCAATCTCCCCCTTAACACCAGCAGGGGGAACTTCCACACTTTCATACATTTCAGTCTCCCCCTCAGCATCAGCAGGGGGAACTTCCATACTTATATTCTTTTCAGTCTCCCCCTCAGCACCAGTAGGGGGAACTTCACTTTCTTTTTCCTCACTGACAGTCACAATTGCCATTTTATTAGCCTTTGTAGAGTCAGTGGCATCATTATCCTCATCCAAAACCTTCTCAGCAGATTCATCATAGATTTGTTGCACTGCTTTGTTAACTGCTTCAGTGACCATATCTAAGACCTCAGCATCAATTTTCTCCCCATTGGAAGTGGCGTTATTAATGACCACTTCCACATTTGCTGCAGGTTGAGATTGTTGGTTCACAAGCTGTGCCAACAAATTTTTAATTTCATCAACCTCCTTCTCAAGTTTAATTTGCCTCTGGCGATCTTCCTCAGTGAAGGATGCTGAAGGAACTGGAAGATCTGCCACTTGTTTTTCCAAGGCTTGAATAGCCTTGGTGTTGTTTTCAACTTGAGTGGATAGAGGAGGGATGTGGTCACTCAGCTTCTTTACTTCAGCGGCAGCAGATTTGCTCGTGAAGGCTGCCTTTTTGGCTGAGTAGCTGGTGGAGTTGGAACATTTAAGCAGAGACAAAGCACTAGCTCTAAGGATCTGCTGATCACGCTTGATGAGTTTTGTTGATTCACAAATCTTGTGCTGATCATCTGCCATGGAGACAATCTCTGCTTTCAGGTTGTCTACTTCAGTGCTGTTTTCGTTTTGCTTATTGTACCAGCTGTTCATAGTAGAAACCAGCCTTTCAGACTCCTTGTCTTTCCATTCAACAGCAAGGTTGGCAGCCTTTGTGAGATCATTTAATTGATGCTCCACCCTTTCTAGTCTGTCAGCAGTGTAGGTGGAGTAAGAAATTCCCAACTCCTTCGCTGAAAAAGATTCCACTTCTTTAGCCAGCATAGACTGACAACCAGGAACAGCTTGAAGTAAGGAAGGCATGCCTAGAGATAACATGGTGTTCACTGGTTGTACTGGAGGAGTTTTGGGCCTAGCAGTAAGGGTGACTGCCTCAGTTTCTTCATTATTATCATCAGTAGCTGCTGCATTTTCACCAGCAACATCATCATCAACATTTTCAATTGTGACTGCTGCATTTTCACCAGCAGCAGCCTCACTAGCATCATCATTCTCTTCCATCTCCATATCACTTGCTTCTTTTTCATCAGCATGACTATAAGAGTCAAGCTGGAACTCATCTGCTACAAAATCACCCAGATCCAAATCACTCTCCTCATTAACAGTCTCAACATCATCAACTTCATCATCCCCATCACCAGCACCTTCAACATTACCCAAAACAACATTTCCTTCACCAGTTTCCATTTCTTCAACACTGGTATTAACCTCAGCATTTTCACCCAGATAATCACCAGCGGGATCAATTTCAATGTTTCTTTCAACATTTTCTTCAACATTTCCACTAGCACCTTCATTTGTTTCACCACCAGCACCTTCAACATTCCTCCCTTCAACATTTTCGACTATAGTCTCTCCAGCACCAGAACCTTCAACAACATTATCATTTTCACCTTGCCTATTAGTTTCATCAGTAGTGGCTGCTTCCCTCTCAGCGATAGAGAAGTTGAGAGGGGAGGGGGAAGAAGGGGCCTCTATTTCAATTGGTTGCTGTTCTACATTCTCAACAGTTGCAGAGGCTCCTTCCTCATCAATGAGTGAGAGCTGAGAGGATCCCAACCCTTTACTTATAAGACCTTTTGCCGCTTTAGACTTTCTTTTTGGAGCAGCAACAGCAAGTGAAGATGGAGCAGTAGTCTTTGAAGACTTAGACCTAGCCTTTTTGGTAACTTTGGAGGCTACTAGAGGGTTTTCCATCGAGCCAGCTTCAGATTGTTGAACAGGGGGAGTTTCAGCAACCACATTAGTTGGTGGTGCTGAAGCTCCAACCTTCTTATACACATTAGGATATGTAGAGTAAAGTACCTGCTTCATTGTTGGTGTGAGCACCGCATACTTGGCATCAAACACTTCAGTGTCACAAGCAGGAACCTTGTACACCGTGCTGGCTACTCGTGGTGCGTAGAAAATATTAGCACCATTTGGAAGATATTTTTCCTTCAGCTCATGCTTGAAGATCAGCGAGAGAAATCGAGTGAAGGGCACTGAACTCGATCTGTTTCTGGCAGTAACCTTTGCCTTCAAGTCTTCAAAAATGACGTTAGCATAGTCAATGAAACGTCCATTTGCCAGAGCATATATCATCTGCATTTGAGCAGCAGTGGCCTGATCAAATGACCCACTGTTTCCACCTAGGCACTGAATAACATGAGTAAACAGCAACCTCCACACACCAGGTAAGAACTTTTTCTGAGGGTTGCTGTGAACAGGTTGAGGCGGTTGAGTATTTGTCCCATAACCAATAGTCAGCAGCCATTGCTTCCATACATCAGTGGATACCAGATTAGCAAATTGTCTTTCTTCAGATTGTGAAGGAAGACGAAGAATATCTTGTATCAATTCAACAGAGATGGAGATTTTGTGCTTTCCTTTCATAACAGTACCAGAGATGGTGCTGCTTGCAATGTTGTAATCGCATATCCACCAGAATTCCCTCACAAGATGGAAACACATCTCTTGGGGATCCCTGTATATGGCGTTTCTTACTGGACATGCTCTTATAAAATCAAGCATTGAAAAGTAGCCCTTGACTCTTGGAGGGATTTCTACAGACCCAAGATAGTTATTGGGTTTAACGACCAATTTCTAGGCTTGAAAGGATACTTGATCAGGAGGACGAATGCCTTCAGGATAGAAAACTTTGAAAGTTAGATAGGCAGGAATATCTTCCAAGATTTCTTGTTGCGCAGATGAGGTTTCTGGATTTTCAGTTTGTTCGGGTTGTTCAGATGGAGAAGCCATTGATTGTTATGAGAAAGGAGATAAGGAAAAGGAACTGAGATTGTTGAAAGAATATAAAGAAATTTGAGGGATTTGAGAGAAAGTGAGAGAATTGAGGAATTTGTGAGAAAGAAAATGAACGTAAAAGATGGAATAGTGGAAAAGATATGCATATATATGGTATAGATATGGGCCCCATATTCCGCACATATGAACCGTCACGTATTCTACTTCATACGTAATATATATAAATATGTATATAGTAAATTTAAAAATTAGTGGTTTTGTATATATATATAAAGTACAAATACTAATATTTAATTTAAGAAATACGTTCAAAATACATGTGAGTAACGTATAAAAGTGGTTTGATGTGACAACTTGTACCACGATTTCAAATACACTCGAGTGGTTACGGCGCGTACAGTGTACAAGTTGCCCATTAGGGAGAAAATCGAGGTAACCGTTTGAAATTCCTATTAAAATATTAATAAAAGTACTTAGTGGATATCCTTATGTGATGGAGTAGTTAAGATCTAAGTATATCCACTGACCAAGTAAGAAAATATGGTTACCCCATTTGGAAAACAGGTGTTAGTCAGTGACTTCACGACTAACGTTGGTCGCTGACTAACAATGTACAATTTTTGGCAAATTGTCAACCATCAACGGATTTTATTTGTCTTTACCAGCAGCCGTTTGCTGCTGGACTAGATAGAGACTTTTAGCTCTCTATTGCTCTTGTTTTGCTTTTTCCCAAAGCAACAGGGATCAACGGATTTGATATGTCTTTACCAGCAGCCGTTTGCTGCTGGACTAGATAGAGACTTTTAGCTCTCTATTGCTCTTGTTTTGCTTTTTCCCAAAGCAACAGGGGGCTTAACGGATTTGGTAAGTCTTTACCAGCAGCCGTTTGCTGCTGGACTAGATAGAGATTTTTAGCCCTCTATTACTTTTATTTGCTTTTTCCCAAAGCAACAGGGATCAACGGATTTGTTATGTCTTTACCAGCAGCCATTTGTTGCTGGACTAGATGGAGACTTGTAGCTCTCCATTGCTTTGTTTTCAGCGAGTAAGACACACTTGAACTCACTGGAGGAAATTTTGACCATAAGATCACCTTTCAACTTATGAGATATAAGTTTAAGCATCAGCAGACATGACAAGTCATGTCACTGATTCACCATTCAGCATTCCCAACTTGCTGACCAGATACTTAAATCTGGTTTCATCCAAGGGTTTAGTGAATATATCAGCAAGTTGGTCATCAGTGGGGATGAAGTAAATTTCAACATCCCCTTTTATGACATGATCACGAATGAAGTGGTACCTAATATCTATGTGTTTGGTCTTAGAATGCTGAACAGGATTGTGTGTGATAGCAATTGCACTTGTATTGTCACACATTATGGGAATCTTAGAGAATTCTAAGTCATAGTCAACGAGTTGGTTTTTCATCCAAAGGACTTGAGCACAACAACTCGCTGCTGATACATATTCTGCTTCAACAGTGGAGATGGACACTGTATGCTGTTTCTTACTAGACCAACTAGTCAGCTTTCCCCCCAACAGTTGACATCCTCCACTGGTACTTTTCCTATCTAACATGCAACCAGCATAGTCAGAGTTAGAATATGCAACTAGGTCAAAATTAGAGTCTTTGGGATACCAGAGATCCAATGTTGACGTACCTTTAAGATATTTAAAAATTCGCTTAACAGCGAGAAGATGAGACTCCCTAGGAGAGGCTTGATATCTTGCACATAAGCAAGTAGCAAACATGATATCAGGATGACTCGCTGTGAGATACATCAGCGAGCCAATCATTCCCCTATAGTAAGTGGGATTCACATGCTTTCCATCAGGATCAGCATGGAGATTATTTGGAGGAGACATAGGAGTGGGCTTAGGAGTGATATTAGACATGTCAAACTTAGCCAGCATGTCTCGAATGTACTTCTCCTGATTAATGAAAATCCCATTTGGAAGTTGGCGAATTTGAAGACCAAGAAAGAAGGTCAGCACACCCATCATGCTCATCTCAAAATGAGAAGACATCAGTGAGCTGAACTTGGTGGAGAGTTTCTTGCTGGAGGACCTAAAGATGATGTCATCTACATATATCTGAACATATAAGACATCAGCACCCTTTCTATAGATGAAGAGGGTGCTGTCAATGGACCATCGCTGAAAGTTATTAGTAAGAAGAAATTCAGAGAGTTTGTCATACCAAGCTCTGGGAGCTTGTTTAAGACCATAGAGTGCCTTATAGAGATGATAGACATGGTGAGGCTTGGCTGGATCTTCAAAACCAGGTGGCTGCTCAACATAAACTTCTTCATCGAGTTTTCCATTTAGGAAAGCACTCTTTACATCCATCTGATATACAGTGAAGTTTCTGTAAGCAACATGTGCCAAGAATAAGCGAATTGCTTCTAATCGGGCCACTGGTGCAAAGGTTTCATCATAATCAACACCTTCTTCCTGAAGGTAACCTTGTGCAACCAGCCTAGCCTTGTTACGTGTAACAACACCATCTTCATCCATTTTATTCCTATAAACCCATTTGGTTCCAATGGGTTCTTTTCCAGGAGGTAGAGGAACTAGAAACTAGACATGTTGTCTTTGAAATTGGGTAAGCTCCTCCTGCATGGCAGCAACCCATGAAGGATCAACCATTACTTCTCGTATATTTTTAGGAGTGATCATCGACAGGAAGTTGACATATAGACATGTGTTTCTTGTCGCTGATCGTGTTGTAATCCCCTGCTTAAGATCACCAATGATTTGGTGAGCTGGATGACTAGATGTCGACTTCAGTGCAGGAGCACTTGATGAACCTAGAAGAGTGTCAGCAGAAGTCTGAGAGATGGGACAGCAGCGAGATCATTATACGAAGAGAGATCAATGGAGAGAATGGGTTCAGGAGTTTGATCAGTTGAGCCATTCGACTGAATTGAGTTATCATTGATGTTGGAGTCATCAGCAGACTCCATATCATCAGCATTCGCTGATGCATCATGAAACTCATCTTCAGCAGAGTCATCAACTTGCACATCATAAGCCAGTGATCTGGGTTTGGCTGATGCAACATGGATTGATCTTAAGATAGGCTCAACTGGCTCAATCGTGTAGATATGAGCAGCAACTTGCTCTAGTTCAGTGTCAGCTGAACTGTCCTGAGAGATATGCTGATCATTTTCAGGTAGCGAGCAAGAAGCATCAACAAATGAGTTAGCTTCCTCATTATGAGGATCAGCGAGCTCATTAAAAATTACCTCAGATGAAGTATTTTGGATGTCCTTGAGAGCTGATGAACTTTCATCAAAAGTTACATGAATAGATTCATCCACCTTCTGAAGGCGAGTCTTGAATACTCTGAAGGCCTTGCTGATGGAGGAATATCCAAGAAAGTATCCATCATCAGCTTTGGGATCAAATTTTCCTAAGTGATCCTTGTTGTTAAGAATGAAGACAGGACATCCAAACACATGGAAGTATTTGATTTGAGGTTTCTTACCTTTTAAAACCTCATACGCTGCTTTGTCATGTCTTTTGACAATAAGACAGCGATTTTGAGTTTGACAAGCTGTACTGACAGCTTCTGCCCAAAACTTGCTGGGCAAAGAGGACTCACTGAGCATGGTATGTGCTGCCTCTATGAGAGTTCTATTTCTCCTTTCAGCGACACCATTTTGCTCAGGAGTTCTAGTAGAAGAGAAATTTTGTGAGATCCCTTGATCAGCACAAAAAGACTCAAGAGTGTAGTTTCTGAACTCAGTGCCATGGTCGCTCCTAAGTTCTTTGACCCTTATGCTGTTGAGATTTTCCATTTTCTTGATGAAATTGATGATCTCTTTAGCAGCATCACTCTTGGAATGAAGGAAGATGGTCCAAGTATATCGTGAATATTCATCCACCTTCTGAAGGCGAGTCTTGAATACTCTGAAGGCCTTGCTGATGGAGGAATATCCAAGAAAGTATCCATCATCAGCTTTGGGATCAAATTTTCCTAAGTGATCCTTGTTGTTAAGAATGAAGACAGGACATCCAAACACATGGAAGTATTTGATTTGAGGTTTCTTACCTTTTAAAACCTCATACGCTGCTTTGTCATGTCTTTTGACAATAAGACAGCGATTTTGAGTTTGACAAGCTGTACTGACAGCTTCTGCCCAAAACTTGCTGGGCAAAGAGGACTCACTGAGCATGGTATGTGCTGCCTCTATGAGAGTTCTATTTCTCCTTTCAGCGACACCATTTTGCTCAGGAGTTCTAGTAGAAGAGAAATTTTGTGAGATCCCTTGATCAGCACAAAAAGACTTCAAGAGTGTGGTTTCTGAACTCAGTACCATGATCGCTCCTAAGTTCTTTCACCCTTATGCTGTTGAGATTTTCCATTTTCTTGATGAAATTGATGATCTCTTTAGCAGCATCACTCTTGGAATGAAGGAAGATGGTCCAAGTATATCGTGAATATTCATCCACAATTACTAAAGTATATTTGCTACCCTTTAGACTTTGGACATTCACTGGACCAAAAAGGTCCATGTGAAGAAGATGAAAGCAGCCAGTGATGGAATTGGCCTGCTTTGTTTTGAAGGTAGCTCTGTGGCTTTTACCTTTTTCACAGGCACCACAAAGCCTATCCTTTTCAAAAGAGAGATGAGGAAGGCCACGAACAAGGTTTTTTTTTGCCAGAGAGTTGATGGTTTTGAAATTCACATGCGACATACGCTTGTGCCATAACCAATTGAGTTCAGCTGCTGACTTAGCAAAGAAACAGGTCTCACTATCAGTTTTGATAGGAGTGAAGTCCACCAGATAGACATCTCGTTTTCTTGGAGCGACCAAGACGACTTCCTTGTTTACATTTACAACAGTGCCTTGATGCTTATCAAGAATCACTTTGTAGTCAGCATCACAAAGTTGGCTTATGCTGATGAGGTTATGTTTCAAACCATTTACATAAGAAACCTTGGTGAACTTAATGAGACCATTAGATAGATGACCATACCCTTCAGTTTGTCCAGTGGAGTTATCACCAAACACTACAGTAGGGCCAGCAGCCTCTACGTAGTTATTCAGCAGGGTCTTAGAGCCAGTCATGTGTTTTAAACAGCCACTGTCCAAGTACCACACACCTTTTCCTAGCGAGCCCTGCATGGATACAACAGAAGGATTTAGACAGGTTCACTGTTGAACTCGCTGACAGCCATGTCAGCGGGATTAAAGAAGGGAGCTTTAGAGTTGACTACAGCAGATTCAGAGTTTTCCTCTTCAGTGTCATTAGTGGAAAGAGGAAGGGAATGAAGATGAGCATAATTCTCATCATCAGTAGAGAGAGAAAGAGGAGCACTTGGGTCAGTATTCTCATCTCTAGGAAAGTTATCAACAAGTTGATGAGCAGGAAGCATGTCACGTGTAACCTCATTGGTGAAGTATTGATCAGCAGAGGTATAAGTGACAGTGTTTCTAGTGTCTAGAATAGTCAAGCTGCTATCTTGACTGTTGTTCCCATACTCGACCAGAATACTGCCCTGACCATTAAAAATGATCTCTTGAGACAGGGAAAGGAGATTCGCTGAGCAGCAATGAAGTCAGCGATATTTTCCTCAGTGAGAACAGTTGTATCTCCTACACTATTTTCAAGTTCAGCAGAATGACTCTCGCTGACTATAGTGGAGGAGGAAGCAGCTGTTGAGGAAGGAGGATTGGGTTGAATGACGACTTCAGGAGCATTCCTGGAGTTATCTTCATCACAATTAGCAGCAACATGACCTCTGCTTCAACATATGTAGCATTTTCTAATAGAGGTGCTGCCTTTTTGATTTTGAAGGAGGAATTCCTTCAGCTGGGAGGAGAGATCATTAACTCGCTGAGTAAGGTCGTTAATTTGAGGGTCAGAGGAGGAAGATGTCTTTTTCTTTTGCTTTGACTTTTGCTTATGCTTAAGTGTAAGCTGAGACATCTTAGGAACAGGACCCAAAATGGACTTCCCTTTTGGATCCTCTGATTGAGAAGTAGAGGGATTTTGTGATCCCTTTACTACACCTCAAGCTTGTTTATCAGCAGGGTGAGAGGAGGAAGAAGAACCCTGCTGATGAGACTGATGCATCCTTTTAGGAGTGATCGGTCTTGATAGCTGATTAGGGGTAGCTGACCTCATTTGCCTATGAGGCAGATATTCCCTTTTTGGAGTAGTGGACCTAACTTGCTGATGTGGCAAGTGTCCTCTCTGAGGGGTAATAGGTCTTACTTGCTGATGTAGCAAGTACCTTCTTTGAGGAGTAGTAGACCTATTTTGAGTATAAGGCATTCTTCCTCATTGAGGAGTGTTATGCCTCATATTTGAAGGAACATGCATGGATTGAGGTGCCTGCTGATGGACCAGAGAAGGTCCTACTTGCTGATATCTAGCGTCACTGAACCTGACACGTCTTTTCATGAGATGCTCATGCTGATCATTATTACTGTCAGCATGGGTAGAGAGTTGCTGAGAAGATGAAGAAGAAGAAGGTTGAGGAGCAACTTGTTGAGGTTGCTGACTAACTGTATTAACTCGCTGAGGCGTGCTATAGTCATAAGGAATAATAACCGTGCTTCTTTTAAAAGGTTCAGCAGCTTTGATAGTGAGCTGCTAAGGAGCAACTGGTTTGAAACCATCACTACCAATATCTCCTTCAAAAGATTCCCCAGAAGAGTATTGAACTCTTCATTCATTTGGCATCATGCCAATTATGGGAAGATGAGGAAAGGGATTGTTGGTGCTAGCTGAGGAACTTGCACCATTACCCTCAGTGGTAGGAGTTGGGTCGCTGGTGTTAGAAGAGGTACAACCAGCTTCCAATTCAGTATGGTAATCATTAAGACCCCTAATGAAATACCATTTCTTCATCTCTTCAGGAGACATGAATGCTGACGGAGGGATAGAAATTTCAGGTTTCACCTCATCATTGAACAAGTCAGAAAGAGTAGCAGCAGCTTCAAAGTCGCCGCCTATCACTGCCTGAACTTCGGCAGGGACTTGTTCATTTAGGCACTGATGATGAAACCTGGAAGCTTTTGACCAGGAGGTCACAATCTTCTTAAGGTTGGCAACTTCAAGTTTGAGTTTTTCATTCTCAAGTTGAACCTTTTGTGCCAGCAACTCATGAGATTGGAGTTCAACGTGAACATTCCTCAACTCATTGAGTTTTTCTGATTTTTCATTCAACTCTGAACTGACAGAGTCAAGTTTGGACTGGATATCAACCCGTATAGATTCAACGAACTGAATATCACAAAGAAGAGATTCGAAGATTTTGGGTTTATCTTCGTCAGAGGCAGAGGAATAAGCACATACCTTTTTAATGGTGACATTCACCGAGTGACTTGAGGAGACTTGATCTTTTGTCAATGTGTCTGCATCAGCGAGCGCCATAAGGCATATGGCGTCAACATATTCTTCATCATCTGACTCATCTGAGTCAGCCCAGTCGTGCTCTTTAGCAACCAGCCCTTTCGCTGGCGTTTTGGCCTCTTCCATCTCAGCAACCTTAGCTTTTAGCTGATAGTATTTGTTCCTATACTCATCAACAGGTTTAGAGAGATTCGGTTTTGGAGCTGCAGGAGTTGGAAGAGCAACTCTGCATTCCTTCTGGTAATGTCCCTTTCTACCACATCTCCAGCACTCCTATTGAGATTTATCAACAGGAGGCTTATATGGAGCAATCGATTTATGATTGTTCCATTTTCTTGCGTATCTCTTTCCAGCGACTAGAGCAAAGTCTATGAAGTCGCTGAACATCTCTTGTTTCTCATCAACATCGAGATCATTAACAAGAGATTGGATTGGAGATGGAAAATTAGAAGAGCTGGCACCAACATTGAAGTTGTTGGGCTCAGCAGAGACAAGGGCAAGGGGGTCGGCAACAGAATAAGCAGAAGAAGATGTAGAGGAAGAGAAGGGACCAGCATTATGTTTTGCATCAGCAGCGGCTCTTAGAGTTTGAGCAAGAGCTCTCTCTTCAAATTGAAGAATACCGAAGAGAGACTCAAGATCAGGACCATTAAGCCGCTCAGTGGTCCTAAGGATTTGTCTTAATCCTTGCCACTTGATAGGAAGACTATCAAGAAATTTGTGGCATACCTCAAAGTTGTCATGGGTGATACCAACAGTGGTCATGTCATTTAGCAACCCTTTAAATCGGGTATAAGTGCCATTTAGACCTTCATTAGTAAAAGAAAAGAATTTTTCATAGGCTCTTTTAAGGTCTATCTTTTTAGTAGCAATGGTATCAGCAGAGCCTTCATACATGCTACATAGCCTATCCCAGACTTCTTTAGAAGAGGAATATCTGATGACGACTTTCATGATATCAGAAGGAAGAGTGCTGATAATCATGTTCTTAAGCCTTGTATCAAGATTTACAAGTCTTCTCTCATCCTCGGTCCATTGAACCTCTGGTTTGACAATGTCAATCCCAATCTCAGGAGCATCAGCAGTTGCTCCTGGTGTTCTTTGTACCAGAGTAGGAATGTATGGACCAACGGTCAAGATAGACATAAGGTAGGGTTCCACACCCACTATGTGGAGTAACATCATCTCATTCCAAGACCCAAAGTCATCGGGCTCAAATCTTGGAGGGACAGACACGTAACCAAGGTGGTCCATCGGCGTCGTTAAGGAAAGACAATGTATATCCAACTGAATAAACCGTTTATGCCTTTACGCATTGGTGTTAGTTACTCCACCCGGAATATTCAAACATAACTATGCCACGGGAGGTATCATGATTCCCAAACCACGTGACCACGTACGCACTAGCTCCTTGGAACTAGCACGGGTTAAGCTTAACACAAGACTTTTTATATGCTCGAGACTTCTTAATCATATTAGCTTAGGCTAACTTCACCTAAACTAATCACTTATAATCATCTTTACTTTTAGGGCCCTTAAACGTGCACGTGACATGGCAATCCTATTCATATGTCTAGTCACTAGGTGTTCAAGCCATGCAAACATTCATATAATCATAACATGTCATCATTTCATATCACATGCATATCATCATACCGTTAAAACATACATAACTTACCATTCACCATCAATGGTAACATTACAAATCCCATAAGAACCTCCCATATAATCTCATAATCATAAAAGCATGCAATTATATGTATTTGGGGGTTTAACTTATAAAAACTATGTTTTGTTGTACCATCAGGTGACGAAAGATGTTATCTTACCTCGAAGATCTTACGCGTTACTTCACAAACGTCCAAACACCTAAATTATGATAACATTAAATAATACAATATCAACATCGACCATCTTAACAATTAACACATCTAAAAGTGCACAAACTGTCGTAGTTCTTTACCTACTTGTAAAACTAGTTACTTTCATAATAATAGAATTACATATATGTAGCATGAATTAAAGCAACCTCCATGTTTTAAAAATCTAACAATACTGTACAATGTGAATGCAATATACTATCAATCCATGTAACCTTACAATATTTTATAAATTAAACTTTCGCACTCTAAGCAGCTGCTAATTGTCTAAATAATTATAACGTTACACTAATTACATTTAAGATCTAATTAACTTTTTGTAAAATTAATTAATGATTCTTGAGACTAAAAAAACTCATGGCCACGTGAGTCCATGCCAAATTCTGTACAAAGTGATCTTGCAATTAAATCAAATAAACTTATGAATTAATAGTGCATGAATTCTTGTATCCATAATCCATTCCCAAGCTATTACTCCGTATAATAATGTAACAAATCCCCATTCCCGGTTTATGTCAGGATTTGATAAACTTGTTCTATATATACTATTGTAACAAATAGATTAATAATCTAACAATTATTTAAGAATTAAAAACAACGAGGTAAAAACTATGAATTGAAAACCAAAAAAGCACATCTTATAAAAGGAAAAAGAAACAGAAACATCAATCAAAATAACAACTACTAGAGATAGAAAAAAGAAGATGATTTTTTCAAATCTGACATTATTAACAAAATACAATGTTCTGTTACATATTCTGTCACCACACAAAATTCTGTAAGATAAAACAATATTTACCACAATATTTGTTAACACACTAATTATTAGTATAATAAGAAATATATAACAAATATATTAAACAAATATAATATATATATACATATAACATTACCGGTTTGTAGCAAAGAAGAATTGAAGGAGAGACAATGAAGGAAAAGATATCGAGTAGTAAATAAGGTAGCTAGGAGAGTTAAAGATTTAAAGAAGGGTGATGTTGGTCTCTCTGATGGAAGCAAGTAAGATATATAGTGACATGACCTTAATTGTGTGACTCTTTCAAGGAAACAAGCAGGAAAAAGACAAACAAGTTAATATATCATTCTTTAATTTGGCCTAGAGTTAAGCCGATGGTGGAACTGAAACGTTGCTACAAGTGGAGCCAGTTGTGAGCCAATTTAAGAAGCAAATCGAGAAAGATAGAGAGGAGTGAGAGTGAGTCAGATGCAAGGACAGTCCCATTTCTTCGTAATATTAGTCACATACACATCCTCCTTTTCTCCCAAGGAAGTCACGTGAAGGTTTTAATTTGAATTGAAATAGATGACATCCTAATGCACTAGCTAGTCTTACACAAGCAAAAGTATATGATTGTCATTAATTATAATAGGGTGTAAACAGTATAAATAATAGCAAATTCATTTCATGATGTACATAAAGTGGTATATGTAATAGCATCTACGTAAGAGTAGTACGTAATATTGCTTTTGTAAAACATAAAAAAAGCTAACAGGAATGGAATTCGATCAACTGTTTTTTTCATTCAACAAATTAAGTAGGACTACTATGAATAGTCTACAACTGCTTAAACAAAGTGAATCTAATACAATGCTAAAACAAATTACTCGCTAGGCGACCTAGCTACGGACACATACTGGTTCGGGCCAACCTCTTTCGAAAATGTTGTGTTTGGGAGTGGTCATGAGAATAATGGCACCTCTAGTGAGGGTGCTAGTGGTATTGTTGGTCTTGGTCATGGCCCATATTCTATGGTTAACCATTTTTTTTTTTTGAACATTTATAGTTAACCATTTAACATCAATTATTCAAGGGAAATTTTCATAGTGTCTCATTTCAGTGACTGAATCCAGAAATCTCTTTGCGGACGGGCCAAACATGCAATTTACATGGACATGCTATTTTGAATGGGCCAAATCATAATTAAATAAACCTATATAACTCTAAATTCCCCTTGTCTAGAGCTTGCTAGGGTGGGCCTTGGCCCATCTAGGTTTGTAAGTGCCTCCGCCACTTCATACAATAAATTAAACTAGCAAGATTCACTATCGACCCATCGAACCACAAACCAAACAAAACGAGCTAATATCAAGCTGTTCCACTCCACCTCCGGCCACCTCTAACCAACCGGCGGCGACCCCTCTTTTGGGTTGCTCTACCATAGGGTCTCATTCAGGTATTTTTTTTTTATCTATTTCATCATCAATTTTTTACATCAAAGAGTAAAATGAGCTCTGAGGGAGAAAAGAAAGAAGATGAAGAGTGGATTAGGGTTTCCAATCGAAAAAAACAAAATGACAACAGATCTTCAGATTTGGCCGTTCCTATTACAAAATTCTTTGTGGCCAATATCCCAGAGGGATGTCGACCTTGGAATTTAGCCGATGTGTTAAAGGGATATGGAGATCTATCGGGGGTTTACATCGCTAGAAAGAAAAATAAGGACGGGGATCGTTTTGGTTTTGTGAATTTTAAAGGGGTGAAGAATCCACTTGAGATGGAGAAATCTATACAAAATGTCAAGATTGGGAAGTGGGTGTTGAAGATTATTATTGATCTGTTCTCCAGAGAGAACCAAACATTCATTAGGAACCTGGATCGTGGTGCTAATAAAAGTAAGCATAGGAAGTGTGTGCCTGCGAAACACACAAGTGGACACGGGAAGCGGAAGAGACATCATATATGATAAAAGTTTCCTCCGATTGCCAAAGAAGCTGCGGGAAACACTCACACCACTGGATGCTGAAGTGGTAGGATTTTCCAGTGAGCATGTCCGCCCATTAGGAGAAATATGGCTGGACGCCACTATTGGAGGATTCCCCTGGCGCAGAACTTCTAAAATCTTGGCAGTCGTGATAAAAGCAAACTCCGCCCTACGAAATGCTTCTGGGCAGAGAAGGAATGAGAAAATTCCATATGATAGTGTCCACGATACACGGTTGTGTGCAGTACAAATCTCACGGAGGAATGCAAATGCTGCTCTCCTCGTCCACTGCAGATATGAAAGGAGAGAGCTCCGTACCATGGTACAAAAACAACCGGAGAATAATTCAGAAAGGGCCCAGAGGACAGCTGGGGCATACATCAGAAGGATCCTTCGAAGCAGAAACTGCGGAGAGCTCCGGACAAGCGGAGGACGCAGAAGTCAGCACACCAAAGACTCCGGAAGGCATCAAGCCTGGTTGGAGCATAATTTGTTCCCGGGATAAGCCAAACTAACGAGCAAACATGGTAGCATAAAAGTAGCAGCTAGGAAAAAAACAATATTTTGTAACTTCCTCCTGCCATGTACTTATAAGCTCCCGAATAAATAAACGATCGTAACAATATTAATGCGCATAAAAATTATCAAATCATTGAATTGTTAAGGGGACGCCCATAAGACTTTTCAAACAATCATGAGGTAATAACTCATGAATCTAATGCATAAGTCACTCCTTCCTTATGATTGTAGTGCATAAGCATTAGTGCATAAGACATTCGTTTTAGAATGTATAAGCAAAACATAAACATGGGATACCATTCTCCCATTAAAAATATGAATGACAAAGCAGCGACGACACAACAAAGCAAGCCAAAAAGAAGAAAAGCAAGTCATTCAAAAAAACCAAGCACATGTACAGAGGATCACGCAAGTCTACATCCCTTGAGGCCTAATATTATACAAGTCAGCTATAGAAGCATCAGGATTCGAGGCAATCTGCTGAATATAAGGATACGAAACATTCCTTAGGGACTCTTCAGCAGTATTAACCTTCTCCCCTGTACGAAGAAGTCTCTCCCTATCCCCTCTCAGAGCAATCAGCCAACCATGTTCCAGACGCAAGGCCAACAAGGATCTTGCATCAGCCCGGTGAGCTTCAATCAGCTCATCAAGGCTCTGATCAAATTCAGGGCTCGCCATTAACATCCGAAAAACATGAGGAATAACTCCTGAAATCACTTGGCGCATGGCATTCTCCCTGTTCTCCAATCTCTCTTCAAGGTCACGGATAACCGCCAAAGGAACACCTGCAGCAAGGGCAGCAATACGCTCATGGGCAGCATCCAAGCTGCGTGTAGCAAGAGATAGCGCTTCTTGAGAATCGGCGAGCTCCCTTCGTTGCGAGTCAACTGAAGAAGAGTCACCAGCAGATCGGGCAGCCCTCAAAGAAGATAATTCCAACCTACTCTTCTGCAGGCTCTCCTCAGGATAGCGCATCCTAGCAGCAGCAGCGGAACCAATCATACCAGCACCAAAAAGTGCTTGGTTCGTCATCTTAGCAAGCCTCTAAGTAGGCATAGCTTCCAGTGCAATCCTCAGATGACCAGGAACCATCATATCCAAACTCATACGGCAAAGATGTGGATCAGGAAAGTCACTTTGAAGAGGGACCCCTAAGAAAAACAATTTAAGGGATTAAAGTAAGAAAATGAAAAGGGGGAGCAGAGATCGAAATATCTAAACACTTGATGTGTGATTTTATTTCTGCTTTTAAATTTATAAAGTTGTACAAGTAATTTTCCTAAAACACACAAACACTTACGAGCAGAGAACCCGGTCAGTGTAGTATAGTCTAATGGTAAATTACAGGATCGTTCGCCGGGACGCTTGCACTACCTAATCTAATAATATGTGTAATTCTAGCGGTTGTGGGGTTGTCACGATTTCCTATTATACTAATGCAATAAAAAGTAAATAAGCAAAACATAAACATGGGATACCATTCTCCCATTAAAAATATGAATGACAAAGCAGCGACGACACAACAAAGCAAGCCAAAAAGAAGAAAAGCAAGTCATTCAAAAAAACCAAGCACATGTACAGAGGATCACGCAAGTCTACATCCCTTGAGGCCTAATATTATACAAGTCAGCTATAGAAGCATCAGGATTCGAGGCAATCTGCTGAATATAAGGATACGAAACATTCCTTAGGGACTCTTCAGCAGTATTAACCTTCTCCCCTGTACGAAGAAGTCTCTCCCTATCCCCTCTCAGAGCAATCAGCCACCATGTTCCAGATGTAAGGCCAACAAGGATCTTGCATCAGCCCGGTGAGCTTCAATCAGCTCATCAAGGCTCTGATCAAATTCAGGGCTCGCCATTAACATCCGAAAAACATGAGGAATAACTCCTGAAATCACTTGGCGCATGGCATTCTCCATGTTCTCCAATCTCTCTTCAAGGTCACGGATGACCGCCAAAGGACCACCTGCAGCAAGGGTAGCAATACGCTCATGGGCAGCATCCAAGCTGCGTGTAGCAAGAGATAGCGCTTCTTGAGAATCGGCGAGCTCCCTTCGTTGCGAGTCAACTGAAGAAGAGTCACCAGCAGATCGGGCAGCCCTCAAAGAAGATAATTCCAACCTACTCTTCTGCAGGCTCTCCTCAGGATAGCGCATCCTAGCAGCAGCAGCGGAACCAATCATACCAGCACCAAAAAGTGCTTGGTTCGTCATCTCAGCAAGCCTCTGAGCAGGCATGGCTTCCAGTGCAGTCCTCAGATGACCAGGAACCATCATATCCAAACTGGTACAGCAAAGTTGTGGATCAGGCAAGTCACTTTGAAGAGGGACCCCTAAGAAAAAAAATTTAAGAGATTAAAGTAAGAAAATGAAAAGGGGGAGCAGAGATCGAAATATCTAAACACTTGATGTGTGATTTTATTTCTGCTTTTAAATTTATAAAGTTGTACAAGTAATTTTCCTAAAACACACAAACACTTACGAGCAGAGAACCCGGTCAGTGTAGTATAGTCTAATGGTAAATTACAGGATCGTTCGCCGGGACGCTTGCACTACCTAATCTAATAATATGTGTAATTCTAGCGGTTGTGGGGTTGTCACGATTTCCTATTATACTAATGCAATAAAAAGTAAATAAAAGCTGCAACCGCTTATTCAGCGAGAGGGTTAGTCTGAAAATAGTTTAAAAAAGCAAATAACAGTAATAAAATTAAAATACTTGTTTGGCATTTCCGATCTCATGGTACGACCAAATACTATCCTACCTGTTTGCTAGACTGTTGGAAACTTAATCACGAATCAGATTCTCGTTAGATTCACATTGCCTAATTACTATGGTTCTGGATCCCTCGCTTACAAGTGAATCACTTTTTACATCTAGTTATAGACCGACTAGTGTTTTCCATCTTTATGTATTAATCCTAGTGTATGATTATAGACAGATCATCAGAATTAAACTAATACATGCAGATATAGAACCTATAATAACATGAATTACTAATAAACATGGATCTACGATAAACAGTAAAACACACTCCAACAGATTTCAATAAACAAAGTAAAACAATAAACGTCTACATGATCACATTGATCCAAACAAGTGTTCAACCTACTAGCTTAGCATTATTAAAGGAATAACAAAGTCTGAAAAGATGAAAGACATTGTTTACCAAACTAAAAGTAAATAAGAAAGTAAATCTTGACCGCGGATGAAGATCGGAAGGCGTTAGAAGCTCCAAAACCTTCTGGAAATCTGCAACTACGAACTAGGGTTGATAGTGGGCGGCTAGGGCTGCTGAATCGGCTCTCTCTTAGGGTTTTGAGGGTTAGTTCGACTTTAATAGGTGTTTAAGTCAGTTTCATATCTGGGCCGCCCAGCGGCGCTGGGCCTGGGCTTTGCTGAATCACTTCCTTGTGTCTTGTAACTTCATAGGCTTCCTTCTTGAGTTACTTGATGTCATTTACCCTCTCTCGGTTCCATTAAGTACCAATAGTTTCGGAATATTAACTCATTTAGACATTGAAATGAAGCCTTTTGATAGGGGTTTTTATCACAAAATGGACGCTCATCATATACCCCCACACTTAAGTCTTTGCTTGTCCTCAAGCAAATAATCCAAGAAAAATAAAACAATGATGAGCGGACAACTTAAGTGTTAAAGTATTCTACTTTATTGAAATCATTTGAAAGAATAGTCATGCAAAACGATTTGAGAAAGCTTTAGACAAAATCAGTAAGCTATAGCTAGAGGCGAGATAATTGGTCAATCAAAACTAAAAGCTAACTTTTTTACTCGTGTTAATACCTCTAAAACAGTTCTATACTTCCACATGTCTTACAACTCAATCTTACTACTTTCTGCTGACTAGTTAAGCACTTATATAAGGTTTGTATAGCAATCAGAACTACTAGCTACTAGCAAGGCATTTGAGATTCATTTCGTGTGTGTACTTGTGAGTCACTACTTAGATATACTTCTACACTACAGTCATGCTCGGTAGCTAGACACTAAAGCAGTCATACAATATTATCATCTTTAATAGTTGAGACAGCGGTGACAGGTCGGTGATTCCTCACGTGCAGAGCGACATAACTCAACTAAAAGTTCACATCAAGACAGCGGTGACAGGTCTGTGTTTCCCCACGCGCAAAGCGACATAACTTGATGCGTTTTGGATTTTACTCGTTATAGTTCTTTGAACTTCATTTAAACTACTGATTGTTTTTCTTAAAGATACTACATTATTCATGCAATAGACATTTATCAGAGACCCCAGATGACTCATATTCCTACTCCGCATGCAACTAGTTCACATTAAATAGTGTAAGAATTAAGGCGAACCATACATCTAAACTAGTTCCTACACAAGCACGTATAGCATTAAGTCCAATTAATATACCTACTAATAACTAGAAAGTTCTAATTGCTAGGCATATTAAAGTCTGGTTAACTGTGCTATGACAAACGTAATCGTATACAGTTTTAGTCTAAGCTCCAATCCAGTTGAAAGCATGAACAGCCACAAGTCTATAGTTAAACTAACAATTCTAACTAACTGTTCATCTACCAAAGCTAATATTGCTTAGTTATCGACATCTTTTATCTACTTGCAAAGCTTATATTCTCAAAATAGTTTTCAGACACAAAACACTTTTAATTCGCATGAAATAAGTATTAGAAAACTTGTTCAAAATCAAACAATTAGACCAAGGGTTTTTCCTATTCCATCCCCCCACACATAAATTGTACAACGTCCTCGTTGTACTAGACAAAGATACTAAGGGACATAGGAAAAACACGTAAAAATTAAAGAGAAACAGGATTAACGAAACTTCCCGGGCGTAGAATTGCATGATTGTTGTTTGAAGATGGCATTTGCGGAGCGACTTGAACATGATGAGCTTCAAAAACTTCAGTCGTCTCCATTTGATGGCGATCCATGGATGCGTCTCCATCTTCTTTTCTTTTTGGTATTTTCTGATTTTTTTTCTTTTATTTTATTTTTTTTAGATTTTTAGGGTTTTTCTGATTGTTTTGGTTTTTTTGGCGATCTGGTGTGCAGAATGGAGCTGATAGCGGCGCTGGTGGACTGTGCAGCGGCGCTGGCAGGGTGCCAGAGCGGCGCTGGACTGCACAGGTGAAGGTCCAATGGCGTTAGAAGACTGGGAGCGGAGCTGGGAGTGCCTTGATGCATTCCCAGCGGCGCTTGATGACTTCAAGCGGTGCTTTTGACTCTTGTACGTGTTGCGATGTCTGATTTCTTCAACGATTTGATGCTCGAACTCCCCCACACTTAGCTTTTGGCCAAGTGCATGGTTTCCTTCAGACTACAAAGCAATATACTCATGCACACTTCAATCAAAATATAAAAATGGAAAATAACAAGCTAAAACATAAAAATAAAAATAAAAACGAAATACGATTGCAATTAGTTACTTGTTTCCTTGATCCGTTGAAAGCTTGCATCTGTGATACTCAAAACATACTCATAAAATATCACAAATGATAAAATTTAAAACAATCACTTAGTTGCAATTAGTCACATATTCCTAAAGTGAAAAATAAAAATATGAAATAAAAAATAAAAATAAAATACGGCTTGGGTTGCCTCCCAAGAAGCGCTAAGTTTAACGAGTCTTCAGCCAGACTCGGCCTAGGAACTAGGTTAAGGAGTACAGGTTAGGCCTAGGGCCGGTACCCGTGGGATTGTATCGAATGAAAATGTCTGACTTATCTTCTAAATATGATTCGATGTTCATCCTTTCTCCTTGTCCTTTGGAAAGCTTAGTGTTACAGTCAAAACCATAGGGATTATCTTCACTCATGTTTTTCTTATTAACTTTTAATATGTTAATCTCAGACTGTAATACCAGTTCTCCTAATTCAACATTTGTATCCCCACATGCGGTCTTTAAGAAGGGTTAACCTAAAATCACATTGTTCCCAGTGACCACATTTTCTTTTACCATAAAGAATTCTGTCGAGAATTTCAGCTTATCAATGCTAATTACTACATTCTTAACAAATCCTCGAATTCTAATTCTCATATTCCTAAAAAGGTAAACCATCTTATCTTCCCATTATATTTTTCCCAATTCCTTACTAGCATATCTTGTCTAATAATCTAAGGGAACTATGTTGATTGTAGCTCTAGCATCTATGAATGCCCTACATCCTAAATTTCCTCGAATCACCCCGCGAAATCTGAAAGATAGTCGGGTCACCTAGGGCAGAGGTGGACAAATAAGGGTCACACTTTGTTGGGGCATGTTCCTTTATATCATTCCAGCTTAAGTTGTCTAGAAACTCCTTTACCTTAACGAGTATTTCATCACCCTCCTTTATGCTTTTCTCAGTCTTTTCTAGGGTCCTCTCTAGTTTATCCATTTTCACCTCCCTATGCAAATCACTTAAGCCTTTCTCATATCTAGTTTTTATGTCTATACCTCGACCATACCAAAAACGACTTAAATCTTTAAGGCAGTGATAGGCATCTAGGGGTTCCTTATGACACTTATTCTCGATATTAAAGCACATTTCATTGTAGTCGACTTCCCTTGAGTCTATAACAGGAAATTTGACTCTAACTTGACCATTTGACAAAGATATTTCACGTTTAAGGACATGGATGATAGCATCCGCAGCATGCAAAAATGGTCGTCCTAAGATTAAGGGTGTCACTACTTCACTTACCGAATCAAGCACAACAAACTCAGTCCAAAATTCTAAATCCTTAACCCTGACATGGACTCGTTCGACAATCCCCTTGGGTTGTCGGTAAGTCTGATCGGCTAATCGAAAGCTCATGTTAACGGGTTTTAGCAAACAAAGGGTAAGTTTCTCATAAATCACAGTAGGCATAACATTAATACTCGACCCTAAATCAACTAATGCACTCGAAAAATATTCATTATTAATAGTGCAAGGGATAAGAAAACTTCCTGGATCCTCATATGCTTGCTGTAGTTGTGCCTCGTCATCCGGTGCTTCGGGATTCTGAACTTTTTCGCTTCTGTCCGAGTCGTCCCCATCTTTGATTTTGCATTTGGAACTGAACTGGACCTCGACGTCTTCTTCCGAAAGCAGGGTTTCGCGCGAAACTGGTCTGATGGACTCCGGAGCGGCGCTGGTTGGTCTGAGCGGCGCTGGAAGTAGTCCAGCGGCATTGTTGCACCTGGAGGGTCACCAGCGATGCTGGCATGTAGCTAGTGGCGCTGGGCTTCACCTGGAGGGCTTCCAGCGGCGCTGGGGAGTGTAACCAGCGACGCTGGTGGCTCCTGGACAGATTCCAGAACTGCATTTTTGTCCGTTTCGTCTTCATTTTGCTTCCGTTTGACCTGTACCAGATCGAACACTTCACAGGAATCATTAGAAACCTCGGTAGAGTCATTACCTTCGGTGAACACGGCATTCACATTCTCATTTCGTCCGATTGGTGGTTGGTACTTTTGACTCGTGCTAGGGTTTCCTTGAGGGTTCGATTTGGGATTAGCTTGTGCATTGCTCGCAAGAAGGCCATTTTCCTTCTTGGCACTCTATTCCATCATCTTTTCCAGCTTCCTTTCCAAACCTTTAATGGCGGATTGTTGATCTCTTACCACGACATCCACTTTATGGTCAAGGTTGGCGATCTTCTCATTCAAGAACCTTGTATACTTGTCCAACGAGTTGTGCCTTTTGTCGTTCATGTCCATATACCTCTCCATCATGTGGGTAAGCTTGGCAATCGGATCCTCCTTGACTTCATTTTCCGCTTTTGGTTGCTCGGGTTGACCATTACTTCTTTGCCACCTATTTTGAAAAGAACCAAAGTTATTTCTAGCATAACTAGAGTTAAAGTTAGAATTACCGGGGTTTCATTGAAATAGTCCTCGTTGAAAGCCTCATCGGTATTGGTTCTGAACATAATTGACTTGCTCAGTAGCCTCCTCTTCACAATCCTCGGTATTGTGCAATCCTCCGCAATTGTTTCACCCGTGTGCAATCACTTTGAGGTCTTTGTCCATAACGTCCAACCTATCTTCAAAACTTGAAAAACGGTTAGATAAAGCTTTAAGTTCATGAATTACCTCATTGTCGGAGCTGCTCTCTATGCTAGCCACGGTCCTTCTCGGTCTCCCGTCTCGTTCCTTATCACCCATATCCCGAGCTAAGCTAGCTTGCACCATATCCTCCATCTTTTTGTGCGCGGCATTGGTAGTCTTGTACAAAAAGTTACCACCTCCGGATAGGTCTAAATCCTTTTGGGAACTCTTGGTTAAACCATAGAAAAAGATTTCCATGATCTTGTCCTTGCTAAGTCCATTCCCGTGACAGTTTCAGATCATTTCCCTAAAACTTTTCCATGCATCAACTAGTGATTCTCCTTCGTCTTGCTTGAAAGCCTTGATATCTCGAAGCATTTTCCTAGCTAAACTCGGGGGAAAGAATCACGAGACAAACTTTTCGCGAAGTTGATTCCATGTGGTGATGGTACCTTTATCGAGCTCATCGAACCAAGCACGTGCCTCTCCAGTGAGAGACGACGGAAATAAGCTAAGTTGCACATCATCATTGGTGACGCCTCCTCCATATTTGATTATTTTGCATAAACTAGTGAATTTGCTTACATGCTTATGGGGGTCGGATTTGGCTCGGCCGTTGTATTGGTTGTCCTGGATTAACTTAAGGTGGTGTCCTTTGACTGAAAACGAATCTCCTAAGTTGGGTAAGACTATGGCCGATCCTGGTGTCGGTGCAACGGCCCTCGTCCTTTCCATCATCGGTCGGTCGAATTCGTCAATGACGCCTCTAGGGGGTGAGTTTGGTCTAGACATAGTGTCGGGTGATCCTAAAGGGTCTTCTAAGTTGAAAAGGTTTGCTAAGTTACCTACGGGTGTAGAGTTTGACCTGGTGAGTCTTCTCCTACGTCTGAGTCTGCTTAGGCTTGTGGATACACGTCTTAGAACCGTTCCCGATCTTAAACACATCAACTACCTAAATAAGCTGCAAAACTCAAGAAAAAGATCAACGCACCAATATAAAGATAAAATGAAAACTAAATTAAACTACTTAAACTAAAAATGAAATGAAAATACTACTTAACTACTAAACCCTAATTTTGACCTAAACCTAATTTGACCTAATTTGACTTTTAACCTAAATGACTTAACCTAAGTACTGAAAGTAACTTTCTCGGGCCGAACCACAAGAAAGGATCGAACTACACTACTAAACTAAGAATGCGTCACGTCCCCGGCAACGGCACCAAAAAGCTTGATGTGTGATTTTATTTCTTCTTTTAAATTTATAAAGTTGTACAAGTAATTTTCCTAAAACACACAAACACTTACGAGCAGAGAACCCGGTCAGTGTAGTATAGTCTAGTGGTAAATTATAGGATCGTTCGCAGGGACGCTTGCACTACCTAATCTAATAATATGTGTAATTCTAGCGGTTGTGGGGTTGTCACGATTTCCTATTATACTAATACAATAAAAAGTAAATAAAAGCCGCAATCGCTTAATCAGCGAGAGGCTCAGTCTGAAAATAGTTTGAAAAAGCAAATAACAGTAATAAAATTAAAATACTTGTTTGGCATCTCTGATCTCATGGTACGACCAAATACTATCCTACCTGTTTGCTAGACTGTTGGAAACTTAATCACGGCTCAGATTCTCGTTAGATTCACTTTGCCTAATTACTAGTGCTGTCGTTAGACGCACACTAACCTATAAACAAATTCTCGCTAGATTCATTGTTTAAGCATTAATGACCTAAAGTATGTGTTACTAGTTCATCTTTTAGTTATCCGACTCTTAAGCCATGACCAGATAATAATTCTCTCCGGTGACCACAGTGCTCGGTTACAAGTCACTGGATCGCGTCTGACATTGTTAAGCATCATGTTCAATTCATCCTAATTACTATGGTTCTGGATCCATCGGTTACAAGTGAATCACTTTTTACATCTAGTTATAGACCGACTAGTGTTTTCCATCTTTATGTATTAATCCTAGTGTATGATTATAGACAGATCATCAGAATTAAACTAATACATGCAGATATAGAACCTATAATAACATGAATTACTAATAAACATGGATCTACGATAAACAGTAAAACACACTCCAACAGATTCCAACAAACAAAGTAAAACAATAAACGTCTACATGATCACATTGATCCAAACAAGTATTCAGCCTACTAGCCTAGCATTATTAAAGGAATAACAAAGTCTGAAAAGATGAAAGACATTGTTCACCAAACTGAAAGTAAATAAGAAAGTAAATCTAGACCGCGGATGAAGATCGGAAGGCGTTAGAAGCTCCAAAACCTTCTGGAAATCTGTAACTACGAACTAGGGTTGAAAGTGGGCGGCTATGGCTGCTGAATCGGCTCTCTCTTAGGGTTTTGAGGGTTAGTTCGTCTTAAATAGGTGTGTAAGTCCCAACTTGTTAGATGGTACTACTGAAGACACCTCTATGTCGATGGTGGAGTTACTTTGCAATATACTTACTGAACTGGAGACGACCAGTTGCAGTGGTATATACCAAGTTCTAGATAGATTACTTATATAAAAGACAATAAGTAAAGAACAATGCAATAATACAAATAACTTGTAAACAATCTTGATGAGACAATATGTAGTTTTCAATGTGTAATTTATTTATTGATATTAAACAAATTACAAGGTTGATGCGGAACCAAGATAATACACGAATGTAAATATCCTAACAACCTATGAAATACAATTGATCTATACTCGGAATTTCTCTTCAACAATCGAAACACTTAAAGTAGTGAAATGTTCCTTTTAGCGATTGAGAGAATATTGCACAAGTTCACCAAGAATATTGCAGGTTTGCAAAGTGTGAATTCTATCGAAGTTTATTCGAAGAAGTTCATTTTCTTGGTTGTGCAATGACTTGTATTTATAGGCAAAGTTAACATTGGGATGTTAACTTTAGCCGTACAAATGTGGTTGGGAGCATTTAAGGAATAGCATTTAATTCCTTAAAAAGCTATGTAAAGTCGCATGTTAAAGTGACTTTACATAACCACCTTTATGTACCTTTTAATACTTAAATAATAAGATAAGGCTTATTATCCGGGTAAAGGTACATAAAGTATACAAGTCAATTCCTCGTAATCAGTGTAAAGCTTTGTAAGGGCTTTCCACTGATGGTCTCCAGTTTGTAACTGACTAGAATGTCAACTGGGCTTCGCTGCCATTGTCATTCTCTTTCTTCCATTTGTTATCTTCGACTTCAACTGGAATGTTTCTTCAACTTGGTCAGTTCTCAACTGGAGGAAGTCTTCAGTTGCGTTAACTGTACGGTGCAACTGGACTTCAATATATTTCTCGACAAATCTTCTTGGTCACCAGTTTACTGGTCACCAGGTGCAACTGGTGAACTGGTCAGTGTGAACTGGTGACTGGCCAGTTCCAGGTGAACTGGTCCTAACAAATTCCCCCTATTTGTCTAGAAATATAGTCTAAGTCTTTTCTAGTTTTTGTATCTATACAAGTGTGAACTATAGAGACTTGTTTGATTTAAATCTATTTAAGATATCTAGGGCATTTTTATAGATCAATAAATGCCTTAGGTTTTTCTTTTATGTTTGTTAGATTTTAATCTTTTATCTACCTTGTGGTTACAAACTGGTAACTTCATTTGTACAAGGAATGAAATTTACACAAGTTACAGAATGTAAAAACAAATTACAAGAAGATAAAATGAAGAAAGAACTTAAACAGATGGCCCTTCGCCAGTTCTTCTTCTTTTGGCAACTGTAGAGATGGGCTGTTTGTCTTCTGGATCAACATTTAGTCTCTCTTCAATATTTTCTTTAAACTTGAGCAGACTTTGAAGAACAAACATCCATCCTCTTTCGACCTTGTTCTTTTGTTGCTTGGCCCCCAACAAGTTTGCCATCTCCACCAGCTCCGAATAACCATATCCATTAACATCAGGATTCTCAGTTTGCCTTAAGGGTCCATTAAGATGTTGAACCCCAACTGTGAAGTGTTTGGTACCTGGTTTGATAAAAACTTTCATATCAACAATCTTACCAGGGTGATATCTCCGCTGTTGCACTTCAGATAAGTATTCTAGCTTCAGATTCATTGGCCAGATTGATCTGGCCAGTGCTCATACTATGCACTGCAGCTTTGATATCTTCACTTGAAGGTTCAGTTGTTTCTACCCAGGTTCTAAGGTCTTTGTTAGAAATCCAAAAATGGTGTTAAAATGTAATTATTTTAATAATGGAAGGAGTATTAGTGAAAGTTAGTCAAGTGTATAAATACTCCTTTCCATACCCAAAATTGTAAGCTTTCCCCATTTCCTTAATTAATCACAATAATTCAACCTCAATTCTCTCTGATCTTCATCTTCAACCTCCAAAACACACACTACACCTTTTCACACACTAACTCCATTTTTGCACAAATCAAGCTTAAATTTCTACTTAACAATTGGTATCAGAGCAAAATCAGTTAATCTGAACGATCCATAGCTCGATTTGTTGCAATTTTCATTCAATTTTCGAATTTTTATTCAAAATCGTTTTAACTGTTCATCAAAATTCACACTCTCAAATCACATAAAATCACAGTTATTTGTTCACCAATAGATTCGTGATAATTGTAAACATAATCCTGTCAAGTTTCAAATTCCAATTCGATCTAAATCTCGAGATTGAATTTTTTGATTTTGGCGCGATTTTTTGGGTTTTGAATCTGTTATGTTTTGTGTTGAATTTTGTTAATCGGTGTGTTGCTAAGGTGAAAACAAACAGTTTGCAAGTGAATTCGTGATCTAACTCCTAGTAAATCGAAAGTTATTGAAGCTTTTCTATGTCGTTAATGGAGAAAACTGCTGCTGTTCGTGTTCAGATGAAGAAGATGACTAAGACGATCTTCCTAAGATCGTTTTAGTTCAGTAAGTTGTGGCTTGTTAAGACGATCCTCACAAGATCGTTTTAGTAAAGAGTGTGTTGTGGAAGTGTTGATTCTGGCTAATTAATCCAAAAGGATTGGTTTGGTCGTTTCATACACTTAGAAGTTTTGAAGAAAGAAAACAAGACGATCTTCATACCAAGATCGTCTCATTTTTTTACCCTGGACGAACTTCAAATCAAGATCGTTTCACCTAAGACGATCTTCATCTAAATCGTTTCATTTTCATACTTAGCCAAATTTCACGAAATTTTCCAAGACGATCTTCAAACAAGATCGTCCCAGTTTTCAAGACCGTTTCATTTTCCATACTTAACCAAATTTTCATCAAGATTTCAAAGACGATCTTCTCAAGATCGTTTCACATTTTGTTCTTCAAGATCGTTTCACTGTCTATACTTAACCAAATTTTCATCAAAAAGTACCAAGACGATCTTAATCAAAGACGATCTCACCCAGAACGATTTTGACAAGATCGTTTCATTCTCTATTCATTCCAAGATCGTTTCATTTTTTAGACTTAACCAAATTTTCATCAAACTCCTAGGACGATCTTGCTCAAGACGATCTTACTCAAAACGATCTCACCCTAGAACGATCTTACCCAGGACGATCTTATCAAGATCGTTTCACCAAAAAAAAAAAAAAAAAAAAAAAAAAAAAAAAGGGATAATTCATGAAGATTTAAAATTTGATAGCGTTAAAAAAATTTAGGCCAATTTTCATCCGTTATCGACGCGGTTTTGGCGAAAATTTTTAGAAATTATCAAATTTTTCCTATGATCATGATATCCAAAGTTTACATGAAATTCTAAGTTTCGTGAGAACATATTTCGGCGGAAAAAATTTGGAGGGAAACCTGAAGTACAAAATCTCCAAATTTCAATTTTAATTCTTTCACTTCAATTTCAATCACAACTACCTTTTCATTTCATTTCACCCTTTGCTTAACAAAATGTCAATTGAAATATCCAAAGATTTTATTCATTCCTTAACAGAAGATTTAACGGGCTTAGAACCAAGATGGAAAGAGATACATTATCATGGTACTCAAACTTGTTCATGTGGTGACAAGTATCGTTCAACGAATTGTATTGTGGCTGAATATGAACGAAAACAAGCTAATTTGAAAAAGCTTCTTAATATTTTGGAACAACACCACAATTTCCAACTTGAAGTTCAACATCTCAAAGAAGAAAACAAAGAGCTCAAACATGCAAATGATCTAAAGTTGTCCAACATGGAAAGTGTTCAAAAAGAACATGATCTTTTGCAGTCCAAGATTTCAAAAATGTCAAAAGAATTGGAAACTTCCAACAAGAAGCTGAATGATAGTATCTTGGAGAGCAAATCAAGAGAACTTATTTTGCAAGAAAGATTTCAAGTCTTCAAATTCAGTTGCAAAATGAGACATCCATTTTCTTAACCATGGAGGGAAAATTCGTTGATGAGATGAACAAAGTTGAGAAGGAGAGACAAGATGCTTGCAAGAAAATCAAGACTCTTGAAGAGAATTGTTTGCAATTTCAATCAAATGAAACATCTCTACAAAAGAGAATCTCTGAACTTGAGATGGAATTGCAAACACAATCAACATCTTGTGACACTCAAAGTGATGATGGATCAGTTTATCATGATGCAAGTTCAATACTTCCAACTAAACTTGATGCTCCAAAGAAAGTTTGCACTGAGTCCATCCCAAAGAACTCAAAGATCAAAGTTTCATCACCTGCTGAACGTAAAGCTTCTCAATTTACTAACTATGCCTTATTCAAGGATAGAAAGTATTCTTCGAAGCCTAGTATTGATGGAACACAGACTCTCATTCCATTCTTATCATTTGAAGACAACTCTCAGTTCATCTCTCAAGCAAAAGCTCAGTTGACCAAGATCAAATGGAAACCTGTCTACAAACCAAAGTCAACTGAGTCAAAGACAATCAAATACTCACTTGGCAACTCTATGAACTTGCACCAAAACCAATTACCGTGCAAGAAGTGAATGTCTTTGCATCTCCACTGCGTCCACAAAAACTCAACTTTCAACAACCTCGAGTTTTCACCCACCATGGACTGCAGATTCTATTCGTCGAATCGATGACACGTACATTTGGAATGTCAAGACAAAAACCATTGGGCCTACACAAAAATGGGTCCCAAAGGTTGTTTGTAAGTAATTCGATGAAATGGCTTATACACATGCCAGTGTATAACCCGGGCTAAAGATGTTGTTTATTGGACTACTACTTCATAATGGTTGATTCCCCAGTTTCGACTTCAAAGAGACATGATGAACATGTTGCCACACATTCATCATGAGGGGAAGAAAGAGGATAATGAAGTCAAACAAGTCAAACAAGTGTGTGTGCTTTCTTGAATTTTGATGGGAAGAAAAAAAAAGAATTCATCAGTTGAGGGGAAGAAAGATAAATTGTTGACTAAAGTGATCCCCAAATTATTCTTTGAAAATAGTTATCGCCAACGTGGTGGGTACGCCGCGGGTACACCCTATACATAAGCGTTGGTGGTACGCAAATATGATTGTTTGATCGAAGGGAAGTTTGTGATGAAAAAGATGTTTGTCCAAATGCTTCAAGAGAAAGATTCATTAATTAAGGGGAAGTGTGACAAAGTTAAGATTGTCAAGAAGAGGTTATCATGTTCAAATCTAAAGAGCCAAGATCAAGTTTCCGCAATGCTCATACTCTGAGAAGTTCAAGACTTAAAGATACATCTTTAAGGTAAGTGTGAAGATTAAAGACGTAAAGCCAAGTTTGATGGAAAATCTTGAAGACAATGAGAAAGCTTCGAAGACCTTCATCAACAAATTCGTATTTATAGATGATATCGTGCATGAATTACATTTCAACACCAAGGGGAAGAATGTTAGAAATCCAAAATGGTGTTAAAATGTAATTATTTTAACAATGGAAGGAGTATTAGTGAAAGTTAGTCAAGTGTATAAATACTCCTTTCCATACCCAAAATTGTAAGCTTTTCCCCCATTTCCTTAATTAATCATAATAATTCAACCTCAATTCTCTCTGATCTTCATCTTCAACCTCCAAAACACACACTACACCTTTTCACACACTAACTCCATTTTTGCACAAATCAAGCTCAAATTTCTGTTTAACAGGTCTGCATCTCTTGGCAACAACTTAGGTTTACCTCTAGACTTGGGTGGATTCAACACTTGTTTGACCACTTTCTTTACATGCTCAGCCCTTTTGAGAATTCCTTCAGTTCTCACTTCCTTGGCCTTATCCACTGTGATATTTAAACATCTGGCATCATATTCAGCCTCATCCTCCTTGTAATGTTTGTCAAGCTCAATCTCCAGTTGTTCTTTTAGAGCATTAATAATCTGGGATCAGCTTTAACTTTGGCATATTCTGCAAGTGTCATGCCCAGGAGACGCGCATCACTTATATCAAGTAGAGTTGGGGCTAAAGTTTTTCTATCATTTGCTTGATTAACCCTTATCTGTTTCTTTCTCTCCTTGATTACGTCCCCAAGCCTTGCCAGTTGCCTGCTAACATCATCTGATACTAGAGGAAGCTGATCAATGTTACCAGTTTCTAACACACTGGCTTCAGTACCAGTTGTTTTTGCTTGTTCATCAGTGGCCAGCATAACTTTCTTTCCTTTATCTTTATTCCCCCTATCAACAACATCATCAAACTGTTCTATAACATGCTGCTGGTCATCTCCTTCATCTGACCCAACAACAGTTCTTTCAACCAACTGTCTTGCACTCACTGGACCTGGCAGTCTTGGTGCAGGTGCAAGGATATTCCTTCTTTCCTTTTCCCCCTTGGCAGCATCGAGACCTGCACGAATAGCTGCCCAGTCTTCATTACTAGAGGGCAAACGGGCTAGAGGCTGCCACGATTGCATATCCTTGCACTCTCTAAACACAGTGCAAATCATTCTAAAGGATCTCCACAAGTGGTTAATCTCTTGAGACTGGACCAATACATTGGTTGTAGTTTGGTCCTGTCCAGTCTTCAAGTCTTTCAACAATTTTGAGTCTTCATCTAAACCTTTAACCACTTGTTCCTTCACTTCAGCATCTTTCTTTGTCAAGCTATCCACTTCAGTTACCAGTTTATTGATTGAAGAAGTGTGAGAGGCTAACTGAGTGTTCATAGCATTAACTGCTCCCCTTAACTGCCTAACTTCAAGTGCCAGAGGCTCCAGATTAATCTGAGGAGGTGGGAGCTTGGCAACTTCAGCCATAACCTTCTTAACCAGTTCATCTTCTCGACTAGCCAGTTTTTCATCAATCATCTGGCCAACAGAAGTGGCCACCTGCTGTCCAATATCAACTACATTAAGGTCAGGTCTTTCAAACAACTCCTTGACCTGCCTCTCTATCTCCTTCAGATCAACCTCTGATGATCGTACAGTGTTACTCAATAGGTTGGAGATAGATGTATTGACATTGGAATGAGTTAAGTCAAAAGCTTCCTTCAAAGATGTGGACAGATTGTTACAGCTGGTGACTAACTCATTTAACTTCCTAAATACCAAGTCCTCATTAGCGGCAAATTTGTTTATTCCCAAATCAACAACCTTAGAATTTATGATTGTGTCCTTGTTGAATTTGGAAATGGACTTGGCATTTTGCTCGATTGTCTTATGAACACCCTCCACCCGTTTGATCAGGTTTTGGATATCGGTTGAGAAGGAGACAAATTGAGCTTCCAGTGACAAAGGAGAAGTTGTCACTGGACCAGTAGCAGGATGCACTGGAGCAACTGGAGGGGGCAAGACAAAGGAGGCCTCTCCAGTTGGTTCAGTAACAGAAGAACTTAAATTTGGTAGTGAAAAAGAACGCTGAGGAATTTCAATGTGTTGGTCAGGCTGAGAATGCTCAGGTGTGACCAACGGCGTCGGTAGGGAGGTTTGCCTTGATGGAGTTCTTTGTGGGGAAATATTAGTGAGCGTATCTGGATAGGAAACTGAAACTTGTGGTTCTAGGGGTTGATCAGAGAAAGAAGGGAGTTGATCATGTACAGATGCATCAACCATTTCTTGATCATCTTGTGTTCCTTCCGAATCTGAAGATTCAAGATGGAACTCATCCTCATTTATGCCTAGATTCATAAATGATAGGGATGGCTGAACATCAAGTTCAGGCTCCTGATGACCAGTTCCAGTTACCTGGATGGTTTCATCAGTTTGAGGATCAGATGCCGAAGCATCTTCACCAGGGATAGACGTGATAGGAATGGCTTCAGTTATGGTTGTTCTATCCTCAACCACAACTTGAGATGAACTGGAGGGTCCCTCATTATTTTGAGGCCCGCCCAGTTGTCTTTCTGATTCACTTTCCAAAGGTGCATCAGTTTTAGCAAATGCCAGTCGCATTTGCTCTGGAATTTCGACCTCTCCAGCTTCAAAAACAAGAGAGTCTAGATTCCTCATTAAATCTGGCCTTGTGAACGGAGAGTCTGTATTTCTATACTCTTCATCGCCCAGAATTTGTTTGAAACATAGTAAAAGAAATCTTGAAAAGGGGATACACACACCCCTGGAGCCTTTCAGCTTTTGTACGAGACTCCTATACAAAATGTCAACAAAATCCACCCTCAATCCATTCCACAAACAGTAAGCCATCTCTGCTTGTGAGGAGTTGATCTGGTCAAGACCACCAGAACTCCCACCTAAACTTTCCACCAAGTGTACAAAGAAATACCTCCATGAAGGTGTAAGACCCTTCATGGTCATAGCACCCTTGGTCTTCAACACCCCATTGTCCAAACACTCCTTATGACCCATCTCAAGGAGCACTTGACGAAAATTGATGCTAGGGGGCAAGACAACTGGAGATTCACCCTCTCTCCAGTAATTGAGGTGAAGAGCATCCCTCAATACTTCAATTCAAGGTACACTTGATTGTTCCATCCTTTAACGTGAAACTGATGGAGGAACAATCGGAAGAAAGTGTGGCAGTGAACCAGAACTCACACAAGTACTCATGATACATCTTGCGTGGGTTTCTAGTGAATAAGGGTCCTATTGGAGAATCCTACAAAAACCTTCGGATTCTACCAATAAGGGTATTAGACCCTTGAGAACCTTGTAGGCTTGCCAAAGGATTATTAGGGTTTAATTTAAGGGCAGCACTATAAGGAGCACCAGGTGCCTGGGTGACATCTGGTGAGGGATTATATGGGACAGTCAAGAGATTTACATCTCTTGAACGGGATGATCTAGGAGCCATAAAATGAAATTGAAATTTGGAATTTAGGGTTTTGATTTGTGAAGCAAAGAGAAGAATGAGGCAATGTTTATGATTGGAAGTAAATGAAGAGAGTAAATGAAGAGAATGAAAAAGAGAGTAAATGAGTTTTGGAGTAAATAAGGGTATTTATAAGGGGATTCAAGATCCCAATGTAAAACCAAAAAAATATATTTTATTTAAACCAAATCAATTTGAAGATATTTTGACAAAATGATTTTGAATTTTGAAATAAAAATATAATTTTCCATGTAAGCATTAAATGTTTCCATGTCAGCATTAAATGCTACGACGGCTTACTTTACCCATGACCCCACACACTTTTTGTTTTCCCAATACAAACAGTTGTCAAGTACTAAAAATGGTTTCAAACACGTCAGATCACGATATCAAGTGGTTTAAAACACTCGAGTATCATCACGTGTCACACATATAGACCAGGTATTTGTAACGTTATAAAAATTTAGACAAAGACTGAACCTGGTAACTGGAGGATCAGTCCAGTACCAGTTCCAACTGAAGAGTTCTCCAGTTGCATTTTCAAACAAAAACGAATTTTAGTCAGAAAATTATTTTGAGTCTTTCCCCCTAAAATGATGATCCAGTAATCAATTAATGCCAAGATAGTATCACAAAGGCGTTCGATAGCCTGGCGAGCAAAGATTATCTGGACCTCCTCAACTGGAGAACTTCATCAGTGTCACTGACGCGTTCAATAACAAAGAAAGCTCCAGTTAAGGGTTCAACATTCCCAGTTCGCTGATGAGATGTTTAAAGGTTTTCTCATCGAGAGGTTTAGTAAAAACATCAGCTAACTGTTTGTCAGTGGGGATGAAATGAATTTCAATATCACCTTTCATAACATGATCTCGAATGAAATGATACCTGATGTCAATATGCTTTGTTTTTGAGTGCATCACTGGATTGTGAGAGATAGCAATTGCACTGGTGTTGTCACAAAAGATTGGGGTCTTGGTATACTTCTGACCATAATCTAGTAACTGGTTTTGATCCAGAGAATCTGGGCACAACAACTGGCCGCAGAAATGTACTCTGCCTCAGCAGTGGACATAGAGACTGAAGTCTGCTTCTTGCTGGTCCAACTCACCAGTTTTCCTCCAAGGAAATGACAACCACCAGTTGTGGATTTTCTATCAATCTTACAACCTGCATGATCAGAATCTGAATAACCCATTAGATCTAATCCTGAGCCTTTGGGGTACCAAAGACCAAGATTAGGACACCCTTTCAGGTATCTAAAGATACGCTTTACAGCGTGCAAATGTGATTCTTTAGGGTTAGCCTGAAACCTGGCACATAAACATGTTGCAAACATTATATCTGGTCGACTGGCAATTAAGTACATCAGAACCAACCATACCTCTATAGTCAGTTATGTTAACTGGTTTGCCAGTTGGGTCAGAGTCCAAATTCAATGGTGCTGCAATAGGTGTGTTTTTCGATGGAATTGAATCATATTTGTATTTTCTTAACAAATCTCTGACATATTTTCCTTGGTTTATGAAAATTCCATTTTCAGTTTGCTTAATCTGAAGACCTAAGAAAAATGTTAATTCACCCATTAAACTCATCTCATACTCGATGACATGATTTTAGAAAACTTTTTACACATTGCATCATCAGTTGAACCAAAAATAATGTCATCAACATAAATTTGTACCAATAAGAATTACCTCTTTCTTTCAAGATAAACAAGGTATTATCTATTGCACCTCTTTGAAAGCCATTTTTAAGAAGATGTTTAGTTAAAGTATCATACCAGGCTCTTGGGGCTTGTCTTAGACCATACAATGCTTTGTTCAGTCTATAAACCCAATGAGGATGCTTCTCATCGATGAAGCCTGGAGTCTGCTTAACATAAACTTCTTCTTCCAATGTTCCATTAAGGAACGCACTTTTGACATCCATCTGGAAGACCTTGAACTGCAGATGGGCTGCATAAGCCAAGAATATTCTAATGGCTTCAAGTCTTGCAACTGGAGCAAAAGTCTCATCAAAGTCAACGCCCTCTGCTTGACAATAACCCTGGGCAACTAGTCTGGCCTTGTTTCTTACAACATGACCATCTTCATCCATTTTATTTCGGTAGACCCATTTGGTACCAATAGGTTCTTTCTTTAACCCTGGTGGACAAGGAACAAGCTCCCAAACATTGTTCCTTTCAAACTGGAGGAGCTCTTCTTGCATAGCTTCCACCCAGCTTGGGTCTGCCATAGCCTCGTCAATCTTCTTTGGTTCAATTAAAGATAAGAAGGGGACGTTTAAGCATTGCTCACTGGTGGCTCTTCTAGTCTGAACCCCACTAGTTGGATTACCCATAATTTGTTCAATTGGGTGGGCTTTGGTCCATCTAGTGTATTGACTAGGCTGGTGAACTACAATATCAGTGCAAGTCACCTGGAGATCTTCTTCAGTTGCGGCAGCATCTGGAGAAGGATCAGTCCAAACAACTTCTACATCCTCATCAGAGTCAATGAGGTCTCGATTGGCATCATGAAATTCCTCAGTTGAAGGTATTTCATGAGTAACTGGAGAAGTAGGTGCTTGAACTGGTACTGATATTGGAGTGGCACGTACATCTGATCCAATCACCAATTCTTGTGGTAAGTTAAAATTGATGGAGGGATAAAATGATGTGTCACTGGTGCTTTTCTTCTTCTTGACTGGTTCCAGTTTGTTGTAACTGGAAGCATCTTCTGGTGAAACAACTGACCGATGAACTTGGTCAGTTTCACCAAAGTTGATTGGAATGACTGGAGAAATATCAAGGCTTGGTCTCTTGTTAATTGCTTCAGTTGATTCATCGAATGTGACATGAATTGTCTCATGCACCTTTTGGAGTCTATAATTATAAACTCTAAAGGCCTTTCGAATATCTGAATAGCCTAAAAATACCCCTTCATCAGCTTTTGCATCAAACTTTCCGAAGCTAACTGGAATCGTTCAGTATATAAACTGGACAACCAAATACATGGAAATATCCAATATTTGGTTTACGATTCCTGAGTACTTCGTAGGCAGTCTTCTTATGTCTCTTGATGTAGACTGACCGGTTTTGGGTGTGACAAGCAGTTGCAACTGCCTCAGCCCAAAAACTGGTGGGAAGACCAGATTCAGATAGCATGCTTCTGGCCGCTTCTATCAGTGTACGATTCTTTCTTTCCACAACTCCATTTTGCTCTGGAGAGTGAACTGATGAGAAGTTTTGAGAAATGCCAGTGTCAGTGCAAAATGTTTCAAGTACCTTATTTTGGAATTCAGTACCATTATCACTTCGCAACTGACAAACTTTTTGAGTGTACTTGAGCTCAATTCTTTTGATAAGCGAGATGATTTCAGCAGGTGCATCACTTTTGGATCTGATGAATACCACCCAGCAATATCTGGTGAATTCATCAACCACAACTAGAGTGTATTTCTTTCCAGCTCTAGTTTGAACATTCACTGGACCAAAAAGATCCATATGAAGCATGTGAAGAGGTTCAGTGATGCTAAAATTTTGCCTAGTTTTGAAACTGGCTCTCTTCTGCTTACCCATCTCACACCCTGGACATGGCTTTTCCTTATTGAAGGAAATCTGGGGTATCCCATCAACCAGTTGTTGCGAGACAACTTGTTAATGTTCTTGAAATTAAGGTGGGATAACCTTTTATGCCATAACTAGTTGGTGTCCTCATCAGCTTTGGTATAGAAACATTGCTCTTTTGGAGCTGGTTCCATATCCATGATGTACACATTCCCTTTTCTTGGTGCAATCATCACCACTTTCCAATCCTTGTTAAATATGGTGCCTTGTGCAATATCGAACAATACTCTGAAGCCATCATCGCAAAGTTGGCTTACACTGATCAAGTTATATTTCAAACCATTCACAAATGCAACTCTTTTGAATTCGACTTGTCCATTATTGAGCACACCATATCCTTCAGTCTTTCCAGATTGATCGTTACCAAACATCACTGTCGGTCCATCTTGGACAGTGAACTCTTCCAGTAGGGGCTTACATCCGGTCATAGTCCGGCCAGCAGCGCTGTCCAGATACCAGATATTTTTCTTTCGATCGCCCTACACACACACAAAAATCATTAGTTATTTTTGTGAACCCATCTTTTCTTGATGGGTCCACTGGACTTCTCTACAGAAGCCACAGTTGATTGTTGAGGTGTTGAACTGGAGGCTACATCTGGAGCACTATCACCAGCTCCAGGTGCAGAAGTAAAAACGATTGGTATTTGATACTTACTCACCTTAAGTTTACCAGATTTTGTTCCAGATGGAACATTCTTTTGTTTAGGTACACAAGGGAGTGATTTAATATTTTGTTTTAAAACTGGAGGTGGTGAACCTCCTTCCAGATTGTTAATCCGGGCAGTGCAACTCTGAACCTGCCGAGACAAAAGTTGGAGTTGCCTTTCCAGATTAACCAAAACATTGTTTTGTTCAGGCAGTTGAACCTTGGACATTGGTTCAACTGGAGATTTAGTCTGTCGGGTCTTGGGCTCCTTAGACTTATGAGGTAAAGGCTTGTTACCAGTGGCCTTTTTGACTGGAGCTTTAGCCTGTTTGGCTCCAGTTTTAACCTCAATGGGGGTGGTCTCATTGGTTTCAGTTTCAACAGCTTCAGGTTGATCATAAGGTGTTTCAACCTGGAGAGTTGGAGGCAATGCATGAAGATCTGGTATAAAAGCTGCCATCTCCAGATCTTCAGATTTCCATGCATTTTTCTGGGCATCGATAGTTCTTGAAAATGCATCATAGTTTTTGCCAGATGCTTTTACCCAGGACTTGATAATCTTTTGAGCTTTTTCAAAATCATAAGACAGTTTTTGATTATCAAGTTCTAATGCCTCAATCTTTAAAACTGACTCCTTGAGAGCCAACTGGACACTTTGCAAATCATTCAGTTGTGGTTTGACATTGTTCAGTTCAATTAAGATAGTGTCTAAATATCTTTCACTATCAGCTCTAACAGTTTCTACAAATGCCAAATCACCACTTAATGATTCAGCCAGGTCCAGTTTTAATTCAGGGTCAACCTGGTGATCATAATCACATACCTTTTTCAGTATGATGTCCACCCATCTTCCAGAGATGACATCATCTTTCACCACATGCTGCTGTTGTTGATCTTCCAAGGCCATGAAACACATGTCCCTTTCCTCTTCTTCATCATCAGATGAGTCATCAGAGTACTCCCATTTTCCCTCAGTTTGTGCCATTAAGCACTGATCCTTTTCCTTTTGCATGGACAGGAGGGCAATCTGGGCCTTAAGCTTCTTGTATTTTGCTTTGTAGCTATCATCAGGCCGATTGTAATTAGGGACAGAGAGGCCAGTTTGGTTATTCAACTGACTAGATCTGCATTCCTTCATAAAATGACCTTTCTTGCCACACTTATAGCATGTAAGATTGGTCTTATCCAGAGAGCTGGAGCTGGAAGCATTGTTGGGGCCATTAAATCTTTTAGATTTATGCTTAAACCTATTAAAGGTTTTAGCAATCATGGCGACCAGATCATCATCGTCAGTTTCATCATAACCATCACTGTTTTCAGTGGTCAGCCCAGAGTTTAAGAAACTGTTTAACATCTCCTTCATTGAGTGTACCTGGACACTCTCAGCAGACATTAAAGCAGCACAAGGTCGCTCAATTGTATTAGCAACCTTGGGACTCTGAGCATGGTTCATGGCATCTTGCTCAGCCACAGTCTTGCAGCATTATTATCTTCAGTGAATCTGAAGGCTCCATAGAGCGATGCAAGAGTGTGAGTGTGCAAGGTTTTACCTTGTCTCAAGACAAGAACCATGTTTTACCATTTGGAAGGAAGAATATCACAAAACTTCTCAAGAAGAATATCCTTATCATTCTCTACACCCAAACCTCTCAACTGATTGATGAGGCTAGAAAATCTGGTGTATGTACCAGTTAAACTTTCATTGGGCAAGGCAAAGAAGGATTCATACTTCTTGTTCAAGGCAACTTTTCTGGTGACAATTGTGTCATCACCTCCTTCAAATTGAATCACTAATTCATCCCACATAGACTTGGCACTGGGAAACAACACAAGTGTTGGAATTAGGTCTTCAGGGACAGCCCCAAGGATCATGTTTTTCAGTCTGGTGTCCAAGTCCACCAGTTTGCGATCCTCATCAGACCAATGGTCTTCTGGCTTTTCCCTTGAGCCTCTTCTTCCAGTAGGATCAAGAAGAGGACTCACCCCAATGGACATAGGTATATATGGTCCATCCTTAAGGATTTTCAACATATACCTCTCAATACCACCAAAATGCAACAGCATTCTAGCTTTCCATGTACCAAAAGTCTCACTGTTTCCATCAAATTTTGGAACAGGAGTGTTTGAGTAATGTACATGGACGTGGTTTGGGGCAGAAGGAGGAGGAGGGTTGGTGTTAACGTTTTGAAAAGGTTGTGCATTAGTGTTCGATGGGTTTTCACCTGAACCAGAACTATCTCCACCTTCAGTAGTGTTCATCTTTGCAGATCTAGGCAAGTTTATTAGCCTTCTGCTCTGATACCACTTGTAAGTCCCAACTTGTTAGATGGTACTACTGAAGACACCTCTATGTCGATGGTGGAGTTACTTTGCAATATATTTACTGAACTGGAGACGACCAGTTGCAGTGGTATATACCAAGTTCTAGATAGATTACTTATATAAAAGACAATAAGTAAAGAACAATGCAATAATACAAATAACTTGTAAACAATCTTGATGAGACAATATGTAGTTTTCAATGTGTAATTTATTTATTGATATTAAACAAATTACAAGGTTGATGCGGAACCAAGATAATACACGAATGTAAATATCCTAACAACCTATGAAATACAATTGATCTATACTCGGAATTTCTCTTCAACAATCGAAACACTTAAAGTAGTGAAATGTTCCTTTTAGCGATTGAGAGAATATTGCACAAGTTCACCAAGAATATTGCAGGTTTGCAAAGTGTGAATTCTATCGAAGTTTATTCGAAGAAGTTCATTTTCTTGGTTGTGCAATGACTTGTATTTATAGGCAAAGTTAACATTGGGATGTTAACTTTAGCCGTACAAATGTGGTTGGGAGCATTTAAGGAATAGCATTTAATTCCTTAAAAAGCTATGTAAAGTCGCATGTTAAAGTGACTTTACATAACCACCTTTATGTACCTTTTAATACTTAAATAATAAGATAAGGCTTATTATCCGGGTAAAGGTACATAAAGTATACAAGTCAATTCCTCGTAATCAGTGTAAAGCTTTGTAAGGGCTTTCCACTGATGGTCTCCAGTTTGTAACTGACTAGAATGTCAACTGGGCTTCGCTGCCATTGTCATTCTCTTTCTTCCATTTGTTGTCTTCGACTTCAACTGGAATGTTTCTTCAACTTGGTCAGTTCTCAACTGGAGGAAATCTTCAGTTGCGTTAACTGTACGGTGCAACTGGACTTCAATATATTTCTCGACAAATCTTCTTGGTCACCAGTTTACTGGTCACCAGGTGCAACTGGTGAACTGGTCAGTGTGAACTGGTGACTGGCCAGTTCAGGTGAACTGGTCCTAACAAGGTGTTTAAGTCGGTTTCAGATATGGGCAGTCCAGCGGCGCTGGCTGGGCTTGCCAGCGGCGCTGGGCCTGGGCTTTGATGGGCCAGCGGCGCTGGGGTCTAGGGAGTGGCGCTCTTGAGTGGCCAGCGGCACTGGCATGGTGGCCAGCGGCGCTGGTTGCTCCTGCTGCAGTTCGTTCGTCTTCGTTCAGCTCGTGTCTTGTAACTTCATAGGCTTCCTTCTTGAGTTACTTGATGTCATTTACCCTCTCTCGCATCTTCCGTGAACCTGCATAAACATACGATTCCATTAAGTACCAATAGTTCCGGAATAATAACTCATTTAGACATTGAAATGAAGCCTTTCGATAGGGGTTTTTATCACAAAATGGTCATCAACACTTACCAATTGTGACTCCATCTCCAGCTGTGGAAGCTCCAGCTCCAGCTCCAACTCCAGCCGCGGAAGCTCTACCAACAGTCGTAGTAGATCCGATTGTAGTTGCTCCAGTTTCATCAATTGGCTCCTTCCCAGGCCTCCGTCCAGGGTCAGCAGTCCCAGCTAAGCACAGGAAAAGCATACAAATCAGGCCCATGGTGACACAAACACACAGAGTCAAAGAAAAGCATATACCTTGACCAGCATCAAAAACTGGAGCAGCAGTAGTAACAACAACTTCATCCCTTGTTGAGGAATCAAGAATAATAACGGAAGGACCTGCAGCATTAGGGTCCGTCGAAGCAGATGGGCCATCCCTTACCCTTTGTCTCTTCGGAGAAGGCTCAGAAACATCAACACCAGCAAACAGAGGACCCTCACCATCAGAAGGAGCTATGGGCCTCCTACCAACCACCATTCCCTGAGGATTCATGGTTACAACCTCCCTAAGAGTTAACTCTACATAAAGCATTATGCAGATAATCAGATAAACAACACATAAGAAGGCAATGAAGGGAATAGCAAAGGAAGAATAATACCTTCGCAGCACCAGATCAAGACAGGTTGATCAGGGGAACCCTCCCATGACTTAGTAACCCCAGCAAGATACAGAATCACAGTAGGATACATGACTAACCCAAATGGAGACCTATGAACTCGATGCACAAGAGGGTTGTCCAGAGTATCCCAATCAGGTAAATCGTCCTCCAAAAACATACCCGACTCCAACCTACTTATATCCAATACATCCCTGAACATCGGATGGACATATTCCTCACTAAAAAACAAAAGCTCTGATCGCCAATTCAACATATCCGAATCACCTATATTGAAAAATACCTTACCAGACCTCTTTTCAACCAGAACCCAACCATCACGATTAAGCCACTTGAAAAAATACCTAAACACACTTACCCGAGGCTGTAAGTCCCAACTCAATAGATGACACTACCTGAAGACACCTCTATGTCGATGGTGGAGTTACTTTGCAATATATGCACTGAACTGGAGACGGCCAGTTGCAGTGTGTATATACCAAATTCTAGATAGATTACTTATTTAAAAGACAATAAGTAAAGAACAATGCAATAATACAAATACTTGTAAAATAAATTGATGAGATAATATGTAATTTTCAAGTGTAATTTATTTATTGATGTTAAATAAATTACAAGGTTGTTGCGGATACAAGATAATACAAGAATGTAAATATCCTAACAACCTATGAATTACAATTGATCTACACTCGGAATTTCTCTAAACAATCGAAACACTTAAAGTTGTGAAATGTTCCTTTTAGCGATTGAGAGAATATTGCACAAGTTCACCAAGAATATTGCAGGTATGCAAAGTGTGAAGTTATTCAACTTTGTGAATTCACTTGAATATTCTTGTTGTGCAATGACTTGTATTTATAGGCAAAGTTAACATTGGGATGTTAACTTTGGCCGTACAAATGTGGTTGAGATCATTTAAGGAATAACATTTAATTCCTCAAAAAACAGTGTAAAGTCGCACGATAAAGCAACTTTACTCAACCACCTTTATGTACCTTTTTTTAATTAAATAATAAGATAAATCTTATTATCCGGGTAAAGGTACATAAAGCATAAAAGTCAATTCCTCGTAATCAGTGTACAGCTTTGTAAGAGCTTTCCACTGATGGTCTCCAGTTTTTAACTGACTAGAATGTCAACTGGGCTTCGCTGCCATTGCCATTCTCTATCTTCCATTTGTTGTCTTCGACTTCAACTGGAATGATTCTTCAACTTGGTCAGTTCTCAACTGGAGTAAGTCTTCAGTTGTGTTGACTGTACGGTGCAACTGGACTTCAATATATTTCTCGACAAATCATCTAGGTCTCCAGTTTCACTGGACAGTTTAACTGGGTCTCCAGATGCAACTGGAGACTGGCCAGTTTACCAGGTGAACTGGTCCTAACAAATTCCCCCTATTTGTCTAGAAATATTGCCAAGTCTTTTTCTAGTTCTTGTATCTATACAAGTGTGAACTGAAGAGACTTGTTTGATTTAAATCTATCTAAGTTTTCCAAGGCATTTTTATAGATCAATAAATGCCTTAGGTTTTTCTTTTAGGTTTGTTAGATTTTTGTAACATCCCAAAACTTAATCGTATATGTTGACTAACGTCGTTAGGTCAAATTCTAAGTCCGTGATATGTTTATGTGGAAAATATGTGTTTATATGTTTATGTGCCCTATATGTGAGATTTAATTATCTTTAATGAGTGACAATAAAGTAGACTTAATGATGTGTAAAAGGCTTATGTAGTGTGCGAAAGTGCTTTAGTGTGTTATATGTATCCCCAATAGGTGTTTTCAAGCGAAATAAAGTCAATATGAAGTCCAGGGACTAGTTTTGCCAAAGGTGTAAAGTTAAAAACGGGTTTAGGTTGGGATTAGCTTAATCTAGGGTTATTTTCCAGCCTCAACAACATTAAAAGAATAAACACAAAGTTTATTAAAACCTTTTCTTGAATTCTAAAGCAAAATCTTCAAGTCTTGGTTAATCGATCGTGTGTTTTTGGCATTGGATTGAATCGGCCATTGTTTGTTCAAGGTAATCATCGATTTATTACTTATATTTTCAGATTCATGGTTGTTTCATAATGATTCAAATCTGAATTAAAAAGGGATTTTGATAGAATTAGGGTTCAAAATATGTTTAAGTCAATTAATGTTCAAAACGATGTTTAACGAGTCTATAATCGATCTTGATGATCAATGGATGTTTATTTATGTCAAAAACATGTTTTGGGAAAAGATTTAATCGTTCGTTTATGGAAAAATCGAAGAACTTGGTCGTTTTTGAAATCTGGACGAAATTACGTTAAATTCGTTAGCTGAGTCTGATTTTGTACTTGCGAAGATAATCTTCGTTTTGCTATCTTCGTAAGAACAAATCTATCTTCGTTTTGCTATCTTCGTAAGAACAAATCTATCTTCGTTTTGCTATCTTCGTAAGAACAAATCTATCTTCGTTTTGCTATCTTCGTAGGAACAAACTATCTTCGTAAGAACAAACTATCTTCGTAAGAACTGTAGCTAAGTTCGTAAGAAGGATTTTCCAGACTAATTTCGTGAGGTTTGTAAGGTTCGTTTGGGTCCCAAATGACTTATATTTCGTATATTAATGTATCTTAGGTGTCGGGGATTATTGTTAAGCACTTTTAGCCTTTCATTACGCGCGTGTGACACTACTACCAGGTAAGATACACTACTTTTGTCACGCTGAGGGTGCAACAAAAAATGGTTTCATAAACTATAACCTCCAAAATGGTAATGTATAACCTATATTGTGGTTGGGTTGATATGGGAGGTATTCGGGGATTAAAGATGACGATGCCTATGCCTAAAATGCTTCCCCGTATATACGTTTATGATATGATATGTGATGATAAGTTTAACGATATGATATGTTATGATGAACGGTGGTTAATGATATGATGTAATGATGATATGTGCATGTATATGTGGCTTGTTCATCTAGAACACTAGACCTTTTTAGGTTGCCATGACACGTGCACGTTTTAAGGGCCCTAACGTGAAATGATGATAGATGATGACTAGTTTAGGATAACATAAGAAACCTAAACTAAATGTGGTAAATGCTCGAGCTAATTAGATGATGAGTGTTATGCATAACCCGTGCCTGACGGTGGATATAGGTACGCTGAGGTGGTTGCTTGGGTTGCTCCTTGCAACAGTCATACGTGGCGAGTAGTTTCGGGTGGTCTGATGACCCATCTAATGTCATGAACATAACGTGCTACTCAGGGATCGACATTGTCTTTCCTTAACGACGCAGATGGACCGTCGAAAGACTTCTCCATCAAGTCGGGTGTGAGGTTTCCTTGAGGTCGTATGACCGCCTGCACACAAACTCATACCCTATATGATAACGGTAACTTCGGTTACAACTTAACGGTGACCTAGTCACAATTTAACGAGATGAATCAAAGTGACGAAATTGATTAGGCACATTTAGGGTCATGAACTCTATGCTTATATGTGACGTGGATATGTTTATATGATGATATGTATGCCTAATTAAAATGACTTAAAGTTTTAAAAGGACAATTTAAATGGATGAAATGTTTTGCTTAAACCTGGTCTTATCTTACTTAGCTATTTATAGCTAACACTTGTTCTTTTAAATGTGTTGTTCCCCTCAGGTTAAGCAGTGAGATGACGTGTGAAGCTTTGACGAGAGATGGGTAGATGATCAAGATGGCCTTAGTCTACCCAATAGTTTCTCATAGACTTATGATATTGTTTCCTCTTGGAACCCTATGTAATGACTGCTGTTTTGATTGCTTTATGTTGGGCAATCTTATGGATTTTCTTTTATTATTTCTACGATATGTTAGTAACACCACTATTGCTTCTCAACTGTTTTCCTTGTTGAGAGTTTTTAATAAATCGTTTCCGCATAATTGATGCCGTTAGGCAAAAGTTTTTGGAAATCCATATTTTTACGAAACGGGTGTTACAATTTGGTATCAGAGAAGTAGTTTAAGTGAACCAAGGCCTATTGACCATAGGGTTTGGACTTAAACTTAAGATGTGCATGCTAGGTACTCGTAGGATGCCTTAGCTAGTGATGACATGTGATGTAGGATGGGTTGGGATGAGTGCAAGTGTGATAGGGCTTACGAGATGTTTATGTTACGATGATATGTTTTAGCCTTATCTCAACGAGCTTTTTGTTTTATTTTGCTCTTATCGACTCCACCATTTTATTGAAGGAAAATGGTTAACACTCGCAACCGCAACATCCAACGCGACGGAGCTACTGCTAGCGTTACTCCACCTGTCCATCCGGGTGCAGGTGCTTCTAATGCTGCTAATGCTGCTGCTAATGCTAATGTAAATCATGTGAACCCCCGCCGTGTTAATCAACCAGGCTCATTGGGTCCGATGCCTCCACCACCTGGCAATCCTCCGAGAGTTAACGATGTAGTGGTGGATCAGATTCCCAATCAGGCGGAGATGTATAATTTGTGCTAACTCTTCAGGCCCAGTTGGCCCAAACGCAAGAACAGTTGAATCAGGCGTTGGCAGCTAACGCAGAAGGAACTGATAACAGTCACTTTGTGCCTTCTCACCACACTGAGCCACCGGTCGATGATGTGGTTATTCCCCATGCTAATGTTAATGTGGTTCCTCCTAATGATGTTCACGCCCCTCGATTCAAGTTTGAAAGTTTCCAGAAGTGTGGAGCTCAGAAATTCTGTGGAACACTTAATGCAGTAGGTTGCATGGAATGGCTTGATGATACTGAGATGGTTTTTGAAGCTTGTGATTGTCCCGAGGATAAGAAAGTGTTGTGTGCTAGTAGGATGTTGAAAGAAGGTGCTCGGGACTGGTGGAAGAGCATTACCATTTCGATGACTCCAGCTATGGTATCTGCTATTACGTGGGCTAACTTCAGACAAAAATTTATTGAAGAGTATATTGGAGTTCATGAGCAGCGCAAAATGGAAAAAGAGTTTCGTGCCTTGACGGCCGAAGTGGGTAAAATCAATGATTATGCTCGTTCCTTTATGGAGAAGATGAAGTTCGTGGGCCATCTGTTCCGTACTGATGCAGATCAGGTTGCTTGCTATGTTGATGGTTTGCCTCCGAGTTATCGAGGTATCTGCAGGCAGCACAAGACTCTAACTGAAGCTATTAAGGAATCTAAGAAGCTGGACGATGATTTCGCTTCGGATAAGAAAGTTGAGAAAAAGGATGATGAAAAGAAGTCTGGTAATAAGAGGAGATTCGGTGGACCTAACCGTTTTGGTAAGAAATTCAAGGGATCTTCGTCCTCCGACAAGGGAAAGACAGACAAGGACGGAAAATGGTGCTCTAGCTGCAAAGCTATTCATTCTGGGCAGTGTTCTGCTAAGACCCGCAGGTGCAATAGGTGTGGAGCACAGGGTCATACTGTTGATGAGTGTACTGACAAAGCGAGATGTTACAAATGTGGAGACACTAAGCACCGTATTGCCGACTGCCCGCAAATGAAGAAAGATGAAGGAAAGAGGACAGAAATTCCCAAGGCCAAAGCCCGTGCTTATCAGATGACGGCTGAAGAGGCCAAAGAAGACGACCAGGTAGTTACTGCCACCCTTATTGTTAACTCCAAACCTGCTAATGTGCTGTTTGATACTGGTGCGAACAAATCTTTTGTGTCTACTCTGTTTGCTCCTAAATTAGACATGATTACTAGTTCCTTACGATGTCCTATAGAAGTAGAAGTGGCTAATGGTGCAACGACTATTATACGCGAGGGTTATTCTTATTGTCCTTTAGAGATAGAGGGTCGGTCGTTTGCTGCTAATTTGTTACCGGCTACCATTCCTAGTTTTGATGTTATACTTGGTATGGACTGGATATCTAAAAATGATGCTGTCGTCTTATGTGCAAAGAAAATAGTTCGTATCGCTACCCCTGACGGTAAAGGTGTCTGTGTTTATGGTGACAAGAAGCCGGGAAATGTTAAGGTGATCTCGATGATGAAAGCCCTTCGTTGTATACGGCAAACTAAATCACATTTTCTAGCTTATGTCATCGATTCTCGTATCGCGAAGCCTACAGTCTCTGATGTCGAGGTTGTTTCCGAGTTTCCTGATGTTTTCCCTGAAGATCTTCCAGGTCTTCCTCCTGATCGTGAGGTTGAATTTTCTATTGACCTCATTCCTGGTGCTACTCCTGTAGCCAAAGCTCCCTATCGATTAGCTCCGACGGAGATGAAGGAGCTGATGACCCAAATTCAGGAACTTTTAGATAAAGGTTTTATTCGTCCGAGTTCCTCTCCATGGGGTGCTCCTATCCTTTTCGTAAAGAAGAAAGACGGATCCATGCGCATGTGTATCGATTATCGCGAGCTGAATAAAAGAACGGTGAAGAATAAATATCCACTCCCTCGCATTGATGATTTGTTCGATCAACTTCAAGGTGCTTCCTATTTTTCGAAGATCGACTTACGATCTGGCTATCATCAACTGAAGGTTGAAGAGGAAAGTGTAGCCAAGACAGCGTTCCGAACTCGTTATGGTCATTATGAGTTCCTTGTCATGCCATTCGGTTTGACAAATGCTCCAGCAAAGTTTATGGATTTGATGAACCGTGTCTGTCGACCGTTTTTGGATCATTTCGTTATCGTTTTCATCGACGACATCCTTGTGTATTCAAAGTCGGAAGAGGAACATAAAGAGCATTTGAGGGCTGTCCTTCAAGTCCTCAGAGAGAAAAAGCTATATGCTAAGTTCTCCAAGTGCGAGTTCTGGCTAAAGGAAGTTCATTTCCTCGGCCATGTCATCTCCTCTGATGGTATAAAAGTAGATCCTTCGAAGATAGAAGCGGTGTCGAAGTGGGAGCAGCCTAAGTCTCCTACTGAAATTAAGAGTTTTCTCGGTTTGGCTGGCTACTATCGACGTTTTATTCAGGATTTCTTACGCATTGCCAAGCCAATGACTGAATTAACGAAGAAAGGTGTGAAGTTTGTGTGGACCGACGCTCAAGAGAAAGACTTCACGACGTTGAAAAAGAAGTTGTGTGAAGCTCCTGTCCTAGTTTTACCTGAAGGAACCGATGATTTAGTTGTCTATAGTGACGCATCCATCACGGGGTTAGGGTGTGTACTGATGCAACGAGACAAAGTTATCGCTTACGCCTCTCGACAGCTGAAGCCACATGAGCGGAATTATCCTACTCATGACCTTGAGCTGGCTGCTGTTGTTTTTGCTCTGAAATTGTGGCGACATTATCTGTATGGTACGAAGTGTACCCTTTATACGGATCATAAAAGCTTACAGTATGTGTTTACTCAGAAGGACATGAATGTTAGACAACGACGGTGGATGGAGTTATTAAAGGATTATGATTGTGAGATTAAATATCACCCAGGCAAAGCTAATGTGGTTGCTGATGCCTTGAGCCGCAAAGGATATGCGAAGAGTAGGTTATGTGCAATGATTACGAAGGTTGAGTCGAACTTAATGGAACCTATTCGATTAGCTCAAATTGAAGCGTTGAAGGAGGAGAATGTGAAAGAGGAGTCTATTGGGAAAAAGAAGAAAAATAGACTTGAAATGGAAGAAAATAGTCGCGGTCTTCGAACTTACAAAGGTAGAATATGGGTTCCTCTATATGGAGGCAATCGTGAGTTAGTGATGGACGAAGCTCACAAGACTAAATATTCTGTACACCCTGGTGCCACAAAGATGCATGCGGACTTGAAGCCGATTATTGGTGGCCCAGTATTAAAAACGATGTGATGATGTACGTACAGAAGTGTTTGACATGTGCTAAAGTAAAAGCTGAACACCAAAAGCCTTACGGGAAGTTTCAGCAACTCGAGATCCCTGAATGGAAATGGGATCACATTACAATGGATTTTGTAACCAAACTTCCGAGGACGCCTCGTGGTCACGATATGATATGGGTTATTGTCGATCAATTAACGAAGAGTGCCCATTTCCTCCCAGTTCGTGAGAATGCTCCTATGGAGAATTCGCTACATTGTATATTAAAGAAGTGGTTACTAAACATGGTGTTCCGATATCGATTGTGTCTGATCGTGATGCTCACTTTGTATCCAAGTTTTGGAAGAGTTTTCAACGGGAATTTGGTACTCAAGTTCGTCTGAGCACAGCCTATCACCCGCAGACTGATGGGCAAAGTGAAAGGACTATTCAAACGCTTGAAGATATGCTCAGAGCATGTGTAATGGATTATGGTGGTTCGTGGGATAAACACCTACCTTTTATCGAGTTTGCGTACAACAATAGTTATCATGCAAGCATCGGAATGCCACCTTATGAGATGTTATATGGTAGAAAGTGTCGGACTCCTAGTTGTTGGTTGGAGCCCGGGGAAAAGCAATTTGCTGGACCTGAAGTAGTAAAAATTACGGCCGATAAAGTTAATGTTGCAAAGAAAGCCTTGCGTATTGCTCGCGAAAGGCAAAAGTCATATGCCGATAAGAAAAGGAGGCCGTTTGATTTTAAAGAAGGAGAAATGGTTTTAGTCAAGGTGTCGCCTTGGAAAGGTGTATTACGATTTGGCAAACGAGGAAAGCTAAGCCCTAGATTCATTGGACCTTTTAAGATCATTAAAAAGGCTAATGAACAGGCATTTCAACTGGAATTACCTCCAGAACTTCATGGAATTCACAACACATTTCATGTGTGTTATCTACGTAAATGCTATGCAAATGAAGCGGATGTCATTCCACTCGAGGACGTAAGTATTGATCCAAACAAGTAGATTGTTGATGAACCTGTTGCTATAATGGGAAGGAAACAAAAGAAGTTACGACGAAAGACTATCGATCTAGTTCTTATTAAGTGGAAACACAATCACGGCGAAAGTATGACTTGGGAGACCGAGTCCGTAATGCGGGAGACCTATCCCCACCTTTTTGATGCTGAAGTGATTCCGGGGACGGAATCCTCTTAAGGGGGAGGTAATTGTAACATCCCAAAACTTAATCGTATATGTTGACTAACGTCGTTAGGTCAAATTCTAAGTCCGCGATATGTTTATGTGGAAAATATGTGTTTATATGTTTATGTGCCCTATATGTGAGATTTAATTATCTTTAATGAGTGACAATAAAGTAGACTTAATGATGTGTAAAAGGCTTATGTAGTGTGCGAAAGTGCTTTAGTGTGTTATATGTATCCCCAATAGGTGTTTCAAGCGAAATAAAGTCAATATGAAGTCAGGGACTAGTTTTGCCAAAGGTGTAAAGTTAAAAACGGGTTTAGGTTGGGATTAGCTTAATCTAGGGTTATTTTCCAGCCTCAACAACATTAAAAGAATAAACACAAAGTTTATTAAAACCTTTTCTTGAATTCTAAAGCAAAATCTTCAAGTCTTGGTTAATCGATCGTGTGTTTTGGCATTGGATTGAATCGGCCATTGTTTGTTCAAGGTAATCATCGATTTATTACTTATATTTTCAGATTCAAGGTTGTTCATAATGATTCAAATCTGAATTAAAAAGGGATTTTGATAGAATTAGGGTTTAAAATATGTTTAAGTCAATTAATGTTCAAAACGATGTTTAACGAGTCTATAATCGATCTTGATGATCAATGGATGTTTATTTATGTCAAAAACATGTTTTGGGAAAAGATTTAATCGTTCGTTTATGGAAAAATCGAAGAACTTGGTCGTTTTTGAAATCTGGACGAAATTACGTTAAATTCGTTAGCTGAGTCTGATTTTGTACTTGCGAAGATAATCTTCGTTTTGCTATCTTCGTAAGAACAAATCTATCTTCGTTTTGCTATCTTCGTAAGAACAAATCTATCTTCGTTTTGCTATCTTCGTAAGAACAAATCTATCTTCGTTTTGCTATCTTCGTAAGAACAAACTATCTTCGTAAGAACAAACTATCTTCGTAAGAACTGTAGCTAAGTTCGTAAGAAGGATTTCCAGACTAATTTCGTGAGGTCTGTAAGGTTCGTTTGGGTCCCAAATGACTTATATTTCGTATATTAATGTATCTTAGGTGTCGGGGATTATTGTTAAGCACTTTTAGCCTTTCATTACGCGCGTACACTACTACCAGGTAAGATACACTACTTTTGTCACGCTGAGGGTGCAACAAAAATGGTTTCATAAACTATAACCTCCAAAATGGTAATGTATAACCTATATTGTGGTTGGGTTGATATGGGAGGTATTCGGGGATTAAAGATGACGATGCCTATGCCTAAAATGCTTCCCCGTATATACGTTTATGATATGATATGTGATGATAAGTTTAACGATATGATATGTTATGATGAACGGTGGTTAATGATATGATGTAATGATGATATGTGCATGTATATGTGGCTTGTTCATCTAGAACACTAGACCTTTTTAAGGTTGCCATGACACGTGCACGTTTTAAGGGCCCTAACGTGAAATGATGATAGATGATGACTAGTTTAGGATAACATAAGAAACCTAAACTAAATGTGGTAAAATGCTCGAGCTAATTAGATGATGAGTGTTATGCATAACCCGTGCCTGACGGTGGATATAGGTACGCTGAGGTGGTTGCTTGGGTTGCTCCTTGCAACAGTCATACGTGGTGAGTAGTTTCGGGTGGTCTGATGACCCACCTAATGTCATGAACATAACGTGCTACTCAGGGATCGACATTGTCTTTCCTTAACGACAAGATGGACCGTCGAAAGACTTCTCCATCAAGTCGGGTGTGAGGCTTCCTTGAGGTCGTATGACCGCCTGCACACAAACTCATACCCTATATGATAACGGTAACTTCGGTTACAACTTAACGGTGACCTAGTCACAATTTAACGAGATGAATCAAAGTGACGAAAATTGATTAGGCACATTTAGGGTCATGAACTGTATGCTTATATGTGACGTGGATATGTTTATATGATGATATGTATGCCTAATTAAAATGACTTAAAGTTTTAAAAGGACGATTTAAATGGATGAAATGTTTTGCTTAAACCTGGTGTTATCTTACTTAGCTATTTATAGCTAACACTTGTTCTTTTAAATGTGTTGTTCCCCTCAGGTTAAGCAGTGAGATAACGTGTGAAGCTTTGACGAGAGATGGGTAGATGATCAAGATGGCCTTAGTCTACCCAATAGTTTCTCATAGACTTTATGATATTGTTTCCTCTTGGAACCCTATGTAATGACTGCTGTTTTGATTACTTTATGTTGGGCAATCTTATGGATTTTCTTTTATTATTTCTACGATACGTTAGTAACACCACTATTGCTTCTCAACTGTTCCTTGTTGAGAGTTTTTAATAAATCGTTTTCGCATAATTGATGCCGTTAGGCAAAAGTTTTTGGAAATCCATATTTTTACGAAACGGGTGTTACAATTTTAATCTATTATCTACCTTGTGACCAAATATAAATTTTGTACAGAGTGCAGAATGGAAAATTTACACAAGTTACAGAATGTAAAACAAACAAGTAGATAATTGAAAAGAAACTTAATGAGATGGCCCTTCGCCAGTTCTTCTTCTCTTGGTCACTGAAGAATAGGTTGTGAGTCTTCAGGGTCAATATTCAACTTTTGCTCCAGATTTTCTTTATGTTGAATTTTGCCCTTTAAGAAGTTCACCCATGCTTTCTCAAACCTATTCTTTTGTGCCTTCGCATCCAACACATTCACCATTTCCACCCATTCACTGAACCCATATTGCATAGCACCAGGATTGTCAGTTTTAACCAGTGGCCCTCTGGTATAACTAACTTCAACTTGAAAGACTTTGGTGCCTGGCTTGATTGTTACATTGACACCATTGATAGTACCACTATGTCTTCTGGTTGACATGATCTGGGAGTAATAGCTTCTTGCTTCAGATTCATTTGTTATTTTTATACTCCCAGCACCAGCAGCCAGTACAGCGCACTTGATGTCTTCATTAGATACCTCTCCAGTTGGTTCAACAAATGTGCTAAGGTCAGCATCTCTTGACAGTGGTCTTCTTGGTTGTGGAATCATTCTTGGTGGATTCAAAACCTTCTTCACAACCTTCTTAACATTTGCAATTCGTTTAAGAATCCCACTGGCCCTATTCTCCTTAGCCTTCTCCACTGAAATGTTCAAGCTTCTGGCATCAAATTCAGCTTCATCCTCAGGATAGTGTCTGTCCAGTTCAACATCCAGCATTTCTTTCAACTGGTCAACTATCCTGGGATCATTCTTAACTCTGGCATACTCCTCCTTAGTGATTCCCAAAAGATTGGCATCACTCATATCAAGCAACTTGATCTGTGCAAGATGTGCCATGGCTTCAACTTGGTTTCCTTGTTTCATCTTCTTTCTTTCTTTAATATCATTGCCAAGTCTAGCCAGTCTTCTGCTATCACTATCTGAAACTGGAGGAAGTATATCAGCATTGCCAGTTTCTAACATTACATCAGTGGCCGGCTGGGCAGATGCATCAACAGCTAAACCTTTTCCCTTATCCAACACATTCCCCCTAACAACTTGCTCACCAGCTTCAGTACTGGCAGCTACAACCATTTCCATACCAGCTTGTCTTCCAGATGAAGTTCTTCCAGGTGCAAA
>CM067175.1:76173280-76294313 GCA_034093135.1 Erigeron breviscapus | reverse complement strand
TAACGACGCAGATGGACCGTCGAAAGACTTCTCCATCAAGTCGGGTATGAGGTTTCCTTGAGGTCGTATGACCGCCTGCACACAAACTCATACCCTATATGATAACGGTAACTTCGGTTACAACTTAACGGTGACCTAGTCACAATTTAACGAGATGAATCAAAGTGACGAAATTGATTAGGCACATTTAGGGTCATGAACTGTATGCTTATATGTGACGTGGATATGTTTATATGATGATATGTATGCCTAATTAAAATGACTTAAAGTTTTAAAAGGACAATTTAAATGGATGAAATGTTTTGCTTAAACCTGGTGTTATCTTACTTAGCTATTTATAGCTAACACTTGTTCTTTTAAATGTGTTGTTCCCCTCAGGTTAAGCAGTGAGATGACGTGTGAAGCTTTGACGAGAGATGGGTAGATGATCAAGATGGCCTTAGTCTACCCAATAGTTTCTCATAGACTTTATGATATTGTTTCCCCTTGGAACCCTATGTAATGACTGCTGTTTTGATTGCTTTATGTTGGGCAATCTTATGGATTTTCTTTTATTATTTCTACGATACGTTAGTAACACCACTATTGCTTCTCAACTGTTTTCCTTGTTGAGAGTTTTTAATAAATCGTTTCCGCATAATTGATGCCGTTAGGCAAAAGTTTTTGGAAATCCATATTTTTACGAAACGGGTGTTACAATTTTAATCTATTATCTACCTTGTGGTTACAAACTAGTAACTTTATTTATACAAGGAAATGAAATTTATACAAGTTACAGAATGTAAAACAAAATACAAGTAGATAACTGAAAAGAAAGAACTTAATGAGATAGCCCTTCGCAAGTTCTTCTTCTCTTGGTCACTGAAGAGATAGGTTGTGAGTCTTCAGGGTCAATATTCAACTTTTGCTCCAGATTTTCTTTATGTTGAATTTTGCCCCTTAAGAAGTTCACCCATGCTTTCTCAAACCTTTTCTTTTGTGCCTTCGCATCCAACACATTCACCATTTCCACCCATTCACTGAACCCATACTGCATAGCACCAGGATTGTCAGTTTTAACCAGTGGCCCTCTGGTATAACTAACTTCAACTTGAAAGACTTTGGTGCCTGTCTTGATTGTTACATTGACACCATTGATAGTACCACTATGTTTTCTGGTTGACATGATCTGGGAGTAATAGCTTCTTGCTTCAGATTCATTTGTTATTTTTATACTCCCAGCACCAGCAGCCAGTACAGCGGACTTGATGTCTTCATTAGATACCTCTCCAGTTGGTTCAACAAATGTTCTAAGGTCAGCATCTCTTGTCAGTGGTCTTCTTGGTTGAGGAATCCTTCTTGGTGGATTCAATACCTTCTTCACAACCTTCTTAACATTTGCAATTCTTTTAAGAATCCCACTGGCCCTATTCTCCTTAGCCTTCTCCACTGATATGTTCAAACTTCTAGCATCAAATTCAGCTTCATCCTCAGGATAGTGTCTGTCCAGTTCAACATCCAGCATTTCTTTCAACTGGTCAACTATCCTGGGATCATTCTTAACTCTGGCATACTCCTCCTTAGTGATTCCCAAAAGATTGGCATCACTCATATCAAGCAACTTGATCTGTGCAAGATGTGCCATGGCTTCAACTTGGTTTCCTTGTTTCATCTTCTTTCTTTCTTTAATATCATTGCCAAGTCTAGCCAGTCTTCTGTTATCACTATCTGAAACTGGAGGAAGTATATCAGCATTGCCAGTTTCTAACATTACATCAGTGGCCGGTTGGGCAGATGCATCAACAGCTAAACCTTTTCTCTTATCCAACACATTCCCCCTCACATCTTGCTCACCAGCTTCAGTACTGGCAGCTACAACCATTTCCATACCAGCTTGTCTTCCAGATGAAGTTCTTCTAGGTGCAACTGGTGGAAGGACTGCACTTCTTTACCCTTTGGCAGCATCTAGACCTGCCCTAATACCTTCCCATTCAGAAGGGTGAGATGGCAACCGGTCAAGAGGCTGCCATGTTTGCATGTCCTTGCACTCCTTGAAAATCCCACACATCATCCTGAAAGACCTCCACAAATGGTTGGTCTCCTTTGACTGGGTCAAGACATTTGCAGTAACTTGTTCTTGACCAGTTTTTAATTCATTTAAGATCTTGGAGTCTTCATCCAAACCAGATACAACCTTTTCCTTCACTTCATCATCCTTCTTCTTCAAATTCTCTACTTCACTTGTCAGTTTATCGAAAGATTGAGCATGTAGAGATACCTGGGTGTTTAAATTTTCAATGCTGCCTCTCAACTGGTTGATCTCACTGGTAAGTGGGGCCAGATCAACCTGAGGAGTGGCCAGCTTGGTGATCTCAGACATCACCCTTTCAATCAATTGTGCTTCTCTTGCACCCAGCGTATCCTCTATCTTCTGACCAACTGAAGTCATCAACTGCTCTCCAAGTTCAGTCACATTTAGGCCAGGTTTTTTCAACTAATTCCTTTACCTGCCTCTCAATTTCCCTCAAATCTACTTCAGATGTTCTTATAGTGTTACCAAGCAGATTAGAGATTGAGGTTGTCACCTTGGACTGAGTAAGGTTAAAGGCTTCCTTCAAAGATGTTGCTAGATTGTTACAGCTAGTGACCAACCCATTTAGCTTTTTGAACACCAAGTCTTCATTAGATGAAAACTTGTTAATCCCCAGATCAACCACTTTAATGTTAGTCAAGTGATCCTTGTGGTATCTGGAGAAAGACTTGGTGTTTTTGTCAAGTGTCTTCTGAATCTCCTCCACCCTGGTAAGAAGGTTTTGGAGATCGGCTTGCAAAGAGACAACTTGACTGTCCAGTGACGAAGGAAAAGGTGTCACTGGACCAGCAGCAGTTACTACTGGAGCAACTGGAGGAGGCAAACTTAAAGAAGTCTCCCCAGTTGTCATACCAGTAGTTGAAGAAATAGTAGGAGTGGTGGTAGAAGAAAGGACTGGAAAATCAATGTGTTGTTCATGCTGAGAATGCTCAGGTGTGAACAACGGCGATGGTGGGGGTGGCATTTCTCGAGCAAATGAGAATTTCCAAGTTGGTGAAGGAGCGGTATAAGTTTGGAAAGATATATCAGTAGGCACATTTTGTTGGGAGGGTGAAAGTGAAATTGATGCGTCTGGAAGCGAGACTGGAGATGAAGGGTTTTGATCTGGTACAGCAGAATTAAAAATCTCCAAGTCTGTTTCAGTTCCTTTAGAATCCGAAGACTCTATCAGGATTTCCTCGTCATTAACATTCATGTCCAGATCCATGAATGTAACTGAGGGCTGACCAGAAGGGTCAGTATCCAGATGACCTTCCCCAGTTTCCTGGATGGGTGCATCTGTTGGAGGATCAGATACCGAAGTATCTTCACCAGGGATAGATGTGATTGGAGTTGCTTCAGTTATGGTTGCTCTATCCTCAACCACAACATTAGACGAACTGGAGGGTCCCTCATTATTTTAAGGCCCGCCCAGTTGTCTTTCTGACTCACCTTCAATTGGTGCATCAGTTGAAGCGAATGCCAGTTGAATTAATTCTGGAATCTCGACCTCTCCAGCTTCAGATACCAGAGAGTCTAAATTCCTCAACATATCTGGAGCAGTGTACGGTGAATCTGTACTTAAGTATGCTTCTCTGCCCAGAATATGTTTAAAACAGAGAGAGAGAGACCTTGAGAAGGGGATACAAACACCCCTTGTGCCCTTCAGCTTTTGTACTAGGCTTCTAAACAAGATGTCTGCAAAGTCTACTCTCAATCCATTCCACAAGCAGTAAGCCTTTTCTGCTTGTGAGGAGTTGATCTGGTCAAGACCACCAGAACTCCCACCCATACTCTCCACTAGATGGATGAAAAAATACCTCCATGAAGGTGTAAGACCCTTCATGGTCATCGCACCCTTCGTCCTCAACACTCCATTCTCCAAGCACTCCTTGTGTCCCATTTCAAGAAGGACTTGGCGAAAATTACCATTTGAGGGTAAGACGACTGGAGATTCACCCTCTCTCCAGTAATTGAGGTGTAAGGCATCCCTCAATACGTCAGCGGACAAGGTACACTGGATTGTTCCATCCTTTCAAGTGAAACTGATGGGGGAATAATCGGAAGAAAGAGTGGCAGTGTACCAAAACTCACACAAGTAGTTGTGAAACAACTTGCGTGGGTTTAGAGAGAATGAGGGTCCTATTGGAGAATCCTTCAAAAAAAATTGGATTCTACCAATAAGGGTATTGGACCCTTGAGATCCTTGTAAGCTTGCCATCGGATTTTTAGGATTGAGTTTGATGACCGAAGCATTACTAGGAGCACTAGGTGCCGGTTTGACATCTGGTGAGGGAGCATATGGAACAGTCAAGAGATTTACATCTCTTGAACGGGATGATCTAGGAGCATTGGAAAATGAAATTGAAATTTGGGAATTAGGGTTCTTGATTTGTGAAGCAGAGAGAGAAATGAAGCAATTTTGATGATTGGGAAGTAAATGAAAGAATGTAGAAGGAAGTAAATGAGTTCGGAGTAAATAAGGGTATTTATAAGGGATTCAAGATCCCAATGAAATACCAAAAATTATATTTTATTTAACAAAATCCATTTTGTAGATATTTCAACAAAGTAAGTTTGAATTTTGAAGTAAAATCATAATTTGCCATGTCAACATTAAATGCTACCATGTCAGCATTAAATGCTACGACGGCTTATCTTACCCACGCGCCCACTCACTTTTTATTTTCCCAATACAAACAGTTGTCAAGTACTAAAATGGCTTTAAACACGTCAGATCACGATACCAAGTGGTTTAAAACACTCGAGTACCATCACGTGTCACAAATATTGACCAAGTATTTCTAACGTTATAAAAATAAGACAAGACTGAATTTGGTCACTGGAGGATCAGTCCAGTACCAGTTTCCAACTGAAGAGTTCTCCAGTTGCATTTTCAAACAAAAACGAATTTTAGTTAGAAAATTATTTTGAGTCTTTCCCCCTAAAATGATGATCCAGAAATCGATTAGTGCCAGGATAGTATCACAAAGGCGTTCGATAGCCTGGCGAACAAGGATTATCTGGACCTCCTCAACTGGAGAACTTCATCAGTGTCACTGACGCGTTCAATAACAAAGAAAGCTCCAGTTTTAAGGATTTAACATTCCCAGTTCGCTGATGATGTTTAAATGTTTTCTCATCGAGAGGTTTTGTAAAAACATCAGCTAACTGTTTGTCAGTGGGGATGAAATGAATTTCAATGTCTCCTTTCATAACATGATCACGAATGAAATGATACCTGATGTCAATATGCTTTGTTCTGGAGTGCATCACTGGATTGTGAGATATAGCAATTGCACTGGTGTTGTCACAATAGATTGGGGTCCTTGTATACTTTTGACCATAATCTAGTAACTGGTTCTTGATCCAGAGAATCGGGGCACAGCAACTGGCCGTAGAAATGTACTCTGCCTCGGCAGTGGACATAGAGACTGAAGTCTGCTTCTTGCTGGTCCAACTTACAAGTTTTCCTCCAAGGAAATGACAACCACCAGTTGTTGATTTTCTATCTATCTTACAACCTGCATGATCAGAATCTGAATAACCCATTAGATCTAATCCTGAGCCTTTGGGGTACCAAAGACCAAGATTAGGACACCCTTTCAGGTATCTAAGATACGCTTTACAGTGTGCAAATGTGATTCTTTAGGGTTAGCCTGAAACCTGGCACATAAACATGTTGCAAACATTATATCTGGTCGAGTGGCAGTTAAATACATTAGTGAACCAACCATACCACGATAGTCAGTTATGTTCACTGGTTTGCCAGTTGGGTCAGAGTCCAAATTTAATGGTGCTGCAATAGGTGTGTTTTTCGATGGGATTGAATCATATTTATATTTTCTTAACAAATCTCTGACATATTTTCCTTGGTTTATGAAAATTCCATTTTCAGTTTGCTTAATCTGAAGACCTAAGAAAAATGTTAATTCACCCATTAAACTCATCTCATACTCAGATGACATGATTTTAGAAAACTTTTTGCACATTGCATCATCAGTTGACCCAAATATAATGTCATCAACATAAATTTGTACCAATAAGATATTACCTCTTTCTTTCAAGATAAATAAGGTATTATCTATTGCACCTCTTTGAAAGCCATTTTTAAGAAGATGTTTAGTTAGATTATCATACCAGGCTCTTGGGGCTTGTCTTAGACCATACAATGCTTTGTTCAGTCTATAAACCCAATGAGGATGCTTCTCATCGATGAAACCTGGAGTCTGCTAAACATATACTTCTTCTTCCAATGTTCCATTAAGGAACGCACTTTGGACATCCATCTGGAAGACCTTGAACTGTAGATGGGCTGCATAAGCCAAAAATATTCTGATGGCTTCAAGTCTTGCAACAGGAGCAAAAGTTTCATCAAAGTCAACGCCTTCTGCTTAACAATAACCCTGGGCAACTAGTCTGGTCTTATTTCTTACAACATGGCCATCTTCATCCATCTTGTTTCGGTAGACCCATCTTGTACCAATGGGTTCTTTCTTTAACCCTGGTGGACAAGGAACAAGCTCCCAAACATTGTTCCTTTCAAACTGGACGAGCTCTTCTTGCATAGCTTCCACCCAGCTTGGGTCTGCCATAGCCTCGTCAATCTTCTTCGGTTCAATTAAAGATAAGAAGGTGACGTTTAAGCATTGCTCACTGGTGGCTCTTCTAGTCTGAACCCCATTGTTTGGAACTCCCACAATATGTTCAATTAGATGTGCTCGAGTCCATCTAGTGTATTAACTAGGCTGGTGCACAACAATATCAGTGCAAGTCACCTGGCTATCTTTTTCAGTTGCAGCAGCATCTGGAGGAGGATCGGTCCAAACTACTTCTACATCCTCATCAGAGTCAATGAGGTCACGATTTGCATCATGAAATTCTTCATTCAAAGGCATTTCTTGAAGAACTGGAGAAGTTGGAGTTTGAACTGGTGCTGATATTGGAGTGGCACGTACATCAGATCCAATCACCAATTCTTGTGGTAAGTTGAAATTGATGGAGGGATAAAATGATGTGTCACTGGTGCTTTTCTTCTTCTTAACTGGTTCCAATTTGTTGTAACTGGAAACATCTTTTGGTGAAACAACTGACTGATGAACTTGGTCAGTTTCACCAAAATTGATTGGAACGACTGGAGTAATATCAAGGCTTGGTCTCTTGTTGATTGCTTCAGTTGATTCATCGAATGTGACATGAATTGTCTCATGAACCTTTTGGAGTCTATAATTGTAAACTCTAAAGGCCTTTCGAATATCTGAATAACCTAAAAATACCCCTTCATCAGCTTTTGCATCAAACTTTCCAAGCTGACTGGAGTCGTTTAAGATATAAACTGGACAACCAAATACATGAAAGTATCCAATATTTGGTTTATGATTCCTGAGTACTTCATAGGCAGTCTTCTTATGTCTCTTGATGTAGACTGACCGGTTTTGGGTGTGACAAGCAGTTGCAACTGCTTCAGCCCAAGAACTGGTGGGAAGACCTGATTCAGATAGCATACTTCTGGCCGCTTCTATCAGTGTGCGATTCTTTCTTTCCACAACTCCATTTTGCTCTGGAAAGTGTGCTGATGAGAAGTTTTGAGAGATGCCAGTGTCATTGCAAAATGTTTCAAGTACCTTATTTTGGAATTCAATACCATTATCATTTCGCAACTGACAAACTTTTCGAGTATATTTGAGCTCAATTCTTTTGATGAGAGAGATGATTTCAGCAGGTGCATCACTTTTGGATCTGAGGAATACCACCCAGCAGTATCTGGTGAATTCATCAACCACAACTAGAGTGTACTTCTTTCTTGCTCTAGTTTGAACATTCACTGGACCAAAGAGATCCATATGTAGCATGTGAAGAGGTTCAGTGATGCTAAAATTTTGCCTAGTTTTGAAACTGGCTCTTTTCTGCTTGCCCATCTCACACCCTGGACATGGCTTTTCTTTATTAAAAGAAATTTGAGGTACACCATCAACCAGTTGTTTGCGAGACAACTTGTTAATATTTTTAAAATTAAGATGGGATAATCTTTTATGACATAGCCAGTTGGTGTCCTCATCAACCTTGGTATAGAAACATTGCTCTTTTGGAGCTGGTTCCATATCCATGATGTACACATTTCCTTTTCCTGGTGCAACCATCACCACCTTCCAATCCTTGTTAAATATGGTGCCTTGAGCAATATCGAACAAAACTCTGAAGCCATCATCACAAAGTTGGCTGACACTGATCAGGTTGTATTTCAAACCATTCACAAATGCAACTCTTTTGAATTCGACTTGTCCATTATTGAGCACACCATATCCTTCAGTCTTTCCAGATTAATCATTACCAAACGTCACTGTCGGTCCATCTTGGACAGTGAACTCTTCAAGCAGGGGCTTACATCCGGTCATAGTCCGGCCAGCAGCGCTGTCCATATACTAGATATTCTTCTTTCGATCGCCCTGCACAACCACAAAAATCATCAGTTATTTTTGTGAACCCATCTTTTCTTGATGGGTTCACTGGACTTCTCTACAGAAGTCACAGTAGATTGTTGTGGTGTTGAACTGGAGGCTGCATCTGGAGCTTTTTCACCAGCTCCAGGTGCAGGAGTAAAAACGATTGGTAGTTGATACTTACTCCCCTTATATTTACCAGATTTAGTTCCAGATGGAACATTCTTTTGATTAGGTTTTGAAGGGAGTGGTTTAATATTTTTAAAATTAAGATGGGATAATCTTTTATGACATAGCCAGTTGGTGTCCTCATCAACCTTGGTATAGAAACATTGCTCTTTTGGAGCTGGTTCCATATCCATGATGTACACATTTCCTTTTCCTGGTGCAACCATCACCACCTTCCAATCCTTGTTAAATATGGTGCCTTGAGCAATATCGAACAAAACTCTGAAGCCATCATCACAAAGTTGGCTGACACTGATCAGGTTGTATTTCAAACCATTCACAAATGCAACTCTTTTGAATTCGACTTGTCCATTATTGAGCACACCATATCCTTCAGTCTTTCCAGATTAATCATTACCAAACGTCACTGTCGGTCCATCTTGGACAGTGAACTCTTCAAGCAGGGGCTTACATCCGGTCATAGTCCGGCCAGCAGCGCTGTCCATATACTAGATATTCTTCTTTCGATCGCCCTGCACAACCACAAAAATCATCAGTTATTTTTGTGAACCCATCTTTTCTTGATGGGTTCAGTTTCAACAGCTTCAGGTTGATCATAAGGTGTTTCAACCTTGAGAGCTGGAGGCAATGCATGAAGGTCTGGTATGAGAGCTTCCATCTCCAGATCTCCAGATTTCCATGCATTCTTCTGGGCATCGATAGTTCTTGAAAATGCATCATAGTTTGTATCAGATGCTTTTACCCATGACTTGATAATCTTTTGTTCTTTTTCAAGATCAGAAAATAGATTTTGATTATCAAGTTCCAAAGCCTCAATCTTTAAAACTGACTCCTTGAGAGCCAACTGGACACTTTGTAAATCATTCAGTTGTGGTTTAACATTGTTCAGTTCAATTAAGATAGTGTCAAGATATCTTTCACGATCAGCTCAAACAGTTTCCACAAAAGCTAAATCACCACTTAATGATTCAGCCAGGTCCAGTTTCAGTTCAGGGTCAACCTGATTATCATAGTCACATACCTTTTTCATGATGATGTCCACCCATCTTCTAGTGATGACATCTTCTTTTTCCACGTGCTGCTGCTGTTGATCTTCCAAGGCTATGAAACACATGTCCCATTCCTCTTCTTCATCAACTGATGAGTCATCAGAGTACTCCCATTTTCCCTCAGTTTGTGCCATTAAGCACTGATCCTTTTCCTTTTCCATGGACAGGAGGGCAATCTGGGCCTTAAGCTTCTTGTATTTAGTTTTGTAGCTATCATCAGGCCGATTGAAATTAGGGACAGGGGGGCCAGTTTGGTTGTTCAACTGACTAGATCTGCATTCCTTCATAAAGTGACCCTTCTTGCCACACTTATAGCATGTAAGATTGGTCTTATCCAGAGAGCTGGATCTGGAAGCATTGTTGGGGCCATTAAATCTTTTAGATTTATGCTTAAACCTGTTGAAGGTTTTAGCAATCATGGCGACCAGATCATCATCATCAGTTTCATCACAACCATCACTGATTTCAGTGGTCAGACCAGAGTTTAAGAAACTGTTTAACATCTCCTTCATTGAGAGTGCCTGGACACTCTCTGCAGACATTAAGGCAGCACAAGGTCGCTCAGGTACACTAGCAACCTTGGAACTCTGCGCATGGTTCATGGCATCTTGCTCGGCCACCAGTCTTGCAGCATTATTATCTTCAGTGAATCTGAAGGCTCCATAGAGCGATGCAAGAGTATGGCTATGCAAGGTTTTACCTTGTCTCAAGACAAGAACCATGTTTTCCCATTTGGAAGGAAGAATATCACAAAACTTCTCAAGAAGAATATCCTTATCTACACCCAATCCTCTCAGCTGATTAATGAGGCTAGAAAATCTGGTGTATGTACCAGTTAGACTTTCATTGGGCAAGGCAAAGAAGGATTCATACTTCTTGTTCAAGGCAACTTTTCTGGTGATAATAGTGTCATCACCTCCTTCAAACTGAATAACTAATTCATCCCACATTGACTTTGCACTGGGGAACAACACAAGTGTTGGAATTAGATCTTCAGGGACAGCTCCAAGGATCATGTTCTTGAGTCTGGTGTCCAGATCAACAAGTCTACGATCCTCATCAGACCAATGATCTTCGAGCTTTTCTCTTGAACCTCTTCTTCCAGTTGGATCAAGAAGAGGACTTACCCCAAGAGACATGGGTATATATGGTCCATCCTTAAGGATTTTCAACATATACCTTTCAATCCCACCAAAATGCAAAAGCATTCTAGCCTTCCATGTACCAAAAGTCTCACTGTTTACATCGAATTTGGGAACAGGAGTGTTAGAATAATGTACATGGACGTGATTTGGGGCAGTAGGAGGAGGAGGGTTAGTATTAACATTTTGAAAAGGTTGTGCATTATTATTCAAGGGGGTTTCACCTGAACCAGAACCATCTCCACCTTCAGTAGTGTTCATCTTAGCAGATCTAGGCAAGTTTATTAGCCTTCTGCTTTGATACCACTTGTAAGTCCCAACTCAATAGATGGCACTACCTGAAGACACCTCTATGTCGATGGTGGAGTTACTTTGCAATATATGCACTGAACTGGAGACGACCAGTTGCAGTGTGTATATACCAAATTCTAGATAGATTACTTATTTAAAAGACAATAAGTAAAGAACAATGCAATAATACAAATACTTGTAAAATAAATTGATGAGACAATATGTAATTTTCAAGTGTAATTTATTTATTGATGTTAAATAAATTACAAGGTTGTTGCGGAACCAAGATAATACCAGAATGTAAATATCCTAACAACCTATGAATTACAATTGATCTACACTCGGAATTTCTCTAAACAATCGAAACACTTAAAGTTGTGAAATGTTCCTTTTAGCGATTGAGAGAATATTGCACAAGTTCACCAAGAATATTGCAGGTATGCAAAGTGTGAAGTTATTCAACTTTGTGAATTCACTTGAATATTCTTGTTGTGCAATGACTTGTATTTATAGGCAAAGTTAACATTGGGATGTTAACTTTGGCCGTACAAATGTGGTTGAGATCATTTAAGGAATAGCATTTAATTCCTCAAAAACAGTGTAAAGTCGCATGATAAAGCAACTTTACTCAACCACCTTTATGTACCTTTTTGTAATTAAATAATAAGATAAATCTTATTATCCGGGTAAAGGTACATAAAGCATAAAAGTCAATTCCTCGTAATCAGTGTAAAGCTTTGTAAGAGCTTTCCACTGATGGTATCCAGTTTGTAACTGACTAGAATGTCAACTGGGCTTCGCTGCCATTGCCATTCTCTATCTTCCATTTGTTGTCTTCGACTTCAACTGGAATGATTCTTCAACTTGGTCAGTTCTCAACTGGAGGAAGTCTTCAGTTGCGTTGACTGTACGGTGCAACTGGACTTCAATATATTTCTCGACAAATCATCTAGGTCTCTAGTTTTACTGGACAGTTTAACTGGGTCTCCAGATGCAACTGGAGACTGGCCAGTTTACCAGGTGAACTGGTCCTAACAGAGGCTCTATCTCATATGCGCGACAAACAACAATGAACGACATTATCACAGTAATCGCTAAGGGATGCACTGCAGACAAATATAGATGGTAGCGATCGAAGAGCCCTAATAACCAAGGGGACAAGGGAAACCTAAGGTTACCACCGGAAAAAGGAGCAGTATACATACCTATAAATCCAGGGGGTGCAGCCAAAATGGATTCCCCTCGACCCGGAACCCTAATCTCGGGATCATTGGGACGGCAGAAGCAATGACGGAACCATGCAACATCATTTTCATTCATCTCTGAATACGTAGTTGTAATAATGCGAAAATGGCTGCGATCCGTATCTCGGAACGATTCGAACGATGGGAGTATTGTTTCTGAATAAAGGCAAGACAAAAGAATGGGGAAGGGAGAACGGTTGCAAAAGAAGTGGCAAAGAAAAACTCTGAAGCCGTCAACAAATAAATAGGTGACAAAATGGTTTGAAAAACCGGCGCATAACCCACCCAAACCGTCGATTGGTTTTCCCTGGGATAAGCGCGCACGCATTAATCCTTGATAGGATATATACACGGCATAGTAAAATGACAATTTTACCCCCGACTAAGAGCTCCAGAGAGGAAACGGAGCATGTATAACCATAGCTTTCTCAAAGCCCAGGTTACGCAGGTATGCTTTTATTCATTTATTTATTTTGAAGTCTAATGCGATATTCTGCAGATAGAACCTCCCATCAGACTGGGGGCTTGATGATATACCCTATACGGAGCTTTAGCTCCGTATCCGAAGCAGAAGCAGAGGCACCTTCGTGCAGGTAAAATTACTTATCTATATACCCAGAACGGAGCTCGACCTCCATTCAACACAATCATCTCGGAGCTCCTGAGGCAGCAAATACCCAGCTCCAAGGTAAAACATATCAAAAAGATCGGGTATAGATACTTTCTATGATTATCCGATCTAAATAACATAATAAAGGTCCGACGATCTCGGACACGACTTGTAAAGAGATTGACATAAATCTCCTCAAAGAAGGAAATAAGATATTCTCAAAGGAGGAAGAGATTTACCCTAACTCTCTTACCCTCCTCTCCAAGTTTTTACCCTCTATATAAATAGAGGAGGAAGCCATACGGCAGGGATCATCATACGATTCTCTCTAAATACATCACACACATTCGACCTCAGATTACATTCACAAAACCCTAAGTCGCACGAAACGACTTAGGACCAACAAATAACCAACGTTCTCGACCTTCGTAAAACACCTTCAGTCTCGTGAGACGGCTAATAGAAAACAACATCAGGCATTAAGCGGTCTTCGACCCTCTGACCAGAAGGGAATCGCCAACAAAACACCTCCAACCCTACTCACACCTCCGGTTGAGTCATAATGCGATTATTTGATCAAACAAATTGGCGTCATCCGTAGGACCTTAGTCCTCAAGTCCGAACTCAGCCACGATCAAAGAAAAGCATTATGCCAAACCCCGATTTCCTTCCAGGATGGCATGGGTCGAACATCGCCTGTGATCAAAATAAAAACGACGATGGGATTCTCCCAGCCGAGGAACCCGACTCCTCGGAATTGCAGGAGAATCAACCATACTTATACGACCGATCTGCAGGTTGATCAACTCACCAGGCTGCAGTATTGAACAAAGAAGCAAGCCCAGCCATGAAAGAAAGCAACCATGAACAGGGTGCGGTCCCTGGATCAGAAGAAGATGTTGTGCAATACCCCGGTGATACCGTGTCAGACGTTCCGCCACCAACTTTGTGCGAGAACGAAGAAGGACACAGAAACCAGATCCAGGCAGAAGAAGGCAGTCTCGCGACAAAAAATGAGACCGACCTACATCCACCTGCGAAAGGACTTGGTAAAAATAATGGGACCAAGAGTGAGCATGAAGGCAGCACTGGTACATTATAAAATCAAACGTTAGCCTACCCGCCATACCCAACCTATCAGGGATCTCTGGCAGGGATGGCAACGACGAATATTGTACCAACGGCGATGTACCAGCCTTTATATCCATCGTTTTATTACGGAGGATACCTTTACCCATACGGATCCCCACAAACCCAGCACATGCAAACGCCACCTGTCGGCGGGAGCTACCCGGGGAACATGCAGGCTGCATGGTATTATCCGTATGGTGCCCTAAACCCACAGTATTTTAAGGCAAGTCCTGTAACCGGAGTCGAAAAGGACAAGGTTAAGAATAAGGGATTGGAGCCTAAATACAAAGGCTCATGTATGAAGTTCACTAGGGACCTTCGCAAGCACATACCTCCGGTAAAAATACTGGAGATGCGAGAACTCCCCTAGTATGATGGCACCTCCGATGTCAACGCTTTCCTCATAAAAGTTGACAACGCAGCTCGAACCGAAGGGTGGAGCAATCCGGTGGTTTGCCATGTCATCCTCTATCTCCTGCAAGGGAAGACCAAGGAGTGGCTCGAGAGTCTACCCGAAGAAAGCATACGTGATGTTGAAAACTTTAAATCACAATTAAAAGAAGAATTCGACCCCCACCTATGGGCGCATGATATAAAACAAGAAGAAGATGAGGAGGCAGAAGATTTTCTGAAGCGATACGGAGATGGTACCTCCACATTACTACTTCGGTGGGTTGGAAGATCAAGGCTCGGCAGATCCGGTGCTAATAAAAGTAAGCATAGGAAGTGTGTGCCTGCGAAACACACAAGTGGACACGGGAAGCGGAAGAGACATCATATATGAGAAAAGTTTCCTCCGATTGCCAAAGAAGCTGCGGGAAACACTCACACCATTGGATGCATAAGTGGTAGGATTTTCCAGTGAGCATGTTCGCCCATTAGGAGAAATATGGCTGGACGCCACTATTGGAGGATTCCCCTGGCGCAGAACTTCTAAAATCTTGGCAGTCGTGATAATAGAAAACTCACCCTACGACATGCTTCAGGATAGAGAAGGAATGAGAAAATTCCATATGATAGTGTCCACGATACACGGTTATGTGCAGTACAAATCTTACGGAGGAATGCAAACGCTCCTTTTCTCGTGCACTGCAGATATGAAAGGAGAAAGCTCCGTACCGTGGTACAAACGCAACCGGAGAATAATTCAGAAAAGGCCCAAAGGACAGCTGGGGCATACATCCGAAGGATCCTTCGAAGCAGAAACTGCGGAGAGCTCCGGACAAGCGGAGGACGCAAAAGTCAGCACACCAAAGACTCCGGAAGGCATCAAGCCCGGTTGGAGCATAATTTGTTCCCGGGATAAGCCAAACTAACCGAGCAAACAGGGTAGCATAAAAGTAGCAGCTAGGAAAAAAACAATATTTTGTAACTTCCTCCTGCCATGTACTTATAAGCTCCCGAATAAATAAACGATCGTAACAATATTAATGCGCATAAAAATTATTAAATCTTTGAACTGTTAAGGGGACGCCCCTAAGACTTTTCAAACAATCATGAGGTAATAACCCATGATTCTAATGCATAAGTCATTCCTTCCTTATGATTGTAGTGTGATTGTGCACCAAACCGCATGTAGGATGTAAACTCCGATCGTGGATGAATGATTGAGGTTAAAAGGTTTGTTGGCGATTCCCTGAAGGTAGGAGCAGTGCTCCTTTACGCCAACTATGAATGTTGAGGATTCATTAGGGTTTGTTGGTGATTCCCCGAAGGTAGGAGTGATGAGCGTCCATTTTGTGATAAAAACCCCTATCGAAAGGCTTCATTTCAATACTTAAATGAGTTAATATTTCGGAACTATCGGTACTTAATGGAATCGTATGTTTATGCAGGTTCACGGAAGATGCGAGAGAGGGTAAATGACATCAAGAGACTCAAAAAGGAAGCCTACGAAGTTACAAGACACAAGGAAGTGATTCGGGAGCCGAACGAAGAAGTACGAGTACAAACAGCAGCCACCAGCGCCGCTGGCCCAGTCAAACCCATGACTAGCGCCGCTGGTGGGCTCACCAGCACCGCTGGTCGGCCCAGATCTGAAACCGACTTAAATCACTATTTAAGCCGAACTAACCCTTAAAACCCTAAGAGAGAGCCGATTCAGCAGCCTAGTCGCCCAGCAACAACCCTAGGTCGACTTTGCAAATTCCAAGGATGTTTTGGAGCTTCTAACGCCTTCCGATCTTCATTCTCGGTCTAGATCTAGGTTTTCTATTTACTTTCTTTTATTTGAACAATGTCTTTCATCTTTTCAGACTTTGTTATTCCTTTAATAATGCTAGGCTAGTAGGCTGAATACTTGTTTGGAATCGATATGATCATGTAGACGTTTATTGTTTTATTGTGTTTGTTAGATACTGTTGGAGTGTGTTTTACTATTTATCGTAGATCCATATTTATTAGTAATTCATGTTGCTATTGGTTTTATATCTGAACATACACTAGGACTAATATGCTAGGACAGAAAACAACTAGTCGGTCTATAACTAGGAGTAAAAAGCGATTCAATTGTAAACGAGGGATCCAGAACCATAGTAACTAGGATGAATTGAATATGATGCTTAACAATGTCAGACGCGATCCTTTGAGTTGGAAACGAGCACTGTGGTCACCGGAGAGAATTATGATGCTTAACAATGTCAGACACGATCCTTTGAGTTGGAAACGAGCACTGTGGTCACCGGAGAGAATTATATCTGGTCATGGCTTTAGAGCCGGGTAATTAAAAGATGAACTAGTAACACAAACTTTAGGTCATTAATCCTTAAATAATGAATCTAACGAGAATTTGTTTATAGAGTAGTGTGAGTCTAGGGACAACACTAGTTACTTAGGCAAAGTGAATCTAACGAGAATCTGAGCCGTGATTAAGTTTCCAACAGTCTAACAAACTGGTAGAATAGTATTTGGTCGTACCATGAGATCTGAGATGTCCAAACATGTATTTTAATTTTATTACTGTTATTTGCTTTTCTCAAACTATTTTCAGACTGAGCCTCTCGCTGAATAAGCGGTTGCGGCTTTTATTTACTTTTTATTGCATTAGTATAATAGGAAATCGTGACAACCCCCAACCGCTAGAATTACACACATTATTAGATTAGGTAGTGCAACGCGTCCCTGCAAACGATCCTGTAGCTTATCACTAGACTATATTACATTGACCGTTAGTGTGGTTGTGTTTTAAGATAGTTACTTGTACAACATTTTATAAATTTAAAGACCGAAATAAAAACCACCATCAAGTCTTTTGGCGCCGCTGCCGGGGACGCGACGCATTCTTAGTTTAGTAGTGTAATTCGATCCTATTTTGTGTTTCGGCACGAAGTAGTTACTTTTCAGTACTTAGGTTTAGTTAATTAAGTAGTATTTTCATTTCATTTTTAGTTTAAGTAGTTTAATTTAGTTTTTATTTTATCTTTATATTGGTACGTTGATCTTTTTCTTGAGTTTTGCAAGTTATTTAGGTAAGTTGATGCAATTAAGATCGGGAACGGTTCTAAGACGTATATCCACAAGCCAAAGTAGACTCAGACGTGGGAGAAGACTCTACAGATCAAACTCCACACCCGTAGGTAACTTAGCTCACCTTTTCAACTTAGAAGACCTCGTAGGATCATCCGACACTAGATCAGAACCACCCTCACCGGAACCAGAAATGGACGAGTTCGATCGACCCATGATGGAAAGGACGAGAGCCATTGCACCGACACCGGGATCGGCTATTGTCCTACCAAACCTTGGAGACTCGTTTTCAGTCAAAGGACACCACCTTAAGTTAATCCAAGACAACCAATATGACGGCCGAGCCAAATCCAACCCCCATAAGCAGGTAAGCAAGTTCACTAGTTTGTGTAAAATGTTCAAATATGGAGGAGAAGTCACCAAAGACAACGTGAAACTTAGCTTATTTCCGTCGTTTCTCACCGGAGAGGAGCGTGCTTGGTTCGATGAGCTCGATGAAGGTACCATCACTAGATGGAATCAACTTCGTGAATAGTTTGTCTCGTGATTCTTTCCCCCGAGTTTAGCTAGGAAAATGCTTAGAGACATCAAGGCTTTCAAGCAGGACGATGGAGAATCACTAGTTGATGCATGGAAAAGGCTTAGGGAAATGATCAAGAACTGTCACGGGAATGGACTACAAAAGCACGAGATCTTGGAAATCTTCTTCTATGGTTTAACCAAGACTTCCCAGAAGGATTTAGACTTTACCGGCGGTGGTAACTTTTTGTACAAGTCTACCAATGACGCGTACAAAATGATGGAGCATATCGTGCAAGCTAGCTTAGCTCGAGATATGGATGATAAGGATCGAGATAGGAGACCGAGGAGGACCGTGGCTAGCATTGATAGTAGTTCCAAAACTGAGGTAATTCACGAATTTAAAGCTTTATCTATACGTTTTTCTACTTTTGAAGATAGGTTGGAAGTTATGGACAAGGACCTCAAGGTGATTGCACACGGGTGCAACAAATGCGGAGGAATGCACTATACCGAAGATTGTGAAGAGGAGGCTACCGAGCAAGTCAATTTTGTTCAAAACCAATACCGAGGAGGAGGCTACCAACGAGGACTATTCTCAAGGAACCCCGGTAATTCTAACTTTAACTCTAGTTTTCCTAGAAATAACAATGGTTCTTTTCAAAATAGGTGGCAAAGGAGCAATGATCAACCGGAGAAACCAAGAGTGGAGAGTGAAGTCAAGGAGGATCCGATTTCCAAGCTTACCCACATGATGGAGAGGTACATGGACATGAACGACAAGAGGCATTACTCGTTGGACAATTACACTAGGTTTTTGAATGAGAAAATTGCCAACTTAGACCATAAAGTGGATGCGGTGACAAGAGATCAACAATCTGCCATCAAAGGGTTAGAAAGGAAGTTGGAGAAATGGATGGAGCAAAGTGGTAAGAAGGAAAATGGACTTCTCTCGAGCAATGCACAAGCTAATCCCAAACCTAATCCTCAAGGAAACCCTAGCACGAGTCAAAAGTACCAACCACCAATCGGAAGGAATGAGAATGTGAACGCCGTGTTCACTGAAGGTAATGACTCTAATCTGGTTTCTAATGATTCTTGTGAAGTGTCCGATCAGATACAGGTCAAATGGAAGCAAAATGAAGGAGAAACAGACCAAAACGCAATTCTAGAATCTGTCCAGGAGGCACCAGCGATGCTGGGAACACTCACCAGCGCCGCAGGAAGCCCTCAAAGTGAGCCCCAGCATCGCTGGAGCCCTCCAGGTGAAGACCAGCGCCGCTGGAAGCCTCCAGGTGAAGACCAGCGCCGCTGGTACCTTGAAGACCAGCGCCGCTGGAAGCCTCCAGGTGAAGACCAGCGCCGCTGGAAGCCTCCAGGTGACGACCAGCGCCGCTGGAACCTCCAGGTGGACCAGCGCCGCTGGAAGCCTCCAGGTCTGACCAGCGCCGCTCATACCCCTGCAGCGCCGCTCCGGAGTCCAGCAGATCAGTTTCGCGCGAAACCTTGTTTTCAGAAGGAGACCTCGAGACCCAGCTCGCATCCAAATGCAAAATCAGAGACGGGAACGAATCGGACAGAAGAGAAGAAGTTCAAGATCCCGACACACCGGATGACGGGAAGCCGCTGCCGCAAGCATCTGAAGACCCAGGAAGTTTTCTTATCCCTTGCACTATTAATAATGAATATTTTTCGAGTGCATTAGCTGATTTAAGGTCAAGTATTAATGTTATGCCTACTGTGATTTTTGAAAAACTTACCCTTTGTTTGCTAAAACCCGTTAACATGAGTATTCGGTTAGCCGATCAGACTTACCGACAACCCACAGGGATTGTCGAACGAGTCCATGTCAGGGTTAAGGATTTAGAAGTTTGGACTGAGTTTGTTGTGCTTGATTCTGTAAGTGAGGTAGTGACCCCCTTAATCTTAGGACGACCATTTTTGCATGCTGCGGATGCTACCATCCATGTCCTTAAACGTGAAATATCTTTGTCTAATGGTCAAAATATGATTAGAGTGTCTGACTTAGAAGGGGAGGATGAACTGGTTAAAGAAGAATGTCTTAGGATGGAGATAATGGATAAAGACGAAAACCCTAGTGAACAATTAGAAATGACAGTTGTAACATCCCAAACTTTTTAATTAACGGTTGACTTGAGTCGTTAAGTCAACATAATGTGTCAGTTAAGTCTTTAGAAGATTTAATGCTTATATGTAGTTAATGTGTTATACGTGTGAGACTTGAATGTCTTATTGATTGATGTAGTAATGTATTTAAAGGTGTAGTTATGTGCCTTTTGAGGTGTTTGATGTGTTTAATGAGTAGTATATAGTCCCTATAGGTGTTTTGGGCTAATAATGAGACGTTTGGAAGCTTAGGGACCAGTTTTGACATATGGTGAAAGTCAAAAACGGGTTTAGGTTCAATGAGGGAGTCATTAGTTCCTAATTGTTGATTAAATCATTATTCTCTCAAGCCCTAGCTGCCCCCCTTGATTCCCTATCAGATTTGTAAGCGAAAATCCTTCAAAACGTGTGATTCGAGTGTGTTTGATCAAGATTATTGCATCCTCTTTGAGATCTACAGGTAGGAAAGGTATATTAACGTTAATTTTATATCTTTTCAATTATATGAGTCATTTGAAATCAGATCTAGGTGTTAGAGGATCAATTGATGTCAAAATAACGATTGTTTTAATGATGCAAACCATGTATGTTTTAATCAAAGGTTGTATTGCATTATTATGGTCTAAATATGAAGGATTTTGAAGTATTAAAGTCGTGTTTATGATTTGGAGTTGTTTTGGTGGAGTTTCGGTTTGGATTCAATTATGTTTATGGGACGATTTAGGTCAAATCGGGTGTCAAATGATTTGTATAAGGTGTGTAATGGATCCATGAACCCATTAATGATTTCATAATATTATTTGATTCAATTATGTTTGTGGGACGATTTAGGTCAAATCGGGTGTCAAATGATTTGTATAAGGTGTGTAATGGATCCATGAACCCATTAATGATTTCATAATATTATTTGAGTCAATTGTTGGTGTATACGAACTGAAGAAGTCATGGTGGATGTGTGGTAGTCAAAATATGAAAGTAGTCTACAGAATATGAAAGTAGTCTACAAAAAGAGTCAAGTAGTCTACAGAAGAGTATAGTAGTCTACAATAGATGAAAGTAGTCAACAGAGACTATTATACGACATGTATATAGATTATAGGCCGGTTTAGCTTCATTCATGCTCGTTAATCGGTCCAATGTTTATTATAGGTAGTCGGGAATACTTGCTTTGCACGGTAGCTTTAGTTATCGTTTGTGTGCGCTTCTACGAGGTAAGATACACTACTTTGACATGCTGAGGGTTCAACAAAAACATAGTTTTCATATAATAACTTCCCCAAATGTTATCTTGTTTGCTTATGGGTATTCGGGATTATACGGGAGGTGATATGGGCTATGTAAATGACTATTGAGGCCTGAAATGCAGTCCCTATGATATGAAATATAATGATATGCTATGAAATGTTATGTAATGATATGATATATAATGATATTATGAGCTAATATATGCAATGATATGATGAGCGAATATATGCAATGATAGATGATATGTATATGTGCTTGTATAGATGTGAAATGTGATGATTACATGGTTTGTAAGTTGCCATGACACGTGCACGTTTAAGGGCCCAAACGTTAAGATGTATATGTGATAATGTTTACGTAATATGAACACCTAAACTATATGAGATGTGAAATCGAGCTCGTAAATTAGATGTGAAAGTGTTAAGCTTAACCCGTACTTGCCCTTGCCCGGCGGGTGCGTAGATGTGGTTGCTTGGGTGGCTCCTTGCAAGATTGTCAAATATGTGAAGAGTAATACGGGAGGTCTGACCCGCCCCACTTATCTTGAACATACGGATTACTCCGGGATTGGCTTGCCATTCCTTAACGACATTGATGTACAGCCGTAAGGTTTGTCCATCTAGTCGGGTGTGACTTATGTCACCCTTACAAAGATGTATATGTTATATGAGATGCGTGACTTATGTCACAACTACAAAGATGTTAGATGTTATATGTGAAGATGAAAAAGATGACTAGGCACATTTAAGATGACCCATCCTATATGAAGATGTTTGATGTGATGAAATGATATGTGAGATGTAATGTATGATGTGATTTGTGCCTTAATGATTCAAATGACTTTTCTATAAAGTTTTAAATGGACAAATGCTTTATAAACCACGTGTTATCTTACTTAGCTAATTCGTTAGCTAACACTTGTTTCTTGAAATGTGTTGCTCCCTCAGGTTTAGCAAGCTTGAGCTAGATGATGATTAAAGTGCGAGGCATGGGTAGTTTGCATTTGAGGATGGCTATAGTTTACCCATAGTGGCTGCTCATTTTAGACATTTGTTTTATGTTACGACGTTTTTGTATTGAATTGATATTGTGATCGGTTGTTTAATGTTGGGCAACCGATGGGTTTCCAATTGAACTTTTTGATGATATGGCTAGTAACACCAAATAATAAATGAACCAAACAGATTCTTTTGGTTTGGTCTTTTAAAGTTTACTTCCGCTTTCTTTGACGCCGTTAGGCGAAAATTTTTGGAAATCCATATTTTTAAACGACGGGTGTTACAAGTTGGTATCAGAGAAATGGTTTAAGTGAACCAAGGACTATAGGTTTACCATAGGAATTGGACTTAAACCGATAGAGGACAAGTAGGGCTTAAGTAGGTATGCTTAGCCTTTGAGATGAAATGCTTTAGGACGGGTTGGGATGAGTGAGAGTGTAGGATTTAGGCTATATGATGATTGATTGATGATATGTTAATGTGTTTTTAGCCTTTATTCTTCCGTTTCTCGCTTCTCCGTCACTAAATTATTCTATTGCTATGATAGACGGTCCCCGAGGTGATGTGCTATTTCCCTAACTGAATTTGATAAATGTGCATTGTAATTTATGTGTGAAGTGGTTGAAATGAAAGAAAGTTGGAGGATTAGTTGAGATGGTATTTCGTCAGTGTCCAACCCACGAGGTTAGTGACAAGGACCGCAACGGAAATGAGATGTTGTATGGATGATAAGGATTGTGTGAATAGAAGTGGTGAAAGAATGTGATACACAAATGTGGTAATTAACATGCATGTGGAGTGATATTATTACAATTATGGTCCGGAACATAATTGCAAGCGTATCACGACGCGAGCGTGTTTGTATGGCCATGCTTGTGTTGACCAGTGTACAAAGTAATGAAGTTGAGGAGATTTCTATGTTTTGTACTCTAATTTGTCATGGGAAAAACACCGTGTTACAACTATAATGATGTTGATGCCTCAAGTGTGTTGAAATGTGAGAAGATCGAAGGAAAGTGATAGCCGTATTAAATGTTTATGAGGATTATGTTGTACATGAAGTTAAATGAAGTTTTGAGGTAAGTGAGGAGTGAAATGATTAGTAGCCAATGTTGTTAAGTCTATTAGTTTAAAGGACATGGACTTGAAGTTGACGAGTAGAGTTGATGGTGGATTTTTGAAGGTTATAAGTAGGTAACGCATAGAAGGGTTACCGGGCACATGTATGGAAGGATACAGTTACAATTCCGGTCACGAACGTAATTGTAAATGTATCACGACATGTCTGTGTTTGTGTTGATCCGAATGAAGTGAAGATGAGAATGATGGAATCACTGGTTCGTAGCATATTTAACCACGTGAGGAGTAGACACGTATCTATGGATTAAAGAATAATGAAGTTGAAGCAAGTAAAGAAGTAACACTACGGTTGATTGAACCTTTTAACTATGAAGCTCTTTTATCCTAGGAACACCATGTTATGATGTGAGGTTACCTTCAAGCTGCGAAGTGTTAAAGCTGTGCTTGGGCGTAAGGAAAATGTTTAGAGTTTGTTTGAAGTCATCTTTCCTGATCATAGATGATATGCGGCGCATGTTTTGGGTTTTTTAATTTATGCGGGGCGTGTGCAAACCCATGGAAGTTACTGTTCAGAATAGCTCGAGTTATGCGGCGCATATTTTGGTCTGTTTTGGATTTATGACTCGTTTAAGTTTAGGTTTCGTTACGAGATGTTAGATGACGATTGGAACGAGTATCTACAGGTGGAGATTCTCCCTTATATTGCATGAAGGTAAGAAGAACTAACAAATGAACCTTTCTAGTAGTTCTATCGCGTATTGCCTCCGCCGGTGTGACATGAAAGTGATGTTGATATCCTATATGAGTACAAAATTTTATGTATGACTGCTACTCAAGATAAAGAGTTTTCCCTTATTAAAAGTTAAGAGGTTGGATGATGGAGTTAACTATGGATTCTTAAATCACAAGAAGTAGAAGTTTTCAGGAGCATCCGGTTCCGAATTGATCATGTTTCTCGCCTATGTGATCTACTTATGTAAGGCAAAGATTATACCTCTAAAGTCGAGGCCACCCGTAGTTTCGAGATGTTCTATTAATCTTCTTGGTTTCGTTGCGATCGTGAGGTCGAACCTTCTATTGATGTGTGACGAGTGAAACTTTTATTCAAAGACACCTTTCGTTTTGTTCTCACTTATAGGAAGAAGATAATGTTTGTGATTGTGGGATGTATTTCTTTCTAGAAGATAGATTTACGATTTGTACTACCATATGATGAAGTTGATGATGAAAGTCCTGCTTAGGTTCATTATACACTCATTATGACCCTATTGAGTTTCTTGAAGTACCTGCATGTTAACGAAGGGTCCTTACCATGTCGTGAACTTAAGGGACAAAGTTTAAAGTTTCTCTAGACCGTTCAGTCATTACGTTCGGTGATGACATTATTATCTATTCTAAGTATGACGAAGAATATCATGCTGTGTAAGGAACATTACTACGATTTTCTACAAGTAAAGGCCTAATTTTAAATTCGCCCAAAGTGAGTAAAAGTTAAGGTAGAAGCTGACGCGTAGAATTAATAGGAATAAGGTTCCATTTAATGTATAATTCCATGACTATAAGGTTATGGTAAGCACTTGTCTACAATGAGCCAGTCAAAGGTGATGTTTCTAGAGACGAAGATGTTGGTATTATGCGAGTGGATTCTGAAAATTCATAAATAACCGGCGTGGAACTATAAGTCTAAAAGTAAGATTTTGGTATCCGAGAACGAAATGACCAAAAGTTGTACTTGAGGAAGTTTATGAACCGCGGTGACATGCTCATTTGGATGCCGCCTGAAGTGTGATACGACCTATTGGGATACGAGGTGTAGTAAATTTTACATGTTGACGTGTGATTGGGTTAAAAGCTAAGACTAGACACCGAAAGTTTGGTGGCGCTACAAAGAGTTTAATGGTCCTCTGACGGAAGTGAGTGGTCATGTCACCTTGGAATAAGAGAAAAAGTTGTGTGGGAAGTTAAAGGTAATGATATGACATGAGCATTTAGTAGGCAAGTTGTCCAAGAATGCTTATTTCATGGTGAACTATTGCACTGTTTCCTTGGACATGAAAGAAAAGATGTATGATCAAGAAGTGCTCTTAAAGTGTGAAAGTAAATGGTTGAATGTTTTGAATCGAGACGACCGTTATGTGAAATTTTTAAAGATATTTGTCAAAGTAAGAGGAAAATGGTAAACTCAAGTGATGCCTATCACTCTTAGATTGATGAAAAAGAGAATGAATGAGTTAGAAACTTGGTGGAATCATATGATTGTGTGATGGTGCCTCGAGATTTATTGTTGTGTTCATATGCAACAATGATCATGCCATAGGTGTTGGATGTCATTTCATGATACGACAAGTTATTGAAAGGAAAGTGCAGAGCCAAAGATCATAAAGACAATAACTCATAAAGTTGGAATTGTTAAAGAAGTGTTTTGATTAGCTCAAAAATGGTCTAGAGGTTTTGTGGTGAGCAAAGGAAGCTTATTATGAGCAAAGTGGGTAATATAGTCTAATCATAAGCCTCTATGGAGGGATATGTTATGCATCGAACGTTATGGCGAGACGACCCTTTGTTCAAATAAATTATGTGAGTTGTGATAGCAAGTTAGTAAGGAGACGTGCTTGAAAGGCTTAACCGCCAAATGAATAGTATTCGCTGAATGTATTATGGGAATATATGTATGTTGAAATGACGTATGTTGATATGATGATGTTTAAAGTAGAAGTATATATGTGCATATGAAGTATGGTTCTTATAATGACGGTGCTATGATATGTTTAAGATATGTGTTGTTGATAATGTCGATGTTATGGCTTAATGTTGTTATGTGATGACTTATATGTGGCACTTAAGTATGGTATGTCTAGTTCACTAGATGCACGTATGAATCACTATGAGTTGTGCACGTTAGTGGGATTAATTAGGTAATGAATGTACCTAATGTTAAAGTAATATGTGAGATGTGGGAAATCGTGCTAGATGTAATGCTAGTGCGTAAGACGTGGGAAATCATGCTTGTTGTAAAGCTAGTGCTAGTATGATTACGTGTGACAAGTTTATGTTGATATGATGATGTTTAAAGTAGAAGTATATATGTGCATATGAAGTATGGTTCTTATAATGACGGTGCTATGATATGTTTAAGATATGTGTTGTTGATAATGTCGATGTTATGGCTTAATGTTGTTATGTGATGACTTATATGTGGCACTTAAGTATGGTATGTCTAGTTCACTAGATGCACGTATGAATCACTATGAGTTGTGCACGTTAGTGGGATTAATTAGGTAATGAATGTACCTAATGTTAAAGTAATATGTGAGATGTGGGAAATCGTGCTAGATGTAATGCTAGTGCGTAAGACGTGGGAAATCATGCTTGTTGTAAAGCTAGTGCTAGTATGATTACGTGTGACAAGTTTATGTGTGATATGCCAAGATATGTTATGGAGTTATGTTTAAGTGGTAAGTTTATGTTGATATGAAACCAATGTGAATTCGTGGAGAGATATGAGTTTTGATGTTAAGGAGTGTTTGTAGTTGGCTGGTTGAGATCCTTGGCCAAAAGTAAAAGAAGCTTCATAGGAAGTTAATTGAGCTGGTGCTAGTGAAATGGAATTATATTTATGGTGAAAGTTGATTCGGAAATTATCCTCACCTATTTTATGCTGAAGTGATTCCGAGGACGGAATCCTCTTAAGGGGGGGGTAATTGTAACATCCCAAACTTTTTAATTAACGGTTGACTTGAGTCGTTAAGTCAACATAATGTGTCCGTTAAGTCTTTAGAAGATTTAATGCTTATATGTAGTTAATGTGTTATACGTGTGAGACTTGAATGTCTTATTGATTGACGTAGTAATGTATTTAAAGGTGTAGTTATGTGCCTTTTGAGGTGTTTGATGTGTTTAATGAGTAGTATATAGTCCCTATAGGTGTTTTGGGCTAATAATGAGACGTTTGGAAGCTTAGGGACCAGTTTTGACATATGGTGAAAGTCAAAAACGGGTTTAGGGTCAATGAGGGAGTCATTAGTTCCTAATTGTTGATTAAATCATTATTCTCTCAAGCCCTAGCCGCCCCCCCTTTCTAAGCGAAAATCCTTCAAAACGTGTGATTCGAGTGTGTTTGATCAAGATTATTGCATCCTCTTTGAGATCTACAGGTAGGAAAGGTATATTAACGTTGATTTTATATCTTTTCAATTATATGAGTCATTTGAAATCAGATCTAGGTGTTAGAGGATCAATTGATGTCAAAATAACGATTGTTTTAATGATGCAAACCATGTATGTTTTAATCAAAGGTTGTATTGCATTATTATGGTCTAAATATGAAGGATTTTGAAGTATTAAAGTCGTGTTTATGATTTGGAGTTCGTTTTGGTGGAGTTTCGGTTTGGATTCAATTATGATTATGGTCTAAATATGAAGGATTTTGAAGTATTAAAGTCGTGTTTATGATTTGGAGTCGTTTTGGTGGAGTTTCGGTTTGGATTCAATTATGTTTATGGGACGATTTAGGTCAAATCGGGTGTCAAATGATTTGTATAAGGTGTGTAATGGATCCATGAACCCATTAATGATTTCATAATATTATTTGAGTCAATTGTTGGTGTATACGAACTGAAGAAGTCATGGTGGATGTGTGGTAGTCAAAATATGAAAGTAGTCTACAGAATATGAAAGTAGTCTACAAATGAGTCAAGTAGTCTACAGAAGAGTATAGTAGTCTACAATAGATGAAAGTAGTCTACAAAGAGTAAGTAGTCTACAAAGAGTAAGTAGTCTACAAAGAGTAAGTAGTCTACAAAGAGTAAGTAGTCTACAAAGAGTAAGTAGTCTACAAAGAGTCAAGTAGTCTACAGAAGAGTATGAAAGTAGTCTACAGAAGAGTATAGTAGTCTACAAAAGAGTCAAGTAGTCTACAGAAGAGTATGAAAGTAGTCTACAAAGAGTAAGTAGTCTACAAAGAGTCAAGTAGTCTACAAAGAGTAAGTAGTCTACAAAGAGTAAGTAGTCTACAAAGAGTAAGTAGTCTACAAAGAGTAAGTAGTCTACAAAGAGTAAGTAGTCTACAAAGAGTAAGTAGTCTACAAAGAGTAAGTAGTCTACAAAGAGTAAGTAGTCTACAAAGAGTAAGTAGTCTACAAAGAGTAAGTAGTCTACAAAGAGTAAGTAGTCTACAAAGAGTAAGTAGTCTACAAAGAGTAAGTAGTCTACAAAGAGTAAGTAGTCTACAAAGAGTAAGTAGTCTACAAAGAGTCAAGTAGTCTACAGAAGAGTATAGTAGTCTACAGAAGAGTATAGTAGTCTACAAAAGAGTCAAGTAGTCTACAGAAGAGTATAGTAGTCTACAAAAGAGTCAAGTAGTCTACAGAAGAGTATGAAAGTAGTCTACAAAGAGTAAGTAGTCTACAAAGAGTCAAGTAGTCTACAGAAGAGTAAGTAGTCTACAGAAGAGTATAGTAGTCTACAAAAGAGTCAAGTAGTCTACAGAAGAGTATGAAAGTAGTCTACAAAGAGTAAGTAGTCTACAAAGAGTCAAGTAGTCTACAAAGAGTAAGTAGTCTACAAAGAGTCAAGTAGTCTACAGAAGAGTATAGTAGTCTACAGAAGAGTATAGTAGTCTACAAAAGAGTCAAGTAGTCTACAGAAGAGTATGAAAGTAGTCTACAAAGAGTAAGTAGTCTACAAAGAGTCAAGTAGTCTACAAAGAGTAAGTAGTCTACAAAGAGTAAGTAGTCTACAAAGAGTAAGTAGTCTACAAAGAGTAAGTAGTCTACAAAGAGTAAGTAGTCTACAAAGAGTAAGTAGTCTACAAAGAGTAAGTAGTCTACAAAGAGTAAGTAGTCTACAAAGAGTAAGTAGTCTACAAAGAGTAAGTAGTCTACAAAGAGTAAGTAGTCTACAAAGAGTAAGTAGTCTACAAAGAGTAAGTAGTCTACAAAGAGTAAGTAGTCTACAAAGAGTAAGTAGTCTACAAAGAGTCAAGTAGTCTACAAATGAGTATAGTAGTCTACAGAAGAGTATAGAAGTACAAAAAGGTACATAAAGCTGGTTGAGTAAGTTGCTTTATACTGCAACTTTACACTGCATTTTAAGGAATTAAATGTTATTCCTTAAATGTTCTCAACCATATTTGTACGGCCAAAGTTAACATCCCAATGTTAACTTTGCCTATAAATACAAGTCATTGCACAACAAGAATAACAAGTGAGAAAACACTTCGAAAGATTTCACACTTTGCATACCTGCAATATTCTTGGTGAACTTGTGCAATCTTCTCTCAATTGTAAAAAGGAACATTTCACAACTTTAAGTGTTTCGATTGTTTAGAGAAATTCCAAGTGTAGATCAATTGTAGTTCATAGGTTGTTAGGATATTTACATACTTGTATTATCTTGGTTCCGCAACAACCTTGTAATTTATTTAAAGTTAATAAATAAATTACACTTGAAAATTACATATTGTCTCACCAATTTACTTTACAAGTATTTTGTATTATTGCATTGTTCTTTACTTATTGTCACTTAAATAAGTAATCTATCTAGAACTTGGTATATACTCTCTGTAACTGGTCGTCTCCAGTTCAGCGTTTATATTGCAAAGTAACTCCACCATCGACATAGAGGTGTCTTCAGGTAGTACCATCTATTGAGTTGGGACTTACAAGTGGTATCAGAGCAGAAGGCTAATAAACTTGCCTAGATCTGCTTAGATGACTACTACTGAAGGTGGAGATGGTTCTGGTCAAGGTGAAAACCCTTTGAATACTAATACACCACCTTTTCAAAATGTTAATACAAACCCTCCTCCTCCTACTGCCCCAAACCATGTCCATGTACATTATTCTAACACTCCTGTTCCAAAATTTGATGGAAACAGTGAGACCTTTGGTACATGGAAGGCCAGAATGCTTTTGCATTTTGGTGGGATAGAGAGGTATATGTTGAAAATCCTTAAGGATGGACCATATATACCCATGTCTCTTGGGGTAAGTCCTCTTCTAGATCCAACTGGAAGAAGAGGTTCTAGAGAAAAGCTCGAAGACCACTGGTCTGATGAGGATCGTAGACTTGTAGATCTGGACACTAGACTCAAGAACATGATCCTTGGAGCTGTTCCTGAAGATCTAATTCCAACACTTGTGTTGTTCCCCAGTGCCAAGTCAATGTGGGATGAATTAGTTATTCAGTTTGAAGGAGGTGATGACACTATTGTCACCAGAAAAGTTGCCTTGAACAAGAAGTATGAATCCTTCTTTGCTCTGCCCAATGAAAGTCTAACTGGTACATACACCAGATTTTCTAGCCTCATTAATCAGCTGAGAGGCTTGGGTGTAGAGAAGGATAAGGATATTCTTCTTGAGAAGTTTTGTGATATTCTTCCTTCCAAATGGGAAAATATGGTTCTTGTCTTAAGACAAGGTAAAACCCTGCACAGCCATACTCTTGCATCGCTCTATGGAGCCTTCAGATTCACTGAAGACAATAATGCTGCAAGACTGGTGGCTGAGCAGGATGCCATGAACCATGCCCAGAGTCCCAAGGTTGCTAGTGTAACTGAGCGACCTTGTACTGCTTTAATGTCTGCAGAGAGTGTCCAGGCACACTCAATGAAGGAGATGTTAAACATTTTCTTGAACTCTGGCCTGACCACTGAAATCAGTGATGGTTGTGATGAAACTGACGATGATGATCTGGTAGCCATGATTGCTAAAACCTTTAACAGGTTTAAGCATAAATCTAAAAGATTTAATGGGCCAAACAATGCTTCCAGCTCCAGCTCTCTGGATAAAACCAATCTTACCTGCTATAAATGCGGTAAGAAAGGTCATTTTATGAAGGAATGCAGATCTAGTCAGATGAACAACCAAACTGGCCCCCCTGTCCCTAATTTCAATCGGCCTGATGATAGCTACAAAGCTAAATATAAGAAGCTTAAGGCCCAGATTGCCCTCCTGTCCATGGAAAAAGAAAAGGATCAGTGCTTGATGGCACAAACTGAGGGAAAATGGGAGTACTCTGATGACTCATCAGCTGATGAAGAAGAGGAAAGGGACATGTGTTTCATGGCCTTGGAAGATCAACAGCAGCATGTGGCAAAAGAAGATGTCATCACTGGAAGATGGGTGGACATCATTTTGAAGAAGGTATGTGATTATGACAATCAGGTGGATCCAGAACTGAAACTGGACCTTGCTGAATCATTAAGTGGTGATTTGGCTTTTGTGGAAACTGTTAGAGCAGATAGTGAAAGATATCTGGACACTATCTTAATTGAACTAAACAATGTTAAGCCACAACTTAATGATTTACAAAGTGTCCAGTTGGCTCTCAAGGAGTCAGTTTTAAAAATTGAGGCTTTGGAATTTGATAATCAAAAATTAATTTCTGATCTTGAAAAAGAACAAATGATTATCAAGTCATGGGTAAAAGCATCTGGAAAGAACTATGATGCATTTTCTAGAACAATTGATGCCCAGAAAAATGCATGGAAATCTGGAGATCTGGAAATGGCAGCTCTCATACCAGATCTTCATGCATTGCCTCCAGCTCTCAGGGTTGAAACTTCTTATGATCAACCTGAAGCTGTTGAAACTGAACCCATTGAGACCACCCCCATTGAGGTTAAACCTGGAGCCAAACAGGCTAGTGCTCCAGTTAAAAAGGCCACTGGTAACAAGCCTTTACCTCAGAAGTCTAAGGAGCCCAAGACTCAAAAGACTAAAACTCCAGCTGAACCAAGGTCCAAGGTTCAGCAGCCTGATGAAAACAATATTTTGTTTAAACTGGAAAGTCAACTCCAACTTTTGTCTCGACAGGTTCAGAGTTGTACTGCCCGGATCAAAAATCTGGAAGGAGGTTCATCACCTCCAGTTTTAAAACAAAATATTAAACCCCCTTCAAAACCAAAACAAAAGAATGTTCCATCTGGAACTAAATCTGATAAGAAAAAGGGGAGCAGGTATCAAATACCAATCGTTTTTACTCCTGCACCTGGATCTGGTGAAAAAGATCCAGATGTAGTCTTCAGTTTACCTCCACAACAATCAACTGTGACTTCTGTAGAGAAGTCCAGTGAACCCATCAAGAAAAGATGGGTTCACAAAAATAACTGATGATTTTTGTGGGTGTGCAGGGCGATCGAAAGAAGAATATCTGGTATCTGGACAGCGCTGCTGGCCGGACTATGACCGGATGTAAGCCCCTGCTTGAAGAGTTCACTGTCCAAGATGGACCGGCAGTGACGTTTGGTAATGATCAAAGTGGAAAGACTGAAGGATATGGTGTGCTCAATAACGGACAGGTCGAATTCAAGAGAGTTGCATTTGTGAATGGTTTGAAATACAACCTGATCAGTGTCAGCCAACTTTGTGATGATGGCTACAGAGTTTTGTTCGATATTGCTCAAGGCACCATATTTAACAAGGATTGGAAAGTGGTGATGGTTGCACCAAGAAAAGGTAATGTGTACATCATGGATATGGAACCAGCTCCAAAAGAGCAGTGCTTCTATACCAAAGCTGATGAGGACACCAACTGGCTGTGGCATAAAAGATTATCCCATCTTAATTTCAAAAATATTAACAAGTTGTCTCGCAAACAACTGGTTGATGGGATACCTCAAATTTCTTTCAATAAAGAAAAGCCATGTCCAGGGTGTGAGATGGGCAAGCAGAAAAGGGCCAGTTTCAAGACTAGGCAAAACTTTAGCATCACTGAACCTCTTCACATGCTACATATGGATCTCTTTGGTCCAGTGAATGTTCAAACTAGAGCTGGAAAGAAGTACACTCTAGTTGTGGTCGATGAATTCACCAGATACTGTTGGGTGGTATTCCTCAGATCCAAAAGTGATGCACCTGCTGAAATCATCTCTCTCATCAAAAGAATTGAACTCAAGTATACTCGAAAAGTCTGTCAGTTGCGAAGTGATAATGGTACTGAATTTCAAAATAAGGTACTTGAAACATTTTGCAATGACACTGGCATCTCTCAAAACTTCTCATCAGCACACTCTCCAGAGCAGAATGGAGTTGTGGAAAGAAAGAATCGCACACTGATAGAAGCAGCCAGAAGTATGCTATCTGAATCAGGTCTTCCCACCAGTTTCTGGGCTGAAGCAGTTGCAACTGCTTGTCACACCCAAAACCGGTCAGTCTACATCAAGAGACATAAGAAGACTGCCTATGAAGTACTCAGGAATCGTAAACCAAATATTGGATATTTTCATGTATTTGGTTGTCCAGTTTATATTTTAAACGATTCCAGTCAGCTTGGAAAGTTTGATGCAAAAGCTGATGAAGGTGTATTTTTAGGCTATTCAGATATTCGAAAGGCCTTTAGAGTTTATAATTATAGACTCCAAAAGGTTCATGAGACAATTCATGTCACATTCGACGAATCAACTGAAGCAATCAACAAGAGACCAAGCCTTGATATTTCTCCAGTCGTTCCAATAAATTTTGGCGAAACTGACCAAGTTCATCAGTCAGTTGTTTCACCAAAAGATGTTTCCAGTTACAACAAATTGGAACCAGTTAAGAAGAAGAGTACCACCAGTGACACTTCATTTTATCCCTCCATCAATTTCAATTTACCACAGGAATTGGTGATTGGATCTGATGTTCGTGCCATTCCAATATCAGCACCAGTTCAAACTCCAACTTCTCCAGTTCTTCAAGAAATGCCTTTTAATGAAGAATTTCATGATGCAAATCGTGACCTCATTGACTCTGATGAGGACGTAGAAGTAGTTTGGACAGATCCTCCTCCAGAAGCTGTTGCAACTGAAGAAGATCGCCAGGTGACTTGCACTGATATTGTAATTCACCAGCCTAGTCAATACACTAGATGGACTCGAGCACATCCAATTGAACAGATTGTGGGAGATCCAAATAGTGGGGTTCAGACTAGAAGAGCCACCAGTGAGCAATGCTTAAATGTCACCTTCTTATCACTAATTGAACCGAAGAAGATTGACGAGGCTATGGCAGACCCAAGCTGGGTGGAAGCTATGCAAGAAGAGCTCGTCCAGTTTGAAAGGAATAATGTATGGGAGCTTGTTCCTTGTCCACCAGGGTTAAAGAAAGAACCCATTGGTACTAGATGGGTCTACCGAAACAAGATGGATGAAGATGGCCATGTTGTAAGAAACAAGGCCAGATTAGTTGCCCAGGGTTATTGTCAAGCAGAAGGCGTTGACTTTGATGAAACTTTTGCTCCAGTTGCAAGACTTGAAGCCATCAGAATATTTCTGGCTTATGCAGCCCATCTGCAGTTTAAGGTCTTCCAGATGGATGTCAAAAGTGCGTTCCTTAATGGAACATTGGAAGAAGTTGTGTATGTTAAGCAGACTCCAGGCTTCATCAATGAGAAGCATCCTCACTGGGTCTATAGACTGAACAAAGCTTTGTATGGTCTTAGACAAGCCCCAAGAGCCTGGTATGATACTTTAACTAAACATCTTCTTAAAAATGGCTTTCAAAGAGGTGCAATAGATAATACCTTATTTATCTTGAAAGAAAAAGGTAATATCTTATTGGTACAAATTTATGTTGATGACATTATATTTGGTTCAACTGATGATGCAATGTGTAAAAAGTTTTCTAAAATCATGTCATCTGAGTATGAGATGAGTTTAATGGGAGAATTAACATTTTTCTTAGGTCTTCAGATTAAGCAAACTGAAAATGGAATTTTCATAAACCAAGGAAAATATGTCAGAGATTTGTTAAGAAAATACAAATATGATTCTATCCCATCGAAAAACACACCTATTGCAGCACCATTAAATTTGGACTCTGACCCAACTGGCAAACCAGTGAACATCACTGAATATCGTGGAATGGTTGGTTCACTGATGTATTTAACTGCCAGTCGACCAGATATAATGTTCGCAACATGTCTATGTGCCAGGTTTCAGGCTAACCCCAAAGAATCACATTTGCACGCTGTTAAGCGTATCTTTAGATACCTGAAAGGGTGTCCTAATCTTGGTCTTTGGTACCCCAAAGGCTCAGGGTTAGATCTAATGGGTTATTCAGATTCAGATCATGCAGGTTGTAAGATAGATAGAAAATCAACAACTGGTGGTTGTCATTTCCTTGGAGGAAAACTGGTGAGTTGGACCAGTAAGAAGCAGACGTCAGTCTCTATGTCCACTGCTGAGGCAGAGTACATTTCTGCGGCCAGTTGCTGTGCCCAGATTCTCTGGATCAAGAACCAGTTACTAGATTATGGTCAAAAGTATACAAGGACCCCAATCTTTTGTGACAACACCAGTGCAATTGCTATATCTCACAACCCAGTGATGCACTCCAAGACAAAGCATATTGACATCAGGTATCATTTTATCCCTCCATCAATTTCAATTTACCACAGGAATTGGTGATTGGATCTGATGTTCGTGCCATTCCAATATCAGCACCAGTTCAAACTCCAACTTCTCCAGTTCTTCAAGAAATGCCTTTTAATGAAGAATTTCATGATGCAAATCGTGACCTCATTGACTCTGATGAGGACGTAGAAGTAGTTTGGACAGATCCTCCTCCAGAAGCTGTTGCAACTGAAGAAGATCGCCAGGTGACTTGCACTGATATTGTAATTCACCAGCCTAGTCAATACACTAGATGGACTCGAGCACATCCAATTGAACAGATTGTGGGAGATCCAAATAGTGGGGTTCAGACTAGAAGAGCCACCAGTGAGCAATGCTTAAATGTCACCTTCTTATCACTAATTGAACCGAAGAAGATTGACGAGGCTATGGCAGACCCAAGCTGGGTGGAAGCTATGCAAGAAGAGCTCGTCCAGTTTGAAAGGAATAATGTATGGGAGCTTGTTCCTTGTCCACCAGGGTTAAAGAAAGAACCCATTGGTACTAGATGGGTCTACCGAAACAAGATGGATGAAGATGGCCATGTTGTAAGAAACAAGGCCAGATTAGTTGCCCAGGGTTATTGTCAAGCAGAAGGCGTTGACTTTGATGAAACTTTTGCTCCAGTTGCAAGACTTGAAGCCATCAGAATATTTCTGGCTTATGCAGCCCATCTGCAGTTTAAGGTCTTCCAGATGGATGTCAAAAGTGCGTTCCTTAATGGAACATTGGAAGAAGTTGTGTATGTTAAGCAGACTCCAGGCTTCATCAATGAGAAGCATCCTCACTGGGTCTATAGACTGAACAAAGCTTTGTATGGTCTTAGACAAGCCCCAAGAGCCTGGTATGATACTTTAACTAAACATCTTCTTAAAAATGGCTTTCAAAGAGGTGCAATAGATAATACCTTATTTATCTTGAAAGAAAAAGGTAATATCTTATTGGTACAAATTTATGTTGATGACATTATATTTGGTTCAACTGATGATGCAATGTGTAAAAAGTTTTCTAAAATCATGTCATCTGAGTATGAGATGAGTTTAATGGGAGAATTAACATTTTTCTTAGGTCTTCAGATTAAGCAAACTGAAAATGGAATTTTCATAAACCAAGGAAAATATGTCAGAGATTTGTTAAGAAAATACAAATATGATTCTATCCCATCGAAAAACACACCTATTGCAGCACCATTAAATTTGGACTCTGACCCAACTGGCAAACCAGTGAACATCACTGAATATCGTGGAATGGTTGGTTCACTGATGTATTTAACTGCCAGTCGACCAGATATAATGTTCGCAACATGTCTATGTGCCAGGTTTCAGGCTAACCCCAAAGAATCACATTTGCACGCTGTTAAGCGTATCTTTAGATACCTGAAAGGGTGTCCTAATCTTGGTCTTTGGTACCCCAAAGGCTCAGGGTTAGATCTAATGGGTTATTCAGATTCAGATCATGCAGGTTGTAAGATAGATAGAAAATCAACAACTGGTGGTTGTCATTTCCTTGGAGGAAAACTGGTGAGTTGGACCAGTAAGAAGCAGACGTCAGTCTCTATGTCCACTGCTGAGGCAGAGTACATTTCTGCGGCCAGTTGCTGTGCCCAGATTCTCTGGATCAAGAACCAGTTACTAGATTATGGTCAAAAGTATACAAGGACCCCAATCTTTTGTGACAACACCAGTGCAATTGCTATATCTCACAACCCAGTGATGCACTCCAAGACAAAGCATATTGACATCAGGTATCATTTTATTCGTGATCATGTTATGAAAGGAGACATTGAAATTCATTTCATCCCCACTGACAAACAGCTCGCTGATGTTTTTACAAAACCTCTTGATGAGAAAACCTTTAAACATCTCATCAGCGAACTGGGAATGTTAAATCCTTAAAACTGGAGATTTTTGTCATGAACGCGTCAGTGACACTGATGAAGTTCTCCAGTTGAGGAGGTCCAGATAATCTTTGCTCGCCAGGCTATCGAACGCCTTTGTGATACTATCCTGGCACTAATCGATTTCTGGATCATCATTTTAGGGGGAAAGACTCAAAATAATTTTCTGACTAAAATTCGTTTTGTTTGAAAATGGCAACTGGAGAACTCTCCAGTTGGAAACTGGCACTGGACTAATCCTCCAGTGACCAGATTCAGTCTTGTCTTAATTTTTTATAACGTTAGAGATACTTGGTCAATATTTGTGACACGTGATGGCACTCGAGTGCTTTAAACCACTTGATATCGTCATCCGACGTGTTTAAAGTCATTTTGGTATTTGACAACTGTTTTTATTGGGAAAATTAAAATTAGTGGGCGCGTGGGTAAGTTAAGCCGTCGTAGCATTTAATGCTGACACGGTAAATTATGTTTTTATTTCAAAATTCAAACTTATTTTGTTAAAATATCTACAAAATTGATTTTGTTAATAAAATATAATTTTTGGTATTTCATTGGGATCTTGAATTCCTTATAAATACCCTTATTTACTCCGATCACATTTACTTCCCTTTACATTCTTTTCATTTACTTCCCAATCATCTAAAAATTGCTTCATTTCTCTCTCTGCTTCATAAATCAAGAACCCTAATTCCAAAATTTCAGTTTCATTTTCCAATGGCACCTAAATCTTCCCGTTCAAGAGATGTAAATCTCTTATCTGTCCCATATGCTCCTTCACCAGATGTCAAACAGGCACCTGGTGCTCCTGGTAACACTTCGCTCATCAAATTAAATCCAAATAATCCGATGGCGAGTTTACAAGGAACCCAAGGGTCCAATACCCTTATTTACTCCGATCACATTTACTTCCCTTTACATTCTTTTCATTTACTTCCCAATCATCTAAAAATTGCTTCATTTCTCTCTCTGCTTCATAAATCAAGAACCCTAATTCCAAAATTTCAGTTTCATTTTCCAATGGCACCTAAATCTTCCCGTTCAAGAGATGTAAATCTCTTATCTGTCCCATATGCTCCTTCACCAGATGTCAAACAGGCACCTGGTGCTCCTGGTAACACTTCGCTCATCAAATTAAATCCAAATAATCCGATGGCGAGTTTACAAGGAACCCAATCTTTTGTGACAACACCAGTGCAATTGCTATATCTCACAACCCAGTGATGCACTCCAAGACAAAGCATATTGACATCAGGTATCATTTTATTCGTGATCATGTTATGAAAGGAGACATTGAAATTCATTTCATCCCCACTGACAAACAGCTCGCTGATGTTTTTACAAAACCTCTTGATGAGAAAACCTTTAAACATCTCATCAGCGAACTGGGAATGTTAAATCCTTAAAACTGGAGATTTTTGTCATGAACGCGTCAGTGACACTGATGAAGTTCTCCAGTTGAGGAGGTCCAGATAATCTTTGCTCGCCAGGCTATCGAACGCCTTTGTGATACTATCCTGGCACTAATCGATTTCTGGATCATCATTTTAGGGGGAAAGACTCAAAATAATTTTCTGACTAAAATTCGTTTTGTTTGAAAATGGCAACTGGAGAACTCTCCAGTTGGAAACTGGCACTGGACTAATCCTCCAGTGACCAGATTCAGTCTTGTCTTAATTTTTTATAACGTTAGAGATACTTGGTCAATATTTGTGACACGTGATGGCACTCGAGTGCTTTAAACCACTTGATATCGTCATCCGACGTGTTTAAAGTCATTTTGGTATTTGACAACTGTTTTTATTGGGAAAATTAAAATTAGTGGGCGCGTGGGTAAGTTAAGCCGTCGTAGCATTTAATGCTGACACGGTAAATTATGTTTTTATTTCAAAATTCAAACTTATTTTGTTAAAATATCTACAAAATTGATTTTGTTAATAAAATATAATTTTTGGTATTTCATTGGGATCTTGAATTCCTTATAAATACCCTTATTTACTCCGATCACATTTACTTCCCTTTACATTCTTTTCATTTACTTCCCAATCATCTAAAAATTGCTTCATTTCTCTCTCTGCTTCATAAATCAAGAACCCAAGGGTCCAATACCCTTATTGGAAGAATCCAAAGATTTTTGAAGGATTCTCCAATTGGACCCTCATTCTCTCTAAACCCACGCAAGATGTTTCACGACTACTTGTGTGAGTTTTGGTACACTGCTACTCTTTCTTCTGATTGTTCTTCCATCACTTTCACATTAAAAGGTGGAACAGTCCAGTGTACCCTATCAGCAGATGTGTTGAGGGATGCTTTACACCTCAACTACTGGAGAGAGGGTGAATCTCCAGTTGTCATCCCCCCAAACATTAATTTTCGCCAGGTCCTCCTTGAAATGGGACATAAGGAGTGCCTGGAGAAAGGGGTGTTGAAAACTAAAGGTGCGATGACCATGAAGGGTCTTACACCCTCATGGAGGTATTTTTTCATCCACCTTGTGGAAAGTATGGGTGGGAGTTCTGGTGGACTTGACCAGATTAACTCCGCACAAGCAGAAATGGCATACTGCTTGTGGAATGGATTGAGAGTGGATTTTGCTGATATCCTTTACAGAAGCCTGGTTCAAAAACTGAAGGGCACCAGGGGACTATGTATCCCCTTCTCCAGGTTTCTCTCTCTTTGTTTTCTACAAATTCTGGGCAGTGAAGCTTATTCAAGCACAGATTCACCTTACACTGTCCCAGATTTGTTGAGGAATCTAGACTCTCTAGTATCTGAAGCTGGAGAGGTCGAGATTCCAGATCGAATGCGGCTGGCATTCGCAAAAACCGATGCACCAATCCAAGGTGAGTCGGAAGGACAACTGGGCGGGCCTCAAAATAATGAGGGACCCACCAGTTCGTCTACTGGAATTGTTATGGTTGTGGATAGAGCAACTATAACTGAGGCAACCCCACTGACCTCTATCCCTGGTGAAGATACCTCGGTATCTGATCCTCCAACAGATGCACCCAACCAGGAAACTGGGGAAGGTCATCTGGAGACTGACCCATCTGGTCAGCCCTCAGTTACATTCATGGATCTGGACATGAATGTTAATGACGAGGAAATCCTTATAGAGTCTTCGGATTCTGAAGGTACTGAATCAGACTTAGAGATTTTTGATTCTGCTGTACAAGATCAAAACCCTTCATCTCAAGTCTCGCCTCCAGATACTTCAATTTCACTTTCACAAACTCAAGAAAATGAGCCTACAAATATTCCTTTTCCCACTTATAACTATATGTCTGGAAACAGACGTATGGCACCATCACCATCTGGGCAATTCTCACTCCTTCGAGAAATGCCCCCACCACCGCCGCCGTTGGACACACCTGAGCATTCTCAGCATGTCCAACAATTTGAACTTCCAGTCCTTTCTTCTTCCACCATTCCTATTATTACTTCAACAACTGCTGCGATGTCAACTGGGGAGACTTCTCTAAATTTGCCTCCTCCAGTTGCTCCAGTAGAAACTGCTGCTGGTCCAGTGACACCTTCTCCTCCGTCACTGGACAGTCAAGTTGTCTCTGTTCAAGCCGATATCCAAAACCTTCTCACCAGGGTGGAGGATATTCAAAAGACACTTGACAAAAACACCAAGTCTTTCTCCAGATACCACAAGGATCACTTGACCAATATTAAAGTGGTTGATCTGGGGATTAACAAGTTTTCATCAAATGAAGACTTGGTGTTGAAGAAGCTGAATGAGCTGGTCACTGGCTGCAACAATCTGGCAACATCTTTAAAAGAAGCCTTTGACCTCACTCAGTCCAAGGTCACAACCTCAATCTCCAACTTGCTGGGCAACACTGTTAGAACATCTGAAGTGGATTTAAGGGAGATTGAAAAACAGGTAAAAGAATTGGTTGACAAACCTGGGTTGAATGTGACTGAACTTGGGCAGCAGTTAATGACTTCAGTTGGTCAGAAAATAGATGATACGCTGGGTGCTAGAGAACAACAATTGATAGAAAAGGTGATATCTGAGATCACCAAGCTGGCCACTCCTCAGGTTGATCTGGCCCCACTCACTACTGAGATCAACCAGTTGAGGGGCAGCATTGATAACTTGAACACCCAGGTATCACTTCATGCTCAGTCTCTGGATAAACTGACAACTGAAGTAGAAAGTTTGAAGAAAAAGGATGAAGAAGTCAAGGATAAGGTGGTTTCTGGTCTGGATGAAGATTCCAAGATTTTGAATGAACTAAAAACTGGTCAGGAACAAGTTGCAGCAAATGTTCTGACCCAGTCAAAAGAAACCAACCACCTATGGAGATCTTTCAGGATGATGTGCACCATATTCAAAGAATGCAAGAACATGCAATCGTGGCAGCCTCTTGACCGGTTGCCAGCTCACCATTCTGAATGGGAAGTTATTAGGGCAGGTCTAGATGCTGCCAAGGGGGAAAGAAGTGCAGTTCTTGCACAAATTCAAACTGAAAGTAATCCATCTGGAACTCAAACAGGTAGTGAAATGATTGTGGCTGCCAGTACTGAAGCTGGTGAGCAAAGAATTGATGAAACTGGTGATGTAAGTGATAGGGGGAATGTTGTTGTTGTTGACAAAGGCAAAGGTTTAGCATCTGATGTATCTGCCCAGCCGGCCACTGATGTACCTATGTTGGAAACTGGCAATCTGGATAGGCTTCCTCCAGTTTCAGAAAGTGATAGCAAAAGATTGGCTAGACTTGGCAATGAAATTAAAGAAAGAAAGAAGATGAAACAAAGAAACCAAGCTGAAGCCAGAGCACATCTTGCACAGATTAAATTGCTTGATATTAGTGATGCTCATCTTTTGGGAATCACTAAGGAGGAGTATGCCAGAGTAAAAAATGATGACAGGATAGTGGGCATGTTGAAAGAAATGCTTGACATTGAACTGGACAGGCACTATCCTGATGAAGAAGCTGAATTTGATGCCAGAAGTTTGAATATATCAGTGGATAAGGCAAAAGAGAATCGGGCCAGTGGGATCATGAAAAGAATTGAAAATGTTAAGAAGGTTGTAAAAAGGGTATTGAATCCACCAAGAAGGAACCCTCAACCAAGAAAACCACTGACCAGAGATGCTGACCTTAGTACATTCATAGAACCAACTGGCGAGGTATCGAATGATGACATCAAGTCTGCTGTACTGGCTGCTGGAGCTGGGAGTATTAAAATATCAAATGAATCTGAAGCAAGAAGCTATTACTCCCAGATCATGGCAACCAGAAGACATAGTGGGACTATCAATGGTGTTAATGTAACAATTAAGCCAGGCACCAAGTACTTTCACGTTGAGGTCAGTTATACCAGAGGGCCACTGGTTAAAACTGACAATCCTGGTGCAATGCAATATGGGTTCTCGGAATGGGTTGAGATGGTAAACTTTTTGGAGGCCAAGGCACAAAGGAATAGGTTTGAGAAAGCATGGGTCAACTTCTTGAAGGGCAAGATTCAACACAAAGAGAATCTGGAGCTGAAGTTGAACATTGATCCTGAAGACTCACAACCTATCTCTTCAGTGACCAAGAAAAGGAAAATTGGTGAAGGGCCATCAAGCTAAATTTTTCTTTCAGTTTATCTACTTGTAACTTTATTTACATTCTGTAACTTGTGTAAATTTCATTTCCTTGTATAAATGAAGTTACCAGTTTGTAACCACAAGGTAGATAATAGATTAGATCTAACAAACTTAAAAAGAAAAACCCAAGGCATTTATTGATCTATAAAAATGCCTTGGAAAACTTAGATAGATTTAATCGAACAAGTCTCTCCAGTTCACACTTGTACAGATACAAGAACTGAAAAAGACTTGCTAATATTTCAGGACAAATAGGGGGAATTTGTTAGGACCAGTTTCAGTGAAACTGGCCAGTCTCCAGTTGCACCTGGAGACCAAGAAGATTTGTCCAGAAATATATTGAAGTCCAGTTGCATCGTACAGTTAACGCAACTGAAGACTTCCTCCAGTTGAGAACTGACCAGTTGAAGAATCCTTCCAGTTGGAGTCGAAGACAACAAGTGGAAGATAGAGAATGACAATGGCAGCGAAGCCCAGTTGACATTCTAGTCAGTTACAAACTGGAGACCGTCAGTGGAAAGCTCTTACAAAGCTTTACACTGATTACGAGGAATTGACTTTTATGCTTTATGTGCTTTTACCCGGATAATAAGATTTATCTTATTATTTAAGTACAAAAAGGTACATAAAGCTGGTTGAGTAAAGTTGCTTTATACTGCAACTTTACACTGCATTTTAAGGAATTAAATGCTATTCCTTAAATGTTCTCAACCATATTTGTACGGCCAAAGTTAACATCCCAATGTTAACTTTGCCTATAAATACAAGTCATTGCACAACAAGAATAACAAGTGAGAAAACACTTCGAAAGATTTCACACTTTGCATACCTGCAATATTCTTGGTGAACTTGTGCAATCTTCTCTCAATCGTAAAAAGGAACATTTCACAACTTTAAGTGTTTCGATTGTTTAGAGAAATTCCAAGTGTAGATCAATTGTAGTTCATAGGTTGTTAGGATATTTACATACTTGTATTATCTTGGTTCCGCAACAACCTTGTAATTTATTTAAAGTTAATAAATAAATTACACTTGAAAATTACATATTGTCTCACCAATTTACTTTACAAGTATTTTGTATTATTGCATTGTTCTTTACTTATTGTCACTTAAATAAGTAATCTATCTAGAACTTGGTATATACTCTCTGTAACTGGTCGTCTCCAGTTCAGCGTTTATATTGCAAAGTAACTCCACCATCGACATAGAGGTGTCTTCAGGTAGTACCATCTATTGAGTTAGGACTTACATAGACTATAGGTCGGTTTAGCTTCATTCACGCTCGTTAATCGGTCCAATGTTTATTATAGGTAGTCGGGAATACATGCTTTGCACGGTAGCTTTAGTTATCGTTTGTGTGCGCTTCTATGAGGTAAGATACACTACTTTGACACGCCGAGGGTTCAACAAAAACATAGTTTTCATATAATAACTTCCCCAAATGTTATCTTGTTTGCTTATGGGTATTCGGGATTATACGGGAGGTGATATGGGCTATGTAAATGACTATTGAGGCCTGAAATGCAGTCCCTATGATATGAAATATAATGATATGCTATTAAATATTATGAAATGATATGATATGCAATGATATGATGAGCTAATATATGCAATGATATGATGAGCGAATATATGCAATGATAGATGATATGTATATGTGCATGTGTATATGTGAAATGTGATGATTACATGGCTTGTTCATCTAGTTCACTAGACTTTGTAAGTTGCCATGACACGTGCACATTTAAGGGCCCAAACGTTAAGATGTATATGTGATAATGTTTAGGTAATATGAACACCTAAACTATATGAGATGTGAAATCGAGCTCGTAAATTAGATGTGAAAGTGTTAAGCTTAACCCGTACTTGCCCTTGCCCGGCGGGTGCGTAGATGTGGTTGCCTGGGTGGCTCCTTGCAACATGGTCAAAGATGTGAAGAGTAATACGGGAGGTCTGACCCGCCCCACTTGTCTTGAACATACGGATTACTCCGGGATTGGCTTGTCATTCCTTAACGACATTGATGTACAGCCGTAAGGTTTGTCCATCTAGTCGGGTGTGACTTATGTCACCCTTACAAAGATGTATATGTTATATGAGATGCGTGACTTATGTCACAACTACAAAGATGTTAGATGTTATATGTGAAGATGCAAAAGATGACTAGGCACATTTAGGATGACCCATCCTATATGAAGATGTTTGATGTGATGAAATGATATGTGAGATGTAATGTATGATGTGATTTGTGCCTTAACGATTCAAATGACTTTTCTATAAAGTTTTAACTGGACAAATGCTTTATAAACCACGTGTTATCTTACTTAGCTAATTCGTTAGCTAACACTTATTTCTTGAAATGTGTTGCTCCCTCAGGTTTAGCAAGCTTGAGCTAGATGATGATTAAAGTGCGAGGCATGGGTAGTTTGCATTTGAGGATGGCTATAGTTTACCCATAGTGGCTGCTCATTTTAGACATTTGTTTTATGTTACGATGTTTATGTACTGAATTGATATTGTGATCGGTTGTTTAATGTTGGGTAATCGATGGGTTTCCAATTGAACTTTTTGATGATATGGCTAGTAACACCAAAAAATAAATGAACCAAACAGATTCTTTTGGTTTGGTCTTTTAAAGTTTACTTCCTCTTTCTTTGACGCCGTTAGGCGAAAATTTTTGGAAATCCATATTTTTAAACGACGGGTGTTACAACAGTAAGTGAGGAAACCCTAGAGGCCAGACCTAAGAGAAAAATCCATTATGAGAGTTTCAAGGAATTAAAAGAATTAAAGGAGAAAATAGAGGGACAATTAAGAAATGGCAGGGAAATGGCAAATAGGATATGGAAGATCCTTGTTGACATTAAGTGGGAAGAGCGTGTAGCCAACCTAGAAAGAGATAAGGTAAATGAAATAATAGCTAGAGAACCGAATGGTAAGTTTTATGGTGACCCTAGCATATTTCAGATCCCGAGCTACATTAACTCCAACTGTTTTGAAAATACCTACATAGACCTTAGATCCACTTCTAATATCTTACTCATAGGAATCTACAAGAATAATCTGAGGAAGTTTAGAAATAGGGTTAGATGGGAAGACTTAGAAATCAGGTTAGTAGGGGGAGCAAAGGTTTTAACCAGAGGCTTCATTAGAGACCTAGTCATTAGGATAGAGGGATTGGATATCCCCACTGATTTCTTTATAGTTGAAGATGATTCATTTACTAGAAATCATGTTATCTTAGGACAGCCATTCCTCCTTTCTGTAGGATCTTCTGTGAATGTTAGAGCAAAGAAGATGACCCTGACCCTAGGATACAACCAAGTAGTCTTGACTAAGGAGGATGTTAGTGAGACTAACCCATTTGGAACTAGATGCAAAGCCAGGAGCTATGAGTGGGAACTCAAGAAAAGGAGGATAGAGTCACACCTTAGGGATGGATCCAACCTTTACATTAAATCACCCACAGGTACCGGCCCTAGGCCTAACCCGTACTCCTCACCCTAGTTCCTAGGCCGAGTCTGGTTGAAGACTCGCTAAACTTAGCGTTTCTTGGGAGGCAATCCAAGCCGCATTTTTATTTTTATTTTATTTTATTTTATTTTATTTTATTTATTTTATTTTATTTTATTTTATTTATTTTATTTTATTTTATTTTATTTTATTTTATTTTATTTTATTTTATTTTATTTTATTTTATTTTATTTTATTTTATTTTATTTTATTTTATTTTATTTTATTTTATTTTATTTTATTTTATTTTATTTTATTTTATTTTATTTTATTTTATTTTATTTTATTTTATTTTATTTTATTTTATTTTATTTTATTTTATTTTATTTTATTTTATTTTATTTTATTTTATTTTATTTTATTTTATTTTATTTTATTTTATTTTATTTTATTTTATTTTATTTTATTTTATTTTATTTTATTTTATTTTATTTTATTTTATTTTATTTTATTTTATTTTATTTTATTTTATTTTATTTTATTTTATTTTATTTTATTTTATTTTATTTTATTTTATTTTATTTTATTTTATTTTATTTTATTTTATTTTATTTTATTTTATTTTATTTTATTTTATTTTATTTTATTTTATTTTATTTTATTTTATTTTATTTTATTTTATTTTATTTTATTTTATTTTATTTTATTTTATTTTATTTTATTTTATTTTATTTTATTTTATTTTATTTTATTTTATTTTATTTTATTTTATTTTATTTTATTTTATTTTATTTTATTTTATTTTATTTTATTTTATTTTATTTTATTTTATTTTATTTTATTTTATTTTATTTTATTTTATTTTATTTTATTTTATTTTATTTTATTTTATTTTATTTTATTTTATTTTATTTTATTTTATTTTATTTTATTTTATTTTATTTTATTTTATTTTATTTTATTTTATTTTATTTTATTTTATTTTATTTTATTTTATTTTATTTTATTTTATTTTATTTTATTTTATTTTATTTTATTTTATTTTATTTTATTTTATTTTATTTTATTTTATTTTATTTTATTTTATTTTATTTTATTTTATTTTATTTTATTTTATTTTATTTTATTTTATTTTATTTTATTTTATTTTATTTTATTTTATTTTATTTTATTTTATTTTATTTTATTTTATTTTATTTTATTTTATTTTATTTTATTTTATTTTATTTTATTTTATTTTATTTTATTTTATTTTATTTTATTTTATTTTATTTTATTTTATTTTATTTTATTTTATTTTATTTTATTTTATTTTATTTTATTTTATTTTATTTTATTTTATTTTATTTTATTTTATTTTATTTTATTTTATTTTATTTTATTTTATTTTATTTTATTTTATTTTATTTTATTTTATTTTATTTTATTTTATTTTATTTTATTTTATTTTATTTTATTTTATTTTATTTTATTTTATTTTATTTTATTTTATTTTATTTTATTTTATTTTATTTTATTTTATTTTATTTTATTTTATTTTATTTTATTTTATTTTATTTTATTTTATTTTATTTTATTTTATTTTATTTTATTTTATTTTATTTTATTTTATTTTATTGTTGATTTTTTTTGTTTTGTTTTAGTAAGTTTTTTTTTTTATTTTTTTTATTTTATTTTATTTTATTTATTTTATTTTTATTTTTTATTTTATTTTATTTTATTTTATTTTATTTTTTTATTTTATTTTATTTTATTCTACATCATTCAAGTCTCTCCGCAAATGCCATCTTCAAACAACTGTCATGCAATTTTAGACCCGGGAAGTTTCGTTAATCCTTTTTCTTATTATATTTTTACGTGTTTTTCCTATTACCCTTAATTGTATGTCTAGTACAACGAGGGCGTTGTACAACTTAAGTATGGGGGGATGGAATAGGAAAAACCCTTGGTCGAATTATTTGATTTAACTCAAGTTTTCTACTACTTAGTTCATGCAAATTTAAAGTTTTTAAGTGTCTGAAAACTATTTTTGAGAATATAAGCTTTGCAAGTAGACCAAAGATGACGATAGCTAAGCAACATTAGCTTTGGTAGGATGAACGGTTAGTTAGAATTGTTAGCTTAACTATAGATTTGTGGCTGTTCATGCTTCCAACTGGATTAGAGCTTAGACTGAAACTGTATGCGATTATGTTTGCCATAGCACACTTAACTGGACTTTAATATCCCTAGCAATTAGAGCTTTCTAGTCATTAGTAGGTATATTAATTGGACTTAATGCTATACGTGCTTGTGTAGGAACTAGTTTAAATGTATGGTTCGCCTTAATTCCTGCACTATTTAATGTGAACTAGTTGCATGCAGAGTAGGTGTATGAGTCATCTGGGGTCTCTGATAAATGTCTATTGCATGAATAATGTAGTATCTTTAAGAAAAGACAATCAGTAGATTAAATAAAGTTCAAAGAACTATTAACAAGTAAAATCTAAAAAACGCATCAAGTTATGTCGCTCTGCGCGTGGGGAACCACCGACCTGTCACCGCTGTCTTGATGTGAAACCTTTAGTTGAGTTATGTCGCTTTGCGAGTGAGGAATCACCGACCTGTCACCGCTGTCTCAACTATTAAAGATGATAATTTCGTATGACTGCTTTAGTATCTAGCTAGCGAGCATGACTGTAGTGTAGGAGTATATCTAAGTAGTGACTCACAAGTACACACACGAAATGAATATCAAATGCCTTGCTAGTAGCTAGTAGTTCTGATTGCTATACAAACCTTATATAAGTGCTTAACTAGTCTGCAAAAGGTATTAAGATTGAGCGGTAAGACATGTGGAAGTATAGAACTGTTTTAGAGGTATTAACACAAATAAAAAGTTAGCTTTTTAGTTCTGATTGACCAATTATCTCGCCTCTAGCTATAGCTTACTGATTTTGTCTAAAGCTTTCTCAAATCATTTTGCATGACTATTCTTTCAAATGATTTTAATATAATAGAACACTTTAACACTTAAGATTTCCACTCATTAATTGTTTTATCTTTCTTGGACTATTTGCTTTAGGATAAGCAAAGACTTAAGTGTGGGGGTATATGATGAGCGTCCATTTTGTGATAAAAACCCCTATTGAAAGGCTTTATTTCAATACTTAAATGAGTTAATATTCCGGAACTATCGGTACTTAATGGAATCGTATGCTTATGCAGGTTCACGGAAGATGCAAGAGAGGGTAAATGACATCAAGTAACTCAAGAAGGAAGCCTATGAAGTTACAAGACACAAGAAAGTGATTCGGGAGCCGAACGAAGAAGTACGAGTATAAACAGCAGCCACCAGCGCTGATGGAAGCCATGCCAGCACCGCTGGCAAAGACCCAGCGCCGCTCCCGAAGGACCAGCGCCGCTGGCCCAGTCAAACCCACGACCAGCGCCGCTGGTCGGCCCAGATCTGAAACCGACTTAAATCACTATTTAAGCCGAACTAACCCTCAAAACCCTAAGAGAGAGCCGATTCAGCAGCCCTAGCCGCCCAGTAACAACCATAGGTCGACTTTGCAGATTCCAAGGAGGTTTTGGAGCTTCTAACGCCTTCCGATCTTCATTCTCGGTCTAGATCTAGCTTTTCTATTTACTCTCTTTTATTTGAACAATGTCTTTCATCTTTTCAGACTTTGTTATTCCTTTAATAATGCTAGGCTAGTAGGCTGAATACTTGTTTGGAATCGATGTGATCATGTAGACGTTTATTGTTTTATTGTGTTTGTTAGATACTGTTGGAGTGTGTTTTACTGTTTATCGTAGATCCATATTTATTAGTAATTGTTAGAAATCCAAAAATAGTGATAAATTGTAATCTAGATTAGAGGAATTTCTTGTTGTTAATTCATAGATAAATGATTACTAAGGTTGAGGGGCTAATTGTGACAATTAGCATAATTGTAGAATTAGACTATAAATAGCCCTCTCATACCTTAGAGATCATAATAACAACAATTACACAGAACATTACACATAATTTTTATAACTGTTAATTCACACACAGTTACCTTCGATTCTCTCTCAAAACACACACAAACACCAAGAACACACACTATCCAAACCGCCATTGATGAATTGAATTCAGTGATAGAAATCGTGTTATAACAAGTGGTATCAGAGCAAAACATCATTCTGATGAAGATCCATAACTGAATTCAATCACAAATTCAACAAAATCAAAATTATTTACAATTCTGTTCGTATTTTTCACCGTCTGGTTCATCAAAATTCACACTTCAAATCACATAAAATCACAATTATTTGTTCACCAATAGATTCGTGGTTATTGATAACATAATCCTGTCAAGTTTCAAGTTCCAATTCAATCTAAATCTCGAGATTGAATTTTGAGTTTTTGGCGCGAATTTTGAGGGATTTGAATCTGTTGTGTTTTGTGTTGAATTTTGTTCATAAACTTGTTGCGGACATGAATTCAATCAGTTTGCAAGTGATTTCGTGATCTAACTCCCAGTAATTCAAAAGATATTGAAGTTTTTTTTGTTGTTAATGGAGTTTTTCTGGAAAACTGATAAAATGAAGAAGATGACTCCAAAACGATCTTCACTAGGACGATCTTCCTAAGATCGTCTTAGTCGTTCAAAGCTCGTTTTTCATTCTTGTGCATTGTGGCTTGTTAGACGATCTTCATTAAGATCGTTCCTAGAAACCTAAGACGATCTTCACTCAAGACGATCTCACCTAAGACGATCTCACCTAAGACGATCTCACTCAAGACGATCTCACTCAAGACGATCTCACTCAAGACGATCTCACTCAAGACGATCTCACTCAAGACGATCTCACTCAAGACGATCTCACTCAAGACGATCTCACTCAAGACGATCTCACTCAAGACGATCTCACTCAAGACGATCTCACTCAAGACGATCTCACTCAAGACGATCTCACTCAAGACGATCTCACTCAAGACGATCTCACTCAAGACGATCTCACTCAAGACGATCTCACTCAAGACGATCTCACTCAAGACGATCTCACTCAAGACGATCTCACTCAAGACGATCTCACTCAAGACGATCTCACTCAAGACGATCTCACTCAAGACGATCTCACTCAAGACGATCTCACTCAAGACGATCTCACTCAAGACGATCTCACTCAAGACGATCTCACTCAAGACGATCTCACTCAAGACGATCTCACTCAAGACGATCTCACTCAAGACGATCTCACTCAAGACGATCTCACTCAAGACGATCTCACTCAAGACGATCTCACTCAAGACGATCTCACTCAAGACGATCTCACTCAAGACGATCTCACTCAAGACGATCTCACTCAAGACGATCTCACTCAAGACGATCTCACTCAAGACGATCTCACTCAAGACGATCTCACTCAAGACGATCTCACTCAAGACGATCTCACTCAAGACGATCTCACTCAAGACGATCTCACTCAAGACGATCTCACTCAAGACGATCTCACTCAAGACGATCTCACTCAAGACGATCTCACTCAAGACGATCTCACTCAAGACGATCTCACTCAAGACGATCTCACTCAAGACGATCTCACTCAAGACGATCTCACTCAAGACGATCTCACTCAAGACGATCTCACTCAAGACGATCTCACTCAAGACGATCTCACTCAAGACGATCTCACTCAAGACGATCTCACTCAAGACGATCTCACTCAAGACGATCTCACTCAAGACGATCTCACTCAAGACGATCTCACTCAAGACGATCTCACTCAAGACGATCTCACTCAAGACGATCTCACTCAAGACGATCTCACTCAAGACGATCTCACTCAAGACGATCTCACTCAAGACGATCTCACTCAAGACGATCTCACTCAAGACGATCTCACTCAAGACGATCTCACTCAAGACGATCTCACTCAAGACGATCTCACTCAAGACGATCTCACTCAAGACGATCTCACTCAAGACGATCTCACTCAAGACGATCTCACTCAAGACGATCTCACTCAAGACGATCTCACTCAAGACGATCTCACTCAAGACGATCTCACTCAAGACGATCTCACTCAAGACGATCTCACTCAAGACGATCTCACTCAAGACGATCTCCTCAAGACGATCTCACTCAAGACGATCTCACTCAAGACGATCTCACTCAAGACGATCTCCTCAAGACGATCTCACTCAAGACGATCTACTCAAGACGATCTCACTCAAGACGATCTCCTCAAGACGATCTCACTCAAGACGATCTACTCAAGACGATCTCACTCAAGACGATCTCCTCAAGACGATCTCACTCAAGACGATCTACTCAAGACGATCTCACTCAAGACGATCTCCTCAAGACGATCTCACTCAAGACGATCTACTCAAGACGATCTCACTCAAGACGATCTCCTCAAGACGATCTCACTCAAGACGATCTACTCAAGACGATCTCACTCAAGACGATCTCACTCAAGACGATCTCACTCAAGACGATCTCCTCAAGACGATCTCACCTCAAGACGATCTCACTCAAGACGATCTCCTCAAGACGATCTCACTCAAGACGATCTCACTCAAGACGATCTCACTCAAGACGATCTCACTCAAGACGATCTCACTCAAGACGATCTCACTCAAGACGATCTCACTCAAGACGATCTCACTCAAGACGATCTCACTCAAGACGATCTCACTCAAGACGATCTCACTCAAGACGATCTCACTCAAGACGATCTCACTCAAGACGATCTCACTCAAGACGATCTCACTCAAGACGATCTCACTCAAGACGATCTCACTCAAGACGATCTCACTCAAGACGATCTCACTCAAGACGATCTCACTCAAGACGATCTCACTCAAGACGATCTCACTCAAGACGATCTCACTCAAGACGATCTCACTCAAGACGATCTCACTCAAGACGATCTCACTCAAGACGATCTCACTCAAGACGATCTCACTCAAGACGATCTCACTCAAGACGATCTCACTCAAGACGATCTCACTCAAGACGATCTCACTCAAGACGATCTCACTCAAGACGATCTCACTCAAGACGATCTCACTCAAGACGATCTCACTCAAGACGATCTCACTCAAGACGATCTCACTCAAGACGATCTCACTCAAGACGATCTCACTCAAGACGATCTCACTCAAGACGATCTCACTCAAGACGATCTCACTCAAGACGATCTCACTCAAGACGATCTCACTCAAGACGATCTCACTCAAGACGATCTCACTCAAGACGATCTCACTCAAGACGATCTCACTCAAGACGATCTCACTCAAGACGATCTCACTCAAGACGATCTCACTCAAGACGATCTCACTCAAGACGATCTCACTCAAGACGATCTCACTCAAGACGATCTCACTCAAGACGATCTCACTCAAGACGATCTCACTCAAGACGATCTCACTCAAGACGATCTCACTCAAGACGATCTCACTCAAGACGATCTCACTCAAGACGATCTCACTCAAGACGATCTCACTCAAGACGATCTCACTCAAGACGATCTCACTCAAGACGATCTCACTCAAGACGATCTCACTCAAGACGATCTCACTCAAGACGATCTCACTCAAGACGATCTCACTCAAGACGATCTCACTCAAGACGATCTCACTCAAGACGATCTCACTCAAGACGATCTCACTCAAGACGATCTCACTCAAGACGATCTCACTCAAGACGATCTCACTCAAGACGATCTCACTCAAGACGATCTCACTCAAGACGATCTCACTCAAGACGATCTCACTCAAGACGATCTCACTCAAGACGATCTCACTCAAGACGATCTCACTCAAGACGATCTCACTCAAGACGATCTCACTCAAGACGATCTCACTCAAGACGATCTCACTCAAGACGATCTCACTCAAGACGATCTCACTCAAGACGATCTCACTCAAGACGATCTCACTCAAGACGATCTCACCTCAAGACGATCTCACTCAAGACGATCTCACTCAAGACGATCTCACTCAAGACGATCTCACTCAAGACGATCTCACTCAAGACGATCTCCTCAAGACGATCTCACTCAAGACGATCTCACTCAAGACGATCTCACTCAAGACGATCTCACTCAAGACGATCTCACTCAAGACGATCTCCTCAAGACGATCTCACTCAAGACGATCTCACTCAAGACGATCTCACTCAAGACGATCTCCTCAAGACGATCTCACTCAAGACGATCTCACTCAAGACGATCTCACTCAAGACGATCTCATCAAGACGATCTCCAATGGGAGATGTTGGAACACAGATCAAGCAACATCAAAATCTGACCAAGTTCACCATTCATACTCTTTATGAATCTTTCAAACTCAATGAAAACCAAGTCCTAAACAAAGCTTCATCAAACAAAATGCCAGAAGTTGTATCTTCTGATCCTTTGGCATTGATAGTTGAGAAGAAGATTTCTGAAGCTCTTAACAGGCAAATGGTAGTTGTTTCTTCGTCTGATGAGGAGGGAGATGATCTGATGGCTACAAGAGATGGTGTTTCAGATGAACTATATCAAGCTCTTGCCGCGGTAACAAAGCATTTCAAGAGGAAATTTTACAAAGCGAGGCCAACAAACAACAATCTCCGCACTTCTTCTACAAGTGCATTTCCCAAGAAGGAACACTATCATCCAAGGAGTAATGAGCAAGGTGAAGCTAATGGATCAAGGTATGGTGAAAAGAAGGAAATTTATGAGAAACAAGTTGTTGAGAAGGGTAAGGCATCAGACAAAAAGTGCTACAATTGTGGTATTCCTGGACATTTTGCTGTTGATTGCAAACAACCTCGAAAGCGGAACTATGAGTATTACAAGCAGAAGATGCTGTTAGCCAAACAAGTCGAAGCAGGACATGCATTGCTAGCTGAAGATGACAAATGGCTGTTACTCACAGATGATGAAGATCAAGATCTCTCTGCTAATGTTTGCTATATGGCAAGGTTGGCCAAGAACAAAGTCTTTAAAGAAGAAAGCACTGATGATGAATACCCAGATGATGAGGTAAATCTCGACTCTACTTTTTCTTTGATTAAGGACAAAGAGTCATGTAGATTAGCCCTATCAGATTTAACAACTCATATCAATTCTTTAGCCAACAAAAACAAAAAGTTGAAAAATAGTATTTCATTTTCTAAAAGTGAATTTTCAAAACTTCTGGAAGAACATTCAAAATTACTTTTTGAACATGATGCTATTAAACAAGATTTTCAAGCATACAAAGATGAGATGTTGGTCAAAGAATGTGAGTTGAATGTCTCTCCTGATTCTAAGTTATTACAAAAATGTCAAAATCTTGAAAAGACCATTCATGATCTTGAAAAGGCCAATCAAGATCTTGAAATTCAAAAGACCAATGAATGGCTTCGGGCAAATGCAAGACAAATGGATGTTGATATTCTTAATAAAAAGCTCCAAGAAGCTAAACCAAACAATGTTGAATTCGAAAGGAAGATTTCTGATTTAAATCATAATTGTTTTCTAAAAGGCATTGAGATTGAGAATCTTGAAAAACAAGTTGAGGAATTTAAAAAGAATATACTTTTCTATCAAGAAAAGTTATATAAAGTTGAACAAAATCCTCTCTTGAATTTCACTGCCTATTTCAACAAGTCAAAAATTGACAAAACAAGTTGAGGAATTTAAAAAGAATATACTTTTCTATCAAGAAAAGTTATATAAAGTTGAACAAAATCCTCTCTTGAATTTCACTGCCTATTTCAACAAGTCAAAAATTGACAAAACAGAACTTCTTCTAGGGTTGGGATTTAAGAATATCACACCATTGCAAAAAGCCAAAGAGGGAATTGAACCCTTGTATGATGAAAAATTCCTACGACTTGGTATGATACAACAATTTATTCGTCCATTGAATGACGAATTTGAGACTGATGAAGTTGAGAGAATACCAAAACAAGAATTTTTGGTTAATTATGATGCAATAAATGATTCATACAAAACAAAAGAATCTTCAATTTTCAAATTGGAAGAAATTGAATCAAATTTTCAAAACCAAGAATCTGTCTGTACTCCACCTAAACCAACTAAAATGTATTTTCCAACCACATTTTTGGAAAAACAAATAGAAGGTTTACAACAAAAGGTAGAATCTCAACAAAAAGTTATTGATCATCTCAAGTCTCAAAGTCCGAATTCAGAGGATAAATGTATTGTTGTTGATACTAAGAAAGTTTGTGAGATTGCTTCTACTCAAACTGACCAAAGTGCTTTAGTAGACAATTCTACACAAACTACTTGTGATTCATCTACCAATACCTCTACTCAATTTTTTGTGAAACCAAAGATGTGTCAGTTCAAGTTGACCTAATTTCCGAGACTAACCATGATGTGAAGTTGGACACCAAGATTCCTGATTTTTCAAAATTTTCAACTAAATCTGAAATTAATCAATCTCCATTGAAATTTTCTTTTTCAAAAGATTTCACGAAAGATGATTTTGATAAATTCATGGAGGGAGAATATGTTTTTGATTCAGAAACTGAGAAAAAGATTGAATCTACCAAAATCAAAGTGAAAACAAAAGTGGAATCACAAAAACCATTGTCCAAAGCTCCAACTTCATATTACTCAAAGAAACGAGTTAAGACCAAACTCGTCGAGACTGAACCAAAGACCATTAAATTAGAAACCTTTATTGCTACCCCTGTGAAACATGTCAAAAAGGAACAAGCTGAGACCCCACACAGGACAAAGTACACCAAAGTGAAACTTCCGAAAGACTACCCTAATGCTTCTCAATCTAGCTCTCAATCTAGTTCTATTCCTAAGGTGTCTAAGTCTAGCACAATTTCGCTAACTAAGGATGCATCAAATGGTACAACTAGATATAGGGATAGATATGGATGGTTTTCTCATGATAAACCAAAGAAGCAAGAAGTTTCCTCACCTCCAAAAGATTCCAAAAAGATGAAAGTGTTTAAAACTTCTAGTTCTAATCTTCTTAAATTCAATTCAACAGGTGGAAAGAGCATAACTAGTGGTGCTAGATGGGTTGCTAAGACATTAGTACCTAAGATCACTAGTAATCAAAAGGATGTTGAGAAAAAGAAGAAAACAAAAAGGAGAAAGCATGTTAATAGGAGGAAGGGTGTTCATGTTAGTAAAAACAATTTTTCTTTGTTAAATAATGTTGAAAATGCCAAGGCAAGGCCTTGTGAGCTTGTAAACAATCTTAATTCCCGTACTTGTGTGACTGAAGTTGATGCTTGTAGACATGTTACTTTTAATTCTCATGTGAATGTTCGTACTTTTTATTCAAATGTGTTTGTTGATAATGTGCTTGTCAATGCTTATGTTGATTCAAAAACATGTTTGAATGCGATTCCTAAGTTATATACCCTGCCTGTTTTAACTAACCATAAAGGACCCGTCTTCAAGTGGGTACCTAAAAACGGTTAAATTTCTTTGATTGCAGGAAATAACCATCTGTGTTTGGATACTCGATTCCGGGTGTTCGAAGCACATGACTGGAAATAAATCTTTGCTCAAGAATTTTGTTGAAAGATTCATGGGAACAGTTCGCTTTGGAAACAACAATTTCGCTCCTATCTTAGGTTATGGAGACATTGAAAGAAATGGAATTATCATCAAGAAAGTTCACTATGTTGAAGGATTAAGTCACAACTTGTTCAGTGTTGGACAATTCTGTGATAACAATCTTCAAGTTCTGTTTCGAAAATCTCTTTGCAAAGTCCAAACTCTAGATGGAGTTGATATTCTTTGTGGTGACCGTGATGATAATCTTTTTACCGTCAATCTCGATGATAATCAACCAACCGATAATATTTGTCTCATTTCAAAGGCTACTTCAAAGAATTCTTGGTTATGGCATAGAAGGCTTTCTCATCTGAATTTTCAAACCATCAATACTTTAGTCAACAAGCATCTTGTTAAAGGCTTACCTGACTATAAGTATGAAAGTGAGCATGTTTGTCCTTCTTGTGCTGTTGGGAAGATTAAGAGAGCTTCTCATAAACCGAAGAAATCTCCAAATTCTTTAGCACCTCTTCATTTGCTTCACATGGATCTTTGTGGGCCGATGAAAGTACAAAGCCGAAATGGGAAGAAATACATCTTGGTTATTGTTGATGATTATTCAAGATATACTTGGGTCAAGTTCCTTGCATCCAAAGATGAAACAACTCAGATGTTGATAGATTTCATCACTAATACTCAAGTAAATCTTCAACTTCCAGTTCGTTACATCCGTTCGGATAACGGAACTGAGTTCAAGAATGCTGTTTTTGATGAATTCTGCAAATCCAAAGGTATTACTCATCAATTCTCAGCAGTTCGCACCCCACAACAAAACGGTGTTGTTGAAAGGAGAAATCGATCGCTGGTGGAAGCAGCAAGGACAATGCTTGCTTATTCCAAATTGCCATCCAATATGTGGGCTGAAGCTGTTGACACTGCATGTCACACTCAGAATCGGTCCATTATCAATCAGCGTTTCGAAAAGACTCCTTATGAGGTTATTAACAAACGCAAACCCAACATCAACTACTTTCATATATTTGGGTGTGTTTGTTATACTTTGAATGATCGGGAGAATCTTGGAAAGTTCGAGAAGAAAGGTGATGAAGGATATTTTGTTGGTTATTCCAAAACATCAATTGCCTATCGAATCTATAATCGTCGAACCAACACAATTCAAGAAACAATGAATGTTTGGTTTGATGAGATGTCAGGCATGATTTTTGAGCAAGAAGGTTTGCTGCCAACAAGTAATGATCCAAGAACTTCAAGTACTTCTACAAGGAATTCTACCTTAGCTTCAAAATTCAAGAAGTTTCCAACTCCAACAAGTGATGAATTAGATATTCTTTTTGAAGAATTCTATAATTCAAAACCGATTCATGATCAAGAACCTCAGGTCATTGTTGAACCAATTCAAAACAATGAACCTCTTCATAACAACGATCCAGTTCCTGACAATATTCATGAATCTTCATCAAGTTCTTCAGAGCAAGAATTTTCTTCTACTGATACTTCTCCACCATCCTCTCCTGATAATGCTTCTCAAGTGAATGTTCAAGAACAACCTTCTCGATTAACTCAGACAACAAATCCATTAAACACTCCAAATGTGTATGTACCACTTGATTTTGATCATCCAGCTTATGAGGAAAGAGTTATACCAAGTTATGACTCCATCTCTCAACAAAACTCAAGTTTTAATGATGGTGAAGTTGATCTTCAACAACAAGATCCTCTTCCTCATGCTCACAAGTGGACACGTATGCAGAAAGACCATCCTACTGATCAAATAATTGGAGATCCACAAGCAGGAGTAACTACTCGTACCTCAGTAAATGAGTGTCTTGTTGCACTTTCTCTTAGCAACATCGAACCCAAAACCGTATCTGAAGCTCTTCGTGATCCAGAGTGGGTTAAGGCAATGCAAGATGAACTCGCGCAATTTGAAAGACTGAAGGTATGGAGATTAGTTCCAAATCCTAGAAAAGATGATCCAATAGGAACAAAGTGGATATTCAAAAACAAAAAGGATGAGAATGGAGTGGTAGTAAGGAATAAAGCTCGACTTGTTGCAAAGGGTTATTGCCAACAACCAGGTGTTGACTTCGACGAAACTTTTGCTCCAGTAGCAAGAATGGAGGCCATTCGGATATTCTTAGCTTATGCCGCATTCAGAAACTTTACTGTGTTTCAAATGGATGTGAAGACTGCTTTCTTGAATGGTGACCTCAAAGAAGAAGTTTACGTTGATCAACCGGAAGGTTTTGTTGATCCTCAAAGGCCAAACCATGTCTACAGGTTAGACAAGGCTCTCTACGGTCTTAAGCAAGCACCCCGAGCATGGTATGATTCTTTAACTACTTTCTTACTAAGAGGTGGCTTTACCAAAGGCACAATTGACCCTACCTTGTTCATTCGCAAACAAGGTAAGCACGTTCTACTTGTTCAAATATATGTTGATGACATTATCTTTGGGTCGACCAGTCAAACATTTTGCCGAAACTTTTCATCTCTTATGGTTAATCATTTTGAAATGAGTATGATTGGGGAAATGAATTACTTTTTGGGTCTTCAAATCAAACAGTTACCAACTGGTATTTTTATATCACAAGGTAAATACATAAATGACATGTTGAAAAAGTTTGATATGACTTCATGTTCTTCAATATCTACCCCAATGGCTGCTCGAACAAACATAAATGCTGACACAAATGGGAAACCATTTGACCAAAAGAGATATCGAAGTATGATTGGTTCGTTGTTGTACCTAACAGCATCTCGACCAGATATAATGTTTGCAACATGTATGTGTGCTAGATATCAAGCTGCTCCAACTGATTTACATTATCAAGCTGTGAAACGAATCTTTCGTTATCTGAAGGGGACACCCGATTTAGGTCTCTGGTATCCAAGGGATACTGGATTCAATCTAACTGCATATTCAGATGCAGATCATGCTGGTTGTAAACTTGATCGCAAGAGCACTTCCGGTACTCTACAATTTTTAGGTGATAAAATTGTGAGTTGGTCTTCCAAGAAACAGAATTGTGTGTCTCTATCAACGGCTGAAGCAGAATATGTGGCTGCGGCTAGTTGTTGTGCTCAAGTTTTATGGATGAAGACACAACTAACTGATTATGGTCTGAAATATGATCATATCCCTATCTATTGTGATTCTCAGAGTGCCATTGCCATTGCAGTCAACTCAGTAAACCACTCTCGCTCAAAGCATATTGATGTTAGATATCATTTTCTCAAAGATCATATTGAGAAAGGTGACATCGAGCTCTACTTTGTGGGTACTGACATTCAACTTGCAGATTTGTTCACAAAACCACTGGATGAAAAGAGGTTTAACTTTCTTATCTCCAAGCTAGGTATGTTAAATCTTAAACCTTAACTCTTTTGAAGGAATTCTTGACACATTCCAGAAAACCAAAATACAAAATTGCATATTTTCAAAAATAAACAAAAAGATTTTTATTTTCAGTGGCTTGCATATACTATGTATGCAACCCGTTCTTAAATGATATATTTATTGGTAGAGTGTTTTTTACATTCTAAGTTTTTGTTATTATACATACAAATTGATATAAGATAACAAGGAATCGAACGCCTTTGTGTACTTCCAAGTGTTCTTATATGCATATGTATGTGTGATAGCAATCAAGATGCTCAAATAAAGTTTTCAAAACTATCAATTGTTGATATGAGACACAAAGGATCGAACGCCTTTGTGTACTTCCAAGTGTTCTTATATGCATATGTATGTGTGATAGCAATCAAGATGCTCAAATAAAGTTTTCAAAACTATCAATTGTTGATATGAGACACAAAGGATCGAACGCCTTTGTGTACTTCCAAGTGTTCTTATATGCATATGTATGTGTGATAGCAATCAAGATGCTCAAATAAAGTTTTCAAAACTATCAATTGTTGATATGAGACACAAAGGATCGAACGCCTTTGTGTACTCCCTAGCTGTCTTACTCTCAACATTGTTGTTGACTTTAGACTCTCAAAGATTTTTCTGAAAATATCACAACAAAGATTTTACTACTTCTGATCTCACAAAACCAATTTTTGCTCCACCATTCAATGAAAAACTTTTTGATCTATTCTTGCATAGATTAAGGAGGAGTTTGTGATTTCAAACACTTTCAAAACTTCAAATGTGTGCCAAATTTTTTTTTCACACATATGATGTTTTTCCAATGATTTTTAATCAAATGGAGTTCGGTGATTAGTTTGCACATGAGTGATAAGTATTTCTCAAAATTTACTCCATGAATTTCATCATCGCCGATGAATTCTAACCCCGGAGTATTCACTTCTTTCATTAGATAGTGAGGGTATTTTGAGTGATGTTGTTTTCATGCAAATAGGATGGAGGGAGTAAAGTTGAAAAGTGAGAGGGTAAGGTGATATGATGTGAGAAAGGGCTAAAAGAAACAAAAGCCCTCCCTAAAATTCTCAAAAAGCCGGGTAAACACGTCCCTATCGGATTTCATTTGTTGATTTCTCGATATTGAAAAAGGGCGACATTCTGCTCCAGTCCCCGACTTCATTTTGATCACGATGTGTCTAGAGCTATCTTGTTTGGTCATTAATTTGATCATCATTCATTTGTATTAGAACACATTCGAGTCATATCTTTGTGATATAATTGCTTATCTTTGTGATAAAGCCGGAACATTCGTAGTGATATCTCAATTGATTATTTGATATACGATGATCGAATGAAAATTGCTTATCTTTGTGATATAATTGCTTATCTTTGTGATATAATTGCTTATCTTTGTGATATAATTGCTTATCTTTGTGATATAATTGACTTATTTGATCACGATGTGTCTAGAGCTATATTAATTGATCATTAATTTGATTATTCTTCACTTTAGGACACATTCGAGTCATATCTTTGTGATATAATTGCTTATCTTTGTGATATAGCAGGAACATTCGTAGTGATATCTCAATTGATATTCCACGATGATCGAATGGAAATCCTACCAATGCTAACATCTTTTCCAATGTTGAACGTAGGTCTCATGATTACATTTATGTGATTATTGAGTTAACAAGAAGTCTAAGTGACCTCGGTTTTCCCTAAAAAGTCTTTAAGGATAAAATTGTGGTTATCAAATGCTTCGGTAGTGTTAACCATGATTTATATTCTTTGAAGCAATCTCGTGGTTGCAAAGCCGCAGACTGAACTATGTTAGAGAATTGTTTTGTGCATATCTCAATGATACATAGGAAATCCGAAAAATGTTATACATTTCAATCGGTCATTTCATTAATCCTTTCGATTTTTGAACATGCTAACGGATCATTCTTATCCGGTTTCATTTCTCACGGAGATTTCCACATTTCTATTGACTCTTCATTTGGAAGATGTTGATATTGAAAAAGGGCGACATTCTGCTCCAGTCCCCGACTTCATTTTGATCACGATGTGTCTAGAGCTATCTTGTTTGGTCATTAATTTGATCATCATTCATTTGTATTAGAACACATTCGAGTCATATCTTTGTGATATAATTGCTTATCTTTGTGATATAGCCGGAACATTCGTAGTGATATCTCAATTGATATTTGATATGGAAATCCTTATCTTTGTGATATAATTGCTTATCTTTGTGATATAATTGCTTATCTTTGTGATATAATTGCTTATCTTTGTGATATAATTGCTTATCTTTGTGATATAATTGCTTATCTTTGTGATATAATTGCTTATCTTTGTGATATAATTGCTTATCTTTGTGATATAATTGCTTATCTTTGTGATATAATTGCTTATCTTTGTGATATAATTGCTTATCTTTGTGATATAATTGCTTATCTTTGTGATATAATTGCTTATCTTTGTGATATAATTGCTTATCTTTGTGATATAATTGCTTATCTTTGTGATATAATTGCTTATCTTTGTGATATAATTGCTTATCTTTGTGATATAATTGCTTATCTTTGTGATATAATTGCTTATCTTTGTGATATAATTGCTTATCTTTGTGATATAATTGCTTATCTTTGTGATATAATTGCTTATCTTTGTGATATAATTGCTTATCTTTGTGATATAATTGCTTATCTTTGTGATATAATTGCTTATCTTTGTGATATAATTGCTTATCTTTGTGATATAATTGCTTATCTTTGTGATATAATTGCTTATCTTTGTGATATAATTGCTTATCTTTGTGATATAATTGCTTATCTTTGTGATATAATTGCTTATCTTTGTGATATAATTGCTTATCTTTGTGATATAATTGCTTATCTTTGTGATATAATTGCTTATCTTTGTGATATAATTGCTTATCTTTGTGATATAATTGCTTATCTTTGTGATATAATTGCTTATCTTTGTGATATAATTGCTTATCTTTGTGATATAATTGCTTATCTTTGTGATATAATTGCTTATCTTTGTGATATAATTGCTTATCTTTGTGATATAATTGCTTATCTTTGTGATATAATTGCTTATCTTTGTGATATAATTGCTTATCTTTGTGATATAATTGCTTATCTTTGTGATATAATTGCTTATCTTTGTGATATAATTGCTTATCTTTGTGATATAATTGCTTATCTTTGTGATATAATTGCTTATCTTTGTGATATAATTGCTTATCTTTGTGATATAATTGCTTATCTTTGTGATATAATTGCTTATCTTTGTGATATAATTGCTTATCTTTGTGATATAATTGCTTATCTTTGTGATATAATTGCTTATCTTTGTGATATAATTGCTTATCTTTGTGATATAATTGCTTATCTTTGTGATATAATTGCTTATCTTTGTGATATAATTGCTTATCTTTGTGATATAATTGCTTATCTTTGTGATATAATTGCTTATCTTTGTGATATAATTGCTTATCTTTGTGATATAATTGCTTATCTTTGTGATATAATTGCTTATCTTTGTGATATAATTGCTTATCTTTGTGATATAATTGCTTATCTTTGTGATATAATTGCTTATCTTTGTGATATAATTGCTTATCTTTGTGATATAATTGCTTATCTTTGTGATATAATTGCTTATCTTTGTGATATAATTGCTTATCTTTGTGATATAATTGCTTATCTTTGTGATATAATTGCTTATCTTTGTGATATAATTGCTTATCTTTGTGATATAATTGCTTATCTTTGTGATATAATTGCTTATCTTTGTGATATAATTGCTTATCTTTGTGATATAATTGCTTATCTTTGTGATATAATTGCTTATCTTTGTGATATAATTGCTTATCTTTGTGATATAATTGCTTATCTTTGTGATATAATTGCTTATCTTTGTGATATAATTGCTTATCTTTGTGATATAATTGCTTATCTTTGTGATATAATTGCTTATCTTTGTGATATAATTGCTTATCTTTGTGATATAATTGCTTATCTTTGTGATATAATTGCTTATCTTTGTGATATAATTGCTTATCTTTGTGATATAATTGCTTATCTTTGTGATATAATTGCTTATCTTTGTGATATAATTGCTTATCTTTGTGATATAATTGCTTATCTTTGTGATATAATTGCTTATCTTTGTGATATAATTGCTTATCTTTGTGATATAATTGCTTATCTTTGTGATATAATTGCTTATCTTTGTGATATAATTGCTTATCTTTGTGATATAATTGCTTATCTTTGTGATATAATTGCTTATCTTTGTGATATAATTGCTTATCTTTGTGATATAATTGCTTATCTTTGTGATATAATTGCTTATCTTTGTGATATAATTGCTTATCTTTGTGATATAATTGCTTATCTTTGTGATATAATTGCTTATCTTTGTGATATAATTGCTTATCTTTGTGATATAATTGCTTATCTTTGTGATATAATTGCTTATCTTTGTGATATAATTGCTTATCTTTGTGATATAATTGCTTATCTTTGTGATATAATTGCTTATCTTTGTGATATAATTGCTTATCTTTGTGATATAATTGCTTATCTTTGTGATATAATTGCTTATCTTTGTGATATAATTGCTTATCTTTGTGATATAATTGCTTATCTTTGTGATATAATTGCTTATCTTTGTGATATAATTGCTTATCTTTGTGATATAATTGCTTATCTTTGTGATATAATTGCTTATCTTTGTGATATAATTGCTTATCTTCATGATGTATCAATAGTTTCTTTGGTCACTAGATTTTCACTAGACTTTAGGTGATTGAAATTTTGATTTTAAAAAGGGGGAATCTGAATTGACGTCAAAGATAAGAATGAAACCGAAGATGAAAAGATTTTCACTCAAGATGCTTCAAAAGTTCAAAGATGCTCCAAAATGTTTATAATCATGGATTGAGGGGGAGCATGATTACTTCGTAAGAATTTCATCCAAACCTCATTCAATTGCTTACTCTCCAAAGTGTTCGAATTGATATGACAAAGATCAAAGCTTCAAAAAGGATCAAAGATTGGTTAGAAGATTCAAGTCAAAGAAGTAAAAACTTTAACAGAGTCTTCATCAAACACACTTCATTCAAGAATTAAAACTGAAGAATTGAAAAGTTGAATTTCACTCAAGAATCGAAGATTGAAACATTCGAAACCAAGATTTATACCTTCCGCATTTCAAAAGACAACTCTGATTCATGATTAAACAATTCTCGAAGATTCAAGTTCAAGAATAAAACTGAAGAATTGAAAAGTTGAATTTCACTCAAGAATCGAAGATTGAAACATTCGAAACCAAGATTTATACCTTCCGCATTTCAAAAGACAACTCTGATTCATGATTTAACAATTCTCGAAGATTCAAGTCACACACATTTGTTTGACTTCATTATTCTCTTTATTCAAGACTCACACGCATTCATTATTCTCTATTCTAAAAGAACATTGAGAATCCTCACATGATTTAACTTCAAGAAGTTCAAGACCAAGATCAAGACTGAATCAAGTTCTCCAAAGACAAAAGAGAATGCTTTGAAGACTTGTTTCAACACACCAATTGTCTTCACCACCGGGCTCATCAAATTCATTCCTACAAGACAATATAACACGTACTTCATTACAATGTATCACTAAGGGGGAGAATGTTAGAAATCCAAAAATAGTGATAAATTGTAATCTAGATTAGAGGAATTTCTTGTTGTTAATTCATAGATAAATGATTACTAAGGTTGAGGGGCTAATTGTGACAATTAGCATAATTGTAGAATTAGACTATAAATAGCCCTCTCATACCTTAGAGATCATAATAACAACAATTACACAGAACATTACACATAATTTTTATAACTGTTAATTCACACACAGTTACCTTCGATTCTCTCTCAAAACACACACAAACACCAAGAACACACACTATCCAAACCGCTATTGATGAATTGAATTCAGTGATAGAAATCGTGTTATAACAGTAATTCATGTTGCTATTGGTTTTATATCTGAACATATTAGTTTAATTCTGATGGTTGTCTATGATCATACACTAGGACTAATATAATAAGACAGAAAACAACTAGTCGGTCTATAACTAGGAGTAAAAAGCGATTCACTTGTAACTGAGGGATCCAGAACCATAGTAACTAGGATGAATTGAATATGATGCTTAACAATGTCAGACGCGATGCTTTGACTTGGAAACGAGCACTGTGGTCACCGGAGAGAATTATATCTAGTCATGGCTTAAGAGCCGGGTAATTAAAAGATGAACTAGTAACACAAACTTTAGGTCATTAATGCTTAAACAGTGAATCTAATGAGAATTTTTTTATAGAGTAGTGTGAGTCTAGGGACAGCACTAGTAACTTAGGCAAAGTGAATCTAACGAGAATCTGGGACGTGATTAAGTTTCCAACAGTCTAACAAACCGGTAGAATAGTATTTGGTCGTACCATGAGATCTGAGATGTCCAAACAAGTATTTTAATTTTATTACTGTTATTTGCTTTTCTCAAACTATTTTCAGACTGAGCCTCTCGCTGAATAAGCGGTTGCGGATTTTATTTACTCTTTATTGCATTAGTATAATAGGAAATCGTGACAACCCCAAAGCGCTAGAATTACACACATTATTAGATTAGGTAGTGCAATGCATCCCTGCGAACGATCACTAGACTATATTACATTGACCGGGTTCTCTGCCCATTAGTGTGGTTGTGTTTTAAGATAGTTTGTACAACATTTTATAAATTTAAAGACCGAAATAAAAACCACCATCAAGGAGCGGTGCTCTTTTACACCAACTATGATAGTGTGATGTGATTGTCGAAGCTAGTTCGACTCGTGTTAGGGTTTCAGCCGATTTAATGATCATACCGAATGAATGGGGTTTCCTCTCCTTATATAGGAGAGAGTAATCTTGGGGAGGAAGTTAGGGTTTTAACCCTAATTAGGATTTGGCATATCTAGGATATATTTATCCGATTTAGTTGCCATCTATATCCCTTTATAATTGGGATATAAATTAATATAATTTAGGAAAGAATTTAGGTTTGTCCCTAACCATTTAATTATTATTAACACCTCCGGGCATAGGCCCTTCGTGTAGGTGCTTCGTAAAGAGTACCCTTTGCACTGTGGTCCGAAGGGGTACATCGTCAAGCCCCCCAGTCTAATATTATAGACTGCTAAGGCTATGATTTTAGACAATATTTCTCATGCTCTTGGATATTTCTTCGAAGGTAATCTTGGGATACACGTATTCCTGCTCCTTTAAATGTACTTTCCTTTCTTCTTTCTTCACTTTATTTCCGTTTTGCTTTCTAGGTAACTCTCTTTATTCCCTTTTTCTTTATCGATAATGACGAAGGTAGGTATTAAATCCATGTTCTCCTTCGTACTTCTTGAAAAAATTAGGGCTTTCTGATTGCCTAATCAAGCCCTTCAGCTGATTCGAAGGGTTCTTATCATTTGGGGCCTTTGTAAGGTTTCGGATAAGGTGTTTTTCAAGGATGCTCTTAATATGGGCTTTTACAAAGATCGGCTGTTTTGTTTTAGGGACCCTTGATCTTTGAATCTCACTTTTCTGTGATGTGGATTTACTGAGATCAGTGAGTCTTGTAACGGAGGAAATTGAGAACATTCTTATGGTATGAATAATCATGAAGTGCTATGCTTCTGATTTGGTGATGTAATGGTGTAACTTCGGATGTATCTTTGCATCTTTTGTTATGCATAATGTAGACAACCGGTGGTGTATCCTTCATACCAGAGGTCGTATTTTTGTTGCGTCAGGTTTTTCTACTTCGTCGAGACTTTTACATGTGTCGCATTGTTGAGTAACTTTGTGCGTTAATGAGCTTGATGTCCGTTACTTTTACTTGTCATGTGGTTGTGTCCTTGTTCCGTAGACCACATGGTTATCTTCTTATGATTTTTCCCTTTGATATAGGGCATATGTTGTAGACTTTAGGGATTTTGCTTCTCGTTACGTGGAGAAGGCATTGCTGATGTTTTAGAGTTACGTGGGATATGTTCTTCATATATTGTCGATTCTGATGTCTTTGGATGACTATTCTTTTCTTGTAATTATCTATGAAGGTACTAGAGGTATCCTCGTTGTTATGGGAGGTTTCTTTGAGGTTCCCAAGAGATCCCCTTTTTTTCTGATTTTGGTAGTGGTTTATGTAGGCCACTATCCTTTGTTGACTCTTTCAAGCTTTTTTATGCCCTTCGGGTGATGAATTGAGTCAATTTCATTTGTGCTAGAATCCCTGACAAGGATACCACTGTTTGGGGTGTGATTGAATCCCTGCAAGGCTATCTGTTTACTAGGTTGTAGCTTTTCTAACTCCTTTCACTATAGAGCTAGTTTTATCCCTCTTCCTTAATAGCTCTCTCTGTGCGGTATACCTTCAATTCAACAAGTGCTTGCTAATAGTCTTTTTATTATTCGTAAGTCCTTTCTTTAGGCTTCGAGTATATATTATGAAGAGATCATCATTCCGAGCTACCTTTTTATTGCTTTGAAGTTGTCTCTGGACCTTCGGGGGCGCATATATGTCCTCCGTGTGGTCGTGCAGAAGTTTGCTGGAAATTTGAAGGTCCATCCAGCGTATATGCACGGTATCGAGGGTACCACCATTCGATTATTCCGTGTCTCACATTTGCTTACGGTCTGCATGGTATCGAAGGCGATCACCTTCGTATTTTCCATGTTTTTTCGTTGGTGCATGCTTCGTTATGAAAGTTTTGTTCTTCCAATTACGATTTGGCTATATGTTATGTAGGCGTCCCTATCATACATTGAGCCGTAGTAGCATGTCTTTTATTGGTAAATGGATACGTACGTGGTAAGATAAATAATACAATAGGGAGCAACCCTTCGTAATGGTTAAAGATGAGGGTGTGTTCACCGCTTTCTGACCTTATTCGGGCCATAGGTTTTACGACGTTGGACATATAAGTCTCTTTGTCGTGTACAAAATAATTCTAACCATTAGGTCGTATATTCATGATTTTGGTCCCTTCGAGGGTGGAACCTTTATATCATGCCTTCTTTAAACCTCAGTACTCACATATGAAGAACTCCATAAGTTAGCCATTACGAAGCTTGCCTAAACTTTGTAGTTAAGCCATTACGCCATTTAAACAACTGTTGTAGTTAAGCCATGCCTTCTTTAAACCTCAGTACTCACATATGAACAACTCCATAAATTAGCCATTACGAAGCTTGTCTAAACTTTGTAGTTAAGCCATTACGCCATTTAAACAACTGTCAAATGTGAGTTGAGATCAAAGAGTTAGTGTAAGTCCCCCGGGTCTTACCGAACCGAGATTGACTTAAGGATATGTCGAGGTGCGGAATTCCTCGAGATAACCCACGGTTTCTATATCTACTTTTTATGATATATATATATATATCACTATATATATGATGTGAATAGGATATCGAGTCTCAAACAAACATTAAGATATCCGGATATATGTATCCGTATATGTAACACCCCGACTATAGCGGAAACACGAGATGCCACAGAACGACATGGTACAAAAGATTTAAGTAACAAACATCAACATAAAGTTTCAAAAGCCATTCGAATTCAAAAGGTAACAAGTTCAAGTGGACGTTTAATAAACATTACATAACCAAATTCATAATCAAAATATCAAATGTTTGCGTTACTAGTCCAACATGCAACAAATAGACACATCGTCCAAGGAGCGGTCCAAAAGCTAACCTACTGCCCTAGACCTGAAAAGCATGAAGAAAAAAGTGTCAACTACGAGAGTTGAGTGAGTTCATAGGATTATGCTAACAACACACATATATTTAATCCAATTCAAGAAAGAATAAGTCATAAATTTCCAAGAGTTCCATCATACTGTCCATACCCAAACCGTATGTTCAATCCACAATTTCCATCCATAATATAATATCAATACCTCTGCGTCAATGGTAAGATTACCATGACATAACTTGATGAGATTGTTCTTGAACCACTACTAAGACCGGTTATGTCCCAATAATCAAATATAATGTCCCAAATGATAAGATAATGATAAGCACATGCTGTCAATCACGTGCATAAAGATAACCAAGGGTCGTGCCATGGAGACGCCCATAAGTATATAGTAGTTAGAGCACCGCGAGGCCAGACTGGCGATGAAGGTGACCACAAAGGCAGACCAAACATCCCACCGTTACCTATAATAGTGGATGAGGGGACAAGTCCTAGTTGCGCAACCCTCTAACTACAGGCCTCAAATGAGTTAATAGTAGTGTATAGGGGACCACCGTTTGACAGTACTCAAGCTCATCATATAACATATAACACGTTGAACATACAATATAATTCCCATATCATGATCATTGTTTCAAAGAATCATTTCATAAGATAAAGCCATTTTAATTAATCATGCTTTTCACCCCGTAAGTAAAACATATAAAAGAGTTTGAAAAGGGGCTATGACTCACTTGATTAGAGAGTGAATAGGGGCTGATCAAACGTGATTCCTTCGCTTAGATTTGTTGCGCCTCAAGCAAGCCTAAACCATAACGTATATATTCGCGACGTAAGTTCGCATGACATGAACTAGTGAGCTAGATCATGAGATGTATACTAGTAGACTTGCCCATATTTGGTTGTCATTAGATTATGGAATTTAAGTGCATTATGATGTTCTCATTGTTTGGGTATAAGAGATTTGGTGGTAAGAGTCGTTTTCTCATTATACGTTTTTGTACGTTTATTGGAATTTCGGTAGTTTGGCTTGGATTTATATGATTTCCATTGCACACTTTGCTTAGTAATAATATTTGACATTAGTGGTCTTATAATATAAATATTTTATGTATATTTTCTGATTTGTAAATATATATTTAATTTAATAATATTTAATTATTTATTTATTCACTTTATTGATTTATTTGCTAAATAAATCCTTAAAATACTTTTAAGTGTCATAATTGTCTTTATAAATTATGAATGATTTCATTTGAATTATCTTCTGATATATAAGCTTCTTAATTTATAATTTCATGATTTATACTTTTATTTGTGTATTTTCCATTTATTTTAATAATAATATTTAATTAATTGTTTTTACTTAATTATTTATCTTTAAATTATGTAACACATGTCTCTTGCCTTTTAGCTATTTTTCTCCAGTAGGTTTTAGTTATTTTTATCAATGGTTAAGATGATTTAACTTCATTCTTGATTTACATAATTTATTTATTGATTTTTATGTCTTTTAATTACCATTTAAATTCAATAATTCATGGAAATTCTTAGAAATCATCACCAAACATTTTGGTCAAAAATCTCAGGCCTTTTAGGCAACTTTTATCCATACAAAATCATATCAATTCAACCTCTCTTGTGTCTTGCTCATTTTGAGGGTCTTATGATTAAAAATCGTTTACCGAAATAGTGATTTTAGCCTCATTTCTTAAGCAATTAAAGTGCTTCAAAATGGATTTTCATTCTTGTTTCATTATTTCCAGAAAGTTCATCATATTTTGGTGTCCAAAATCGTGAGAGTGGTGGTGGTGTGATATGTGCAATTTAGTGCTTTCGGTTAGTGATTATTTGACCCGAAAAGGTGGTTTTTGAGCTTGTTGTTGTCATGAACTAATAGATCTGAGTTTTGTGCTTTTATTTCAACATTTTTCCAGTAGGTTTATCATATTTTCTTGGTCATAAGATTATGGTGCATGTGTGTGCTCAAAATGCATTTTTGCGTGTTTTCGGTTTGTGATTTCTAGCTTATTTTAACATGTTTTGATTCAAGCTTTATATCCTTGATATTTTATCAATTTTTCCAGAATATTAACACTAATATTAACATATTTTTCACTTATAACAAGTCCATATCCATCTCATAATCCAACAAAAGATCCAACTTTCTTAATCTAGCATATATGCATTCAAATCAACACTTTTTACTATCAACTTTTATAGATCTAACTTTCAACAATATAAAAACATCTTTTATATGAAAAATCTCAGAATATACTCTTCAAAAATATACAAAAACATATAGATCTATCAACAAGAAAGTCACTTTAAAAGCTACTAATCTATAACCACACTTTTGGGTCTTAAACTTGTTGAATCCTTGGATCTTTCTTATTAGATTCGACATGCATGAGCATGGAAAGAAAGATCCTATCAACTTTGCCCTCATTAAGTGTATATTACAAAGAAAACAAGAAGAAAGTATGAGTTTTTGATAAAACCTTTGAATATAAGCAAAAACAAGATTAGATCTAGTAAAAAGGATGAAGATTATACCCTCTTGAACTTGGTTTTGGATGAAGAATTTGGGCAGATTTTCGTGGCCTTCAAACCCCTATAATACCTTGAATCTAAGCCTAGAACAACCCTTGAACCTTGCTTGTATTAACCCTTAACAATCTAGCTTAAACCCTTATTATTATTGTATGTTTATGTTGATTTAAGCTTGCCTTTTCTTTCTCTCTTTTTGGCCGTGGGTATCAAGAAGAAAGGAGGGAGAAGAGAGAGTTTGTCTTGAGAGAATAAGAGTGTGTGTGAAGAATGTGAAGAGTGTGTTGGAGTGGGGAGTTCCAAGAGAGAAATAAGTGTATGTGATTTGAATTTGGGTGTGTGTGGTGTGAAGGGGGGGCCGGCCTCATTAGGGCATGGGGAGGGTTTGTTTGTATTTTTTTTTTATATAAAAATTGTGGATATAAGGTGTATATATTTGTTAGGTGTATGTATATGTATTTGTGTATGTATTATAAGGTAAATTGTATTAGTTTGTAGTATAAGTTAATGTTTATTCTAGCATGTGTATATATATGTATATATGTCATGTATAGGTGTGTGTGTATGTACATATATATATATATATATATATATATATGTTACATAATTTATATATATATGTATGTATATTATTATATATATGTATATATATATATATATATATATACTTATTATGATTTAAACGCTTTTATGCGCATACGAACTTATAACATATTTTGAAATAGAGATTTTATTTTTGTGACCGAATTTACTTTAATTAGCTAAATGATTAAGTTGTTGGACCTTCGTAAGGATTTTTGATGGTTATCTCAACTTGTGAGACTTACATTATTATTTAGCTACTTTGATTGACCATCAATAAAATTTTGTTCGATGGTACTTTATAACTCACATTTAGAATTGAACAATAGCTTTAGATTGCTAATTTTAGGGCATTATCTACTAGCTTCTAGTATAACTATGGCTTGCGAGATCATAGGCAACATAACTAGCTCATATATAATATTTAAAAAGTAGGGTTGTTACATCCTTACCCCCTTAGAAGAATTCCGTCCCGGAATTTGAATTTGCTTAGGGAGTAAGTGCGGATATTTCGCGTATAAAGTCCTCGCGCTCCCATGTAAACTCTGGTCCGCGTTTCGTATCCCATCTAACTTTAACAATAGGGATCTTGCTCCTCTTTAGGCGTTTCTCATCGCGATCGAGAACTTCTATTGGCTCCTCACGAAATTGGAGCTTATCCTCCACACGTAGTTCTTCCAGTGGGACTACCTTCGAATCATCCGCCACACATTTCTTCAAGTTTGACACATGAAATGTGTCATGAACATCTCCCAATTCTTGGGGTAATTTCAACTTATAGGCTACGGGGCCTATTCTAGCAACAATTTCAAATGGCCCGATGTATCGGGGGCTCAGCTTTCCTCTTTTGCCGAACCTTACGGTTCCCTTCCATGGTGACACCTTTAATAGTACTTTGTCGCCAACCTCAAATTCTAGGGGCTTCCTCCTTTTATCCGCATAACTCTTTTGCCGATCTCTCACGGCTTTAAGCTTTTCTTTAATGATCGCCACTTTGTCCGTTGTCTCTTAGACAAAATCAACGGTAGCTAGGCTTCTCTCGCCCGCCTCTATCCAACACATGGGTGATCTACATTTACGTCCGTATAGAGCCTCAAACGGCGCACACTGTATGCTAGAGTGATAACTGTTGTTGTAAGTAAATTCTGCGTATGGCAAGTGTTCATCCCAACTTCCACTAAATTCTAATGCGCAAGCTCTTAGCATATCCTCCAATGTTTGTATAGTACGCTCACTTTGCCCATCCGTTTGTGGGTAGTAAGTCGTGCTTAATGCTAACGTAGTGCCCATTGCTTCTTGCACAAGACCCCAGAAATGTGAGGTAAACCTACCATCCCTATCGGATATGATGGACAGAGGTACACCATGCAATGTCACAATCTTTTCAACGTACAAATGTGCTAAACGTTCAGTGTTCCAGTCTTCTTTGATGGGGATGAAATGGGCTGATTTCATAAGACGATCAACAATCATCCATATAGCATCATGACCTTTCTTTGTCCGAGGCAATTTCGTTACTAGGTCCATTGCTATTTGCTCCCACTTCCACTCGGGTATTTCTGGCTGCTTTAAAAGTCCAGCTGGCTTTTGGTGCTCAGCTTTAACCATCGCACAAGTCATGCATCGGCTCACATATAGTGCTACATCACCTTTCATCCCAGGCCACCAAAAATCCCTTTTTAGACCTTGGTACATCTTGTCCGCTCCTGGATGAATCGAGTATTTTGAATTGTGAGCTTCATTCATTAACACCTCTCTCAGCCCGTTGATATTTGGGACCCAAGCTCTTCCATTGAAATACAAGATGCCTTCATCATCCCTATCGAACCTTGTTTCTACTCCACTCAATGCCTCTTCTTCAATGTTCTTCCCTTCAAAAGCTTTGGCTTGATCTTCTAAGAATCTGTCCCTTAGAGACATTTTCACCTGTAAGTGATAAATTCTTGTCTTCGACACCCTAGTGCTCACCTTCCTACTAAGGGCGTCAGCAACAACATTTGCCTTTCCTGGGTGGTACTTAATTTCACACTCGTAATCGTTAAGTAGCTCCATCCATCTTCTTTGCCTCATGTTTAACATCTTCTGATCGAAGATGTGTTGCAAGCTCTTGTGATCAGTAAATATGGTGCACTTGGTTCCATAAAGATAATGTCGCCATATCTTCAAGGCAAATACTACGGCTCCTAGCTCCAAATCGTGTGTTGAATAATTCTTCTCATGTGGCTTCAATTGCCTAGATGCGTACGCAATAACTTTGTCTCTTTGCATTAGTACGCACCCTAGTCCTTTATTCGACGCATCACAATATACTACAAATCCTTCCATTCCATCTGGCAACGTTAGTATTGGTGCTTCACACAACATGTCCTTAAGCGTTTGAAATGCTTGCTCTTGTTCTTCACCCCATTCGAACTCTCTTGCCTTTTGGGTTAATTGGGTTAAAGGTACCGCAATCTTAGAAAATCCCTGAATGAACCTCCTATAATAACCCGCCAAGCCTAGGAAGCTACGCACTTCCATTGGTGTCTTGGGTGTCTCCCATTTCTTGATTGCCTCTATCTTAGACGGATCTACATGAATCCCTTCTTCGTTCACAACGTGCCCCAGAAATTGGACTTGACGGAGCCAAAATTCACACTTAGAAAACTTAGCATATAGCTTCTCGTCTCTAAGTAGCTGCAAGATTATCCTTAGGTGCTTCTCGTGCTCCTCCTTGCTTCTAGAGTATATCAAAATGTCATCGATAAACACTATGACGAACTTATCCAAGTATGGCCTGCAGATCCTATTCATTAGGTCCATGAAAACGGCTGGCGCATTTGTGAGACCAAAGGGCATCACTAGAAACTCATAGTGCCCATAACGAGTTCTGAAAGCCGTTTTAGGTACATCTTCTTCTCGTACCCTCAACTGATGATAGCCGGACCTAAGGTCAATTTTCGAGAAATGCGACGCTCCTTGCAGTTGGTCGAACAAATCGTCTATTCGCGGCAACGGGTACCTATTCTTGATCGTCAATTTATTCAACTCTCTATAGTCGATGCACATTCTCAAAGATCCATCCTTCTTCTTGACAAAGAGAATCGGCGCACCCCATGGTGAAGAACTAGGTTGGATTAAACCTTTATCAAGCAATTCTTGCAATTGCTCTGAGAGTTCTCGCATTTCTGAGGGCGCTAGCCTGTACGGTGCTTTAGCCACGGGGGCTGCCCCGGGAACTAAATCGATAGTAAACTCTACTTGTCTTGCTGGGGGAAGTCCAGGTAGTTCGTCCGGAAACACATCTAGAAAATCTCTAACCACAGCTACCTTGAGGGGTCCTTATCTTTCACTCGCTTATCCACTACTTGTGCCAAGTATGTGTGATATTCCTTCCGTAGGTACTTCCTCACCTTCATGGACGACACCAACTTAGGTTGGACTCCCGCCTTATGGCCTTGAACTATTAGCACCTCACCGCTATCTAAGGGAATCTTAACGATCCTTTCATGGCAAAGTATTTCAGCACGCATTTTCGACAACCAATCCATTCCTACTATCACATCAAAACTTCCTATTTCTATGGGAATCAAGTCTATACTATAGTCCTTCTCATCTAAAGTTAACTTACAATCAGCAATAATTTCCTTAGCCTTATACTCGTTTCCATTAGCATATTCAACATAATAAGTTTCCTCCAGTTCACTAGGTTTCTTATCAATCAGTTCTTTAAATTCAAAGGAAATAAAACTTCTTTCGGCTCCAGAATCAAACAACATAGATGCATAAACATTATTTATTGGAAACGTACCTACGATGACATTAGGGTCATCACGTGCCTCATTCGCTCCCATGGCATACACCCTTCCTCGGGCTTGACCTCCTTGATTGCCACGATTTCCTTGGTTAGCGTTGTTGCCTTGATTCCCAATATTAGCTTGATTCCCAACATTTCCTCGATTGACTTGATTTCCATTGTTTCCTCGGTTTGCTTGGTTCCCACGATTTCCAACATTCCTAAAGTTACCACGGTTACCATTTCCATTTCCACGGTTGCCTTGTGCTCTCCTCAACCTAGGACAAGCATTTCTCCAATGATCTGTACTTCCACATTCGTGACATCCTCCTCGTTGTCCTTCATTCCTTGGCCCGCTTCGGCAGTGAGTAGCAAGGTGACCCATGCGGTTGCAAGTTGTGCAACGCTTGCATTCACCCAAGTGACTATAACCACATCGGTTGCACCTTGGGGGCATGCCACGATATGGATTGGGGTTAGCATCCACAACCCCATAGTTTCTCACAATCTTTTGCCTCTTATCCGGTCCATTCCCTTTTCGATCGCCAAACCGATTTCCTCCACCTTGTCTCGAACTTGATTCACCTCTTGTATACTTCCCACGCCTAACCAAATCGTTCACTAGCCTGGTTGCCAAGCTTATAGCCTGCTCCAGAGTGGTAGGACTTGCTGCAGTGACCATCAACCTAACTTCCGGTGCCAATCCATAGATAAATCTCTCAACCTTCTTAGCCACAGGGGTTACCATCTCTGGCACCAACACGCTCAACTCGTGAAAGCGGATCACATAGGCCTCCAATTCCAGTCCTCTCATGGCGTGGTTCCAGAATTCCATCTCTAGTTTTTGTACCTCTTCTCGTGGACAATACTCACGCTTCAACTCATCTTTAAACTGCTCCCAAGTCAAAGCATTGACTGCTGCAGGACCTCTAGTAGTCGCTTGGAGATTCCACCAAGTAAGAGCTCTTCCCTGAAGCTTACTAGCAGCAAACTTCACACGGTCAGCCGGCGCACAGGTAATGATGTTCAAGTTGGCTTCCATGCTTTGGAACCAAGTAAGCAATGCAACAGGACCTTCTGTCCCATGAAACTCCTTGGGATTGCAAGACGTGAAAGCCTTGTAGGCATTCTTGTCAATAGCATTCTCTCCTCCATCTTGTCTTCTAGCCGTGTTGAGTGTAGCGGTTACATTCTCCGCTATTTGGGTGGCAATGTTCGGCATGGCGGCATTGATCTGTTGAGAGATAAGCTCGGCTAACTCGGCTCTTCGCTGGGCCTCTTCACTCGTTTCTCCGCCGGTCCTTCGTGGTGCCATGTCTCTACAAAGGATAATATAGTTTAGTTATTCGTTTATTGAATCGTACTATATAAACTCGACTCACGACTTCTTGATCTCACACGAGTATATCTAAAGTTATTTAGTGCATAGAGGGTTCGTTTGCACACATATGTATACGTATATCCTGACTCATATTCCTTTTTATAATTACGGCTCACTTGTCATTATGAGTAAATAAATGGTTAGGAAATTTCTAAAATTAATCAACCATGCTTTCTAGGTTAATTAAGAGAAGTACAGAATCTGTGTACGAACTTGGAGCACGTAAAAGTGGCTTAAGATGGACGATCTGGGAAAAACTCATAAAATATGAAACGTAGCCCTATGAGTTAAGTTTCACCTCCAATTGGAATCAGGTAAAAAGACGAAATAGAACTCCAGATATGGCCGTTCTACTAAAAGTGGTCAGAACTGATTTCCTGTTGTAACTATAACTTTTATAATCGAGATAACTTTATCACAACAAGGATAGAACATTATGTAACCATAGGAAGGCATCAAGCTTACATACATATCATTCAATATGAGTTCACAAAATTGCTACATGCCAAATACTATGTGATCATCGTCACACAAAAGCTAGAAAGTTCAAGAAAGTGAAACAAAGTACAAACGTTCATACATCAAATAAGTTCATAAATAAAGTAACTCTTAGGTTTACTTCCTAAGCATGAGAGCTATTATGAGAGTGCAAAAAGCTGTAAGCACACATCCCATAATGAATATCACTTCATTAACTCGTCGAACTTCTGATATCGCCAAGCTCGCATAATCTCCTGTTCGATCCATAACTCCTAAGGCTCTTTCCATCATCACCTCTTGAGTCCTCACCCTTACTCTAGCATCCCTTAATCCGTTAGCTATTCCCCACACCCTCTCCCTTTCTTCACGAGTCATACCAATGGGAGGTGGAGGGGGTACTCCATAGACTGGGCGGTGTGGCTCCTCTCCTTGACGCCTATGTCCAAGATGGTACCAGGGATGATCACGAGGAAGACGCGGCTGAAAGTAGGGGTCTTGGGCTGGAAATCGCCCATCGCTTAGGTTCATAGGTGCATCTTGCCTCGGCGGAGTAGGTGCTCTAGGGGCAGGTGGTGATGGTGGTGGCGAGGGTGAGCGATGTTCAGGTTGGCTAGGGGCAACACTCCTAGCATTATCGTCTTCCGATGGGTCTTCCATTGGATCGGTCTCTTCTTCCTCTTCTTCTGGGAGTGGTTGGGGAGGTTGCTCTTGCTCTAGGCTTCTCCTTTCTTCCTCTTCCAAATAGTCCACAAATCCGTACAAGTTCCTTGGTCTAAGGGCTGATCCGGAAGCTCCACTTGCTCGTGACATGATGTTCCTACACAAGTTTCACAAAGGCGTGAGATGACGACTTCACTCGACGCTTAGACAACCATGGACGACCGACTTGACCTTTGACGACCCATATGGCAACTTACGGACAGCAAGACGACTCGACGGACCATGAGACGACCTTAACCATTTGACAAGCAACCAATCAACTCGACCAACGACTCACAAGCTTAACAACCGAACAACGACATGACCATTCACAACCGACGACCAACTCAACTCGCACGACCGCCATAGCCATTTATAATTAAAGTAATGACTAGAATTCAACTTGTGCATAGATCTCATGTATTACTCCTAAATGGACAAAGCAATGCTAGCCAAGTGGGGGTATCAACTAAGGGTTCTAATAGGTAATGCAAACATTGGATTTGGTTATGTATCTTTTGCACCAAGAATCGTTTTTAAAGCTTATTTTCAAAAGACTCATTTTGAATATCCCTTATACAATCATTTCGATCATTCCATATTAAATTTTTAGTTAGGCATAGTTGATCAGGCTATGCATAAGTAAAACGAGAATACTTTATGATCGACTCAACTGTTTAAGAAATATTCGACTCGTTTTTGAAAATACGTAGGTTATAGCAAAAATTCTCTATAACCTTGATCTCTGATACCATTTTTCTGTAACACCCCGACTATAGCGGAAACACGAGATGCCACAGAACGACATGGTACAAAAGATTTAAGTAACAAACATCAACATAAAGTTTCAAAAGCCATTCGAATTCAAAAGGTAACAAGTTCAAGTGGACGTTTAATAAACATTACATAACCAAATTCATAATCAAAATATCAAATGTTTGCGTTACTAGTCCAACATGCAACAAATAGACACATCGTCCAAGGAGCGGTCCAAAAGCTAACCTACTGCCCTAGACCTGAAAAGCATGAAGAAAAAAGTGTCAACTACGAGAGTTGAGTGAGTTCATAGGATTATGCTAACAACACACATATATTTAATCCAATTCAAGAAAGAATAAGTCATAAATTTCCAAGAGTTCCATCATACTGTCCATACCCAAACCGTATGTTCAATCCATAATTTCCATCCATAATATAATATCAATACCTCTGCGTCAATGGTAAGATTACCATGACATAACTTGATGAGATTGTTCTTGAGCCACTACTAAGACCGGTTATGTCCCAATAATCAGATATAATGTCCCAAATGATAAGATAATGATAAGCACATGCTGTCAATCACGTGCATAAAGATAACCAAGGGTCGTGCCATGGAGACGCCCATAAGTATATAGTAGTTAGAGCACCGCGAGGCCAGACTGGCGATGAAGGTGACCACAAAGGCAGACCAAACATCCCACCGTTACCTATAATAGTGGATGAGGGGACAAGTCCTAGTTGCGCAACCCTCTATAATATAAATATTTTATGTATATTTTCTGATTTGTAAATATATATTTAATTTAATAATATTTATTTATTTATTTATTCACTTTATTGATTTATTTGCTAAATAAATCCTTAAAAATACTTTTAAGTGTCATAATTGTCTTTATAAATTATGAATGATTTCATTTGAATTATCTTCTGATATATAAGCTTCTTAATTTATAATTTCATGATTTATACTTTTATTTGTGTATTTTCCATTTATTTTAATAATAATATTTAATTAATTGTTTTTACTTAATTATTTATCTTTAAATTATGTAACACATGTCTCTTGCCTTTTAGCTATTTTTCTCCAGTAGGTTTTAGTTATTTTTATCAATGGTTAAGATGATTTAACTTCATTCTTGATTTACATAATTTATTTATGGATTTTTATGTCTTTTAATTACTATTTAAATTCAATAATTTATGTATATTTTCTGATTTGTAATTATATATTTAATTTAATAATATTTATTTATTTATTTATTCACTTTATTGATTTATTTGCTAAATAAATCCTTAAAAATACTTTTAAGTGTCATAATTGTCTTTATAAATTATGAATGATTTCATTTGAATTATCTTCTGATATATAAGCTTCTTAATTTATAATTTCATGATTTATACTTTTATTTGTGTATTTTCCATTTATTTTAATAATAATATTTAATTAATTGTTTTTACTTAATTATTTATCTTTAAATTATGTAACACATGTCTCTTGCCTTTTAGCTATTTTTCTCCAGTAGGTTTATCATATTTTCTTGGTCATAAGATTATGGTGCATGTGTGTGCTTCAAAATGGATTTTCATTCTTGTTTCATTATTTCCAGAAAGTTCATCATATTTTGGTGTCCAAAATCGTGAGAGTGGTGGTGGTGTGATATGTGCAATTTAGTGCTTTCGGTTAGTGATTATTTGACCCGAAAATGTGGTTTTTGAGCTTGTTGTTGTCATGAACTAATAGATCTGAGTTTTGTGCTTTTATTTCAACATTTTTCCAGTAGGTTTATCATATTTTCTTGGTCATAAGATTATGGTGCATGTGTGTGCTCAAAATGCATTTTTGCGTGTTTTCGGTTTGTGATTTCTAGCTTATTTTAACATGTTTTGATTCAAGCTTTATATCCTTGATATTTTATCAATTTTTCCAGAATATTAACACTAATATTAACATATTTTTCACTTATAACAAGTCCATATCCATCTCATAATCCAACAAAAGATCCAACTTTCTTAAATCTAGCATATATGCATTCAAATCAACACTTTTTACTATCAACTTTTATAGATCTAACTTTCAACAATATAAAAACATCTTTTATATGAAAAATCTCAGAATATACTCTTCAAAAATATACAAAAACATATAGATCTATCAACAAGAAAGTCACTTTAAAAGCTACTAATCTATAACCACACTTTTGGGTCTTAAACTTGTTGAATCCTTGGATCTTTCTTATTAGATTCGACATGCATGAGCATGGAAAGAAAGATCCTATCAACTTTGCCCTCATTAAGTGTATATTACAAAGAAAACAAGAAGAAAGTATGAGTTTTTGATAAAACCTTTGAATATAAGCAAAAACAAGATTAGATCTAGTAAAAAGGATGAAGATTATACCCTCTTGAACTTGGTTTTGGATGAAGAATTTGGGCAGATTTTCGTGGCCTTCAAACCCCTATAATACCTTGAATCTAAGCCTAGAACAACCCTTGAACCTTGCTTGTATTAACCCTTAACAATCTAGCTTAAACCCTTATTATTATTGTATGTTTATGTTGATTTAAGCTTGCCTTTTCTTTCTCTCTTTTTGGCCGTGGGTATCAAGAAGAAAGGAGGGAGAAGAGAGAGTTTGTCTTGAGAGAATAAGAGTGTGTGTGAAGAATGTGAAGAGTGTGTTGGAGTGGGGAGTTCCAAGAGAGAAATAAGTGTATGTGATTTGAATTTGGGTGTGTGTGGTGTGAAGGGGGGGGGCCGGCCTCATTAGGGCATGGGGAGGGTTTGTTTGTATTTTTTTTTATAAAAATTGTGGATATAAGGTGTATATATTTGTTAGGTGTATGTATATGTATTTGTGTATGTATTATAAGGTAAATTGTATTAGTTTGTAGTATAAGTTAATGTTTATTCTAGCATGTGTATATATATGTATATATGTCGTGTATAGGTGTGGGTGTATGTACATATTTTTGTATTTTTAATTTGTTACATGAGCCTTTGATTATAAACTTGTATTTATTTTAAGCATATATGATATATATATATATATATACTTATTATGATTTAAACGCTTTTATGCGCATACGAACTTATAACATATTTTGAAATAGAGATTTTATTTTTGTGACCGAATTTACTTTAATTAGCTAAATGATTAAGTTGTTGGACCTTCGTAAGGATTTTTTATGGTTATCTCAACTTGTGAGACTTACATTATTATTTAGCTACTTTGATTGACCATCAATAAAATTTTGTTCGATGGTACTTTATAACTCACATTTAGAATTGAACAATAGCTTTAGATTGCTAATTTTAGGGCATTATCTACTAGCTTCTAGTATAACTATGGCTTGCGAGATCATAGGCAACATAACTAGCTCATATATAATATTTAAAAAGTAGGGTTGTTACAGTTATTATATATAATATCATCACGTATGCATTATATATATATTATAATTATATATTATATATATATATATATCACTATATATATATATATATATATATATATATCTTTTTGCGTGAATATAAACATTCGTATTTGGTTACTATAGTGAAACGACTCTCCGGACAAACCTAACCGACTTGGTAACCTAAGTCTACAAGCCGTCCAAACCGGGTGTGTGTTTGCGGTTCGTGCGTGATTCGAGTACCCACAAGATCAACCGTGCGTGTTCTTGGTTTTCTCTCTCTAGGTTTTGCTCGTTTCTCTCACTACACTCTTGTTGGAACACACAAACACACACCACTATATATAGGCAAGGGACAGAAACACGCAAATCATCATTTGCGTGTTTCAGGAACACGCAAAACCCATTGGGTTTGCGTGTTTCCCAAAGTCCAGGCCCATTAGGGTTTTGGCCTGTTTGCGTGTTTCCCTGAACACACAAACTGTTTGAGAGTTCTTGTGGTCAAGCATACTTTTGCTTGTTTCCATAGAAACTCTCAAACCATTCGAGAGTTCTTATGAACAAGCAAACTTTTGCTTGTTCTCAGAAACGCTCAAATTCATTTGAGTGTTCTTAATTTGAACAAGCATACTCTTGTTTGTTCCTAAGAACCCTCAAATAACACTTATCACTGAGGCCAGAGCGGAGGAGCAGCCCATCTTGCTAAAAAGGAGAGAGAGGGCCTTCACCCTCTAGGAGAAGGAGTACGAGGAAGGCCGAGCTGTAGGTCACGTGACCTGCACCAAGTTGGTGGCTGACTGGAAGATCATATAGCGCCACAGTATATAAGAAGTTGAAGGTTGAGAAAGAAGGATCAGATGTGTACGAACAGAATGAACCCCAGATAGAGAAAGCGGACCAAGGGGAGATTCCCCTTTCAATTGGAGCATGTTGAGATGGCCACAACCCACTGCTGTCAAGGGGTTGAGAGGCTTTTTTGGGCTCAACATGCTGTCAATCTTTCTCCGGAAGTTCATATAGAATGGGGAGAATGGGCTGTCAAGAACGTCAAGAACGTAGAGGAGGTAGGATGGGCAGTTGGTCAGATTTCTGTTACGACAAACACACAACCTTTGTATAATGAGCTAGGATATATTGAGTTAATGTCTTTACTGCTGTCAAGACGCATAACCGACATTACACTCAAAGTTAATATCTTTACTGCTGTCAAGACGCAGAACCGATATTAACTCAGCCAATGTTTAAACTGCTGTAAATATACGCAGAACCAATCATTAGCTAACGACAATGTTTCTACTGTTGTAGATACGCAGAAACAACATTGTTATATTACCTATTGGAAGTATTAACTAAGTTACTATCCTGCTGTAAATACGCAGAAACACAGTTAACTTAACTTCCCTTTGGAAGTACATTAAGTTAATATTTCAACTGCTGTTAAACGCAGAAACAATATTAACTTAATGACTCTTTACATGTTATGTGTAAAACCTGCAAAATACAAATAATAAACAAACACATAAACATAAATGGATCCCAATATGATCAACAAGATATGCCAAGGTAATATTATTGACAAACGGTAATTACATGATAAATTACAAGACTTGAATATGTACAAATATATGTAACACATCTAGAATGCTTTTGTCACCGAGAAACATGCACTAACAGTCTCCCCCTTGACACTAGCATCTAGATGTGACCTTCAAGTCTTCGTTTGTCATCCTAAGTGCTGGCCAAAAACCCTCATCAGGAACTTCAGAAGTCGTCTACTTTCTTCTGCTCTTCTTCCTCCTTTTGACATGAATCACTTTCTCAAAATCAGAGTCAGAGTCAGTCAGTGACTCCTTGCTTCTGCCTGCAGCAAGTCTTCGAGTTCTTTCTTGATCAGCCCGAGATCCTGGATCCTTTGGCTTAATCATGTCGGCCATTGCATTCTGATATGCCACATCATCGTGTCCGAACTTAGTGAAGATCTCGTTTTTCAGAGTCAAGGTGCCTGAAGAGTCAGATGATAGAACATCACCTACAGAAAGTGGACTATCAGTATCATTAGATTCTGATTCCTTCTGATGACCAACTTCTACATCTCCAGTTGGTCGTTCCTGGTCACCAACTCCTACATCTCCAGTTGGTGAGGGGAAAGCATCGGCAGGAGCTTTCCCTTTGTCTTCAGCTGTGGGGGCTCGAGAGGTACCAGCAGCACCAGGCTGGTTTTGCTCCCCCTGAGATATGACAGTCCTCGTGCCTATTGGAAATCTTGAAGTCTCTCTTTGTCTGCTAGGATCATCTCCCTCGTCCTCTCTTCTTTCCCTCCTAAGGGCATCATCCTTGCAGGTTGGCTGTATCTCCCCCTGAGACTTTAGATTTCCAATAATTTCATTCAGTTGGTCATAGTCGTCATCGAAGCTTGTCAAACCCGTAGTCTGGCTCTTTATCACTTCATTGTGGTTTGCCAATCTGTCAGCAATCTTCTTTAGGTGCGCAGAAGTTTCAGATTGGATCGATTGTAGAGCTTCATGCCTTGTTCGAAGCTGAGCATTCTTAGCTTTCAGCTCTTCAAGCTCTTGACGATGTGATTCTTTCTGCTTAGACAGATTCTCTGTTAAGCCAACAACCAGAGCTCTCATCTCATCCATTTGCTTTTCCAACTTAGATAAAGTATCATCGTCGGTTTGTGAGCTGCTTGGTTGGGAAGACATCACCGATGGTCGATGAGGGATAGTTGGTGGAACAGTCGGTCTTGACTCCGGCTGTCTGATTGTGGATGCATGTGGTTGTTGGATTTGTAGAAGTTCCAACAACCGGAAGTGTAACAATGCTAAGTGGAATTGATGTAGTGGCATCACTAGTGAAAGATGTGAATGCAGACCCTGTTGCTGACAGTCTGATTCTTGTACTTGTTTGCTCAACCGGTGGCCTCATCATTAACCCCTTACCTGCTCCCATAGGTCTAGCAGTTACTTCCTCGTTATCTTTCTGCACATGCTCAGACACATGCCCTTGTCCCTCTTCAACTGCCACACTCATCATTGCACTATGTTTTGGAGACTTCTGAGTGCCAGATGTGCCTTCATCAGCTCTCTTTCTCCTCCTGAGCTGTAAAGGCGAACTATCTTCTTCATCTTCCTCCTCTGGCTGGTAATCTGCATCAGCCTTTAGTTTCCTTTCAGATTGAGCAGCACGTTGCTCTTGTAGAAGCCTGTATGCTCGTTCTTGGGGGCCCTCTTGACCATCATCATCATCATCACTGGAGCTCTCCTCTTGATCACTCGCAGTGGCATGAGAATCACTACTTGCCTCATCATCGGCCTCGTGATCCTCGAACAGTGCGTCAATCTCTGCCTCTAGATTGGCCTGAGCGTCAAAATGTTGAACATGATTGATAACATCGTTAGGTTCCAACATCTGCTATGCAACCTCCGCAGCATCTTCAACATTAGCTCGACTTTGTTCTACTTGAAAGAACAAGTCATCGACAGCTTCAGCTTGTACTGGGGGTTGTTGCACGGGAGGTTGTTGTTGCTGTACTTGGTGTGCTGCAGGTGGGGGTTGAGGAACTTGCTGTGGAGCTGCATCAAAATCTCCTTCAACATCAGACCCATCATGGGCAAATCCATGCTGGATTGATGACTGCACCAAACAGATGTGTGTCTGTCGGTCGAGCTGGAGGTGGGAGTGGACCTCTATAATTGTAACTATCAGTAAATATACGATTTGGAATAGTAGTTACATGCACAACCGGACCCACCTGTGGTAGATTGGGCAGACGAATGTCGAGTATCATCATGACAAACCGAGGATACATCAAGAAACGCTCGTTGGCAGCTGCACCAATTTGCATTCTAATCTCGTTGAAGAAGTAACGAGAAAAGCTATATGGCTTGTTCAGCACAAGGGAGACAACTTGAGATTGGGTTTTGACATTCACCTTGTCATACCCCGTCTTCCTGTTGCTAAGAGCAACCAATACCACATGACTGAAGAACTTCCATTTCTCGTGAATACAGTTCTTCGTGAAAGTGTTCTGGTTTGGATTCCCAACATAGCCCATTCTTCTGTAAACTCCATATCTTAATGCCAGTGGGTATGTGATGGGACCATTTGCTCCTCCCTCTTGGTCTTGAGTACCCAAACCAATTATCTGGATCAAATCCTGAGGAGTAAACTGGATGACCTGATTATTCACCGTAGCTTCAATCCTCTCATTTGCACCAGCAATATATCTAGCAGATGCCCATAATTGACGAAGATATGTCAATCTAATCACTAGGTCGGCAGTGAGAACCCTTCTGATTCTGGATCTTCGAAAGAACTCCAAAATCGGAACGAACTCTGCTGCATTCTCCTGATTGACATCCAAATTAATCAAATAGTTATGATTGTTATGGAATTGTCTCTCAGCCATCTGCACAAAGACATAAACAACAACCAAACAAAAGGTTAGCAACAATAAATAAGGTCGACCTTTAAAGCTCTTAACATTTTCCAAAACCCTTGAAACTCATAGTTTCATTGGTTCGGAGAATGTTATCAACTTCAACTATCGACAAATAGGTTGAACAATAAAATTCTTAACATTTTCTAGGATATCGAAACCATTTGTTTCATAATCCTCCAAAACGTCACCAATTTTATCGAATCAACACGTCGAAATTAAAACTTCCAAGGTTTTCCAAAGTCGCGAAACCATTTGTTTTACTTAAATTTTAAAGTTCAATATTATAAGGCAATTCACACTTTCTAATTTGACTCATTTGAAAATTTTCCCATTTTGAAAATTTTCCGAAGTCCTAGAACAAATGAATTCCTTATACACACACATATGGTGACACTACACACATATGGTGTCGGGTTTGACTAGTCAATGCGTGTTATGTTTCATATTTTACTTGTTAAAAAATTTTCTAAGTCATGAAACACGCAAATGAGTAACAACACGCAAATGGTGTATTTTACTCAAGAACACGCATATCTGGTCATTTGCGTGTTTGTTTGTGATGACGTCATCACAAACACGCAAATTCTGGGGGTGTTTGAAGATGAATTTATGGGTTCACAAGAACACGCATATGATGAAGAACACGCATATGGTGAAGAACACGCATAACACTGTTCATCTTCCCAAAACACAATCCAGACGATTAGAACGCTAAAACTCTTAAACATGGTACGAATAGCATTCTATTTGACCGATTTATCAGTTTTTCGGTTCCATTTCTTCATCCATTTCAAGTTAATAGTCCCATTTAGTGATTTTATATTCGAAATAAAAACCCTAAATATTTGGTCATTTAAACACGAAATCTGGACTTAGAAACCTTGTTAATCATTTACCTTTGTTCAATGAGTGTTAATATATGTGTTTCTTGTGTCTAAAACACGTATGGATCAAGTATGTGAATCGATGAGTGAACAGTGCACAGGAACACGCAAATGTGGAGAGCTTTTGACAAGAACACGCAAATGAATTTTAAAAGATAAAATTAAATGCGAGGTGTCAGCCCTTTATATCCACAAGAACGCGCAAACCCTTCTGTGTCACTAGAACACGCATATTAAGCCTAGTTGGCAAAACACGCATATTAGGCTCAACAGTGAAACACGCATATTAAGCCCACTTAACTAACACGCATACTTAGCCCATTTGGCAGAACACGCATATGTAGTTCACTTGGCAAAACACGTATATGAGACCTTAATAAGTTAAACTTGCAATTGCACTTTTACTTGACTAGAACACGCAAGTTCAACCCTATTGGGAAGATGCGCATATTAAGTCGAAAGTAAAACGTGTAAATTTATACGCACTTAACATTAATATGCATACTTAACCCTTTTTGTTAAATTATGCGTATGAGTTCACTTGGTACATTTTGCATGTCAAAGTTTAAACTTATTTATCGATTCATGTGAACCTTGACTTTTCATAAAGTCAACTTTCACGAACTTAATTAACACTTTGAAAAATTCACCAAGAATTTTTCTTGAACCCATTATGATTAACGAATAGAATTCTTTAGAGAACACGATAAAGCCAAATACAAACATTTTCTGTATTATAATTTATCGTATTTTTCTCATTCAAGAAATTCTGGATAAATGTCACAACTTGAACAAACTTACGATGTACAATCATTAAATTAAGACCCGATATGTCACTAATTAATTAATTACAAAGCACCATTGTTAAGTGTTTGATATTAACAAACATTGGACACAATCAATGCTGTTTTTTAAATTCAAATACAACAGAAATAAAGACATAAGATTGAATAACGTGATAAACAATCTCTCCATCTATATTTTCGTCTCCGTTTGAATTTAGCTGAGTTGTTGATGTGTAAGCATATTCTGCTTCCATTTTAAGCTTGAGTTTTCTCCATTCCGGACTGGATAGACCCAATTTTCATATACTTTGGAGATCTTTTATCTTAGCGGTTGACACACATCCATTTAAGATAAATAATTCTGCGACCACATCAGCAAGCTCATGAGATCTATACAACACATGTATCCATCTCAATGATAAATAATTGAATTTGAGAATACTTAAACAGATATATAACTGATAAACAATGGCTGAGTCCCCCAATTAAGATTAGACTCAAAGCCTTTATCCTGTTATCTCACACATTAAGTATCTTTGATTCAATTATTTGAAATAAATTGCAAATCAAAATGTCTGTCAAATACGTCAACTTAGTGACTCCGTTTGACCCATTTTGACCAAAACCATAAGTATTTCACTTAATCTTTCGTGCAATTTACATGAAAGACCTAATTTGAGGTGTACTAAACACACTCAAATTTGTCTTTACATACACTATACCCTTATCATGATACATATTCATTCTCTGTTCACAAAGAACACAGCTAACTCCCCCTGGAAACCAGTTACCCTAACAAGGGTTTCTCATTCCAGTCAACTGGACTAGTAGACTGAAATATGATCTATCAAGGTCCTTAGTGTACTTAAAACAAATCAACTTTGCTCATTCATCATATGATAACAACCATTATATGAATAATCATGTTATCTCAAATGATTTATTAACAAACATAATATAAAGTGACACTTTATACATACTTGTTTTTCCCAAATACGTTCCTTTTTAAACAAATTATAAATAACATACATAGGACTAGCACAATGATTTATAATGACGTAAATATCATATAAGTACGATAACCCACTATGTTATCTAAAGAAAATGTGCCTAGGACTCAGTCACCGATCACCGAATATGCATGGTCCTCCTTGACTATGTCCTCCGCACGAAAGATAAGCGCTTAATTGCGAAACGGTACCCAAGCCTCTGTAGACTTGAATTTACCGTCTTTATCTTTCACAGAGACATTTGTCCAATATCCATCATTCTTAGTTGGAGTTCTGAATTTTGAAGTTTGTCTCTTGTTTCTTGGCATCCTCTCAGGAGATAACTCAATCTTTCTCCTCGGACTATGCTTCTGAAACATTGAGGGACGACCAGTCTTTACCGTTCCTGTGAAGCGATCATAGAAACATGTATCATCTTCACCAACACGATTAAACACTCCTCGTTTTGGAGTGGAATTCCTCTTAGTTATTTTGCTCTAAGCATGGTCACCACTTGAATGCTTGTTAGGAGATGCACTTCTTGGTTTTCCATGTTCCTTAGCAACATAACTTGAGGGATTTCTAGAGACATAATCTTCATAGTATTTCTTCTTATAATCCCTCATAAAGGTTGGATTTGAAGCATTAATTTGATTATCTTTAGGCGAACCACTCTGTGCTGGTGAGTTCCTTTGAGAAAGTCTTTTAGGTGAAACACTAGTTGACCTGTCTTCAACCTGTTTACCCTTGTTCTTTCTCAACTGAACATCCATATCTTCAACATCTCTATCACCTGAGTCATTAGACTGCCTTGATCTGTTGGATTTACCCCTTTTTGGACACAAACTTGCCACATGTCCCTTTTCTCTGCAAATGAAGCAAGAGATCTTATCAGGATTTTTCAATTTCTTTCTTTTATCCTTTGTGTGGTAAGATGAATGCATATCCTGATCAGACAAGGTGTGTGAATTTTGAGCTTTTGATGATATCTCTTGTAACTTCAATTTAGCAGATTGTTCGTGAGCAGCTTCTGACTGAGCAGTAGGATCTATTCCTGATTTTACAAAGTGAGGACGTCTAATGGTTTTCATTGATGACCATCTTCTTGGACTCAAATTCCTGACATGTCTATTCTGTTGCTCAAAATCAACTACATCAACTTCCCAAACTTTATCAATTAAATTTGGTTCAATACTATCCAAGGAGTACTCCTTTTCAGTAAACACTTTCCCACTTCCTTTTAGTGTGTAGTGAGTGATTGACCCCTTATTATACATATATTTGGTTTGATTAGAAGATTCTGGCTTCTTATGTTGTTCTTTAATATTGTCAGAACAGATCTTTTTGTCATCATCATCATTATTCACTTTAATAATAGGATCACAGATGTGCTTGATAGGAGGAGGGATCTCAACATTAAGATTCTTTTTATTTGAGAATTCTTCAATATTATGACAGTTTCCATTTTTAATACTTTCATAGGCATGACTTGTCATAATTCGAATATCTCTCATTTTGTCAATCCGGGACTGTAAGTCTGTAATCTCTGATTGAGCAGAGAGTAACTCCTTCTGTAGAGAAGTGTACTCACCACTTAGTTTCTCATGATTTTCTTGTCCCAATTGTTTTCTAATAGTGATTTCCCTCAACTCATTCCTTAAACGGTCATTCTCCTTGTTATTAAGTTTAATCTTGTCAGAGAGATCCTTTTCTCTTCTAGTCAAGATGTTCACTTGCTGTATCAAGAGAGATTTTTCTTCTTGATCCTCATCAATCTTCTTTTGTAAATCATCAACCCTTAGATATAACTCACATGCAGTTTGAGATATTTTTAATTATCTTTACACACATCAATTAATGAATGTAAAGAAAAATCTATTCGCTGCTCAGGTGCATGTAAGTCTATCATAAAGGTAACTAGATCCTTTACTCCCAAGTTTTTTGGAATCTTTACACTATCAACCTTCGAAGTAACCCCCTTTGAACAAGTATCACCATCTTTTATACTTGATGTTTCATCATTTGAGGAAGATCTCTCAAGTGAGGTGAAAGGAACATTCTCATGAGTAGGGTTTTTTGATTCTTGAGAAGACGTATCGTCCAAAATAACAGTACTACTTCCTGAATCAACCTCCGCAACATAAGCATTGTCTTCTTCATTGACTTTCAAACTCCAGTCATAAGATCTGTCTTGTTGTTGGACAACCAAAGCTCTTGAATTACTTCGATTAACTGGGCTTTGGCATCCACTAGACCTATCATTATATGACTTTTGTCTTGAGGTGTTAGAAGATGAAGGTACTATTCCACCTTGATTAAAGTTTTGACGAGTCACAATAGACAGGTCATCCTTCTTAGGTCTCTAACATTCCCTAGCAAAGTGTCCAAATCCCTCGCAATTGTAACACTTTATCTTTGACTTATCAAAGCCAAGCTTGGAACCCACGACCTTTCGCCCTGTTCTTGATAGGAACCGTTTAGCTCGAAGAGTTAGCATAGCCATTTGCCATTGCAGATCCATCTCTTCTAAGTCCAAAGGATCAATCTGTTCGTAGTCTTCATCTATAAGACTAGGATCTTGAACCTTTCCTTGGATAAAGTGTTCATATGATGTCACAAATGACGCAAGAACGGATAAGTGACTTTCCGCACATTTGACACTTATAGGCACGGTGGAACTAGCACTGGAGGTAGGATATCCACGATTGCCTAGATTGTCACTCTGACTTGAAACAAGACATATGTTCCCCTCAGAGTCAAACGAGATCTTTTGTAAGTCAACATCTTCACTCAGGAATGCTCTTGTGCTTCCATCAGGGGAACCTGGACTTACATTGATCGTAGGCCTACCGTAATAAAGCTCGGGAATCTGAGCATTATTATATCCTGCTTCCCTCCTTTTTAGTTTCATTTCTTGTCCCCTAAACTTAGAAACTATCTGAGTCAAAGACATATCAGAGAAATCTGCTTTTTCCTGCAAAGTGGTAATGTAATTACTCCACTTTTCCGGCAAGGAACTCAAAAATTTCTCGACTTTTTCTTCCTCAAGTAGGTTACATCAAATGCTTGCAATTCAGCTAACAAATGATAGTACCTTGTAATTAGTTGATCTAAGTTTTCACTCCTTAACCCATTAAATACATTATAATGATGCTTTAGAAGGTCTCTACGATTCTTTTTAAGTGTTTCATCCCCTTCACAATGATTTTTTAATGCTAACCAAAGTTCTTTTGATGTATTGAATCCATTAAATAAATGTAATATTTCTTGTGGCAGTGACATTTTTAAACATGATAGTGCATTTTTCTCTGCCTCATACAATTTTTTATTAGATTCGGTCATATCTTAGTAAGCATAAACTTTGTTAACACCACTGTCCTCATATGTCGGGGCACTATATCCTTCAGTCATACAAGTCCACATTCTAATGTCCGTGAATTGCATAAAGGATTCGAATCGACCTTTCCAAGAAAAGTATTGGTCAATGATCATTAGCTTGGGTGGTGAATTACCCTTACCAGTCTCATGGTCCATAAGTATTAATTGGTTAAGATAGTTTGCGGCCATTGTGTATTTTGTTTCAGTCAGGAACACGCAAAAACACAGGAACACGCAAATGGGAACACTCAAATGAAACGCGCAAAAGTGTAGGAACACGCAAAATCCAGGTTTGCGTGTTTCCCTGAACACACAAACTATTTGAGAGTTCTTATGAACAAGCAAACTTTTGCTTGTTTCCACAGAAACTCTCAAAACCTAAGAACTCTCAAAACCTCAAGAACTCTCAAAACCTCAAGAACTCTCAAAACCTCAAGAACTCTCAAAACCTCAAGAACTCTCAAAACCTCAAGAACTCTCAAAACCTCAAGAACTCTCAAAACCCAAGAACTCTCAAAACCTCAAGAACTCTCAAAACCTCAAGAACTCTCAAAACCTCAAGAACTCTCAAAACCCAAGAACTCTCAAAACCTCAAGAACTCTCAAAACCCAAGAACTCTCAAAACCTCAAGAACTCTCAAAACCTCAAGAACTCTCAAAACCCAAGAACTCTCAAAACCTCAAGAACTCTCAAAACCTCAAGAACTCTCAAAACCTCAAGAACTCTCAAAACCTCAAGAACTCTCAAAACCTCAAGAACTCTCAAAACCTCAAGAACTCTCAAAACCTCAAGAACTCTCAAAACCTCAAGAACTCTCAAAACCTCAAGAACTCTCAAAACCTCAAGAACTCTCAAAACCTCAAGAACTCTCAAAGCCTCAAGAACTCTCAAAACCTCAAGAACCTCACAAACTTTAAGAACTCTCAAATCCTCAAGAACTCTCAAATCCCCAAGAACTCTCAAAACCTCAAGAACTCTCAAATCCTCAAGAACTCTCAAAACCTCAAGAACACTCAAAATCCTCAAGAACTCTCAAAACCTCAAGAACTCTCAAAATCCTCAAGAACTCTCAAAACCTCAAGAACTCTCAAAATCCTCAAGAACTCTCAAAACCTCAAGAACTCTCAAAACCTCAAGAACTCTCAAAACCTCAAGAACTCTCAAAACCTCAAGAACTCTCAAAACCTCAAGAACTCTCAAAACCTCAAGAACTCTCAAAACCTCAAGAACTCTCAAAACCTCAAGAACTCTCAAAACCTCAAGAACTCTCAAAACCTCAAGAACTCTCAAAACCTCAAGAACTCTCAAAACCTCAAGAACTCTCAAAACCTCAAGAACTCTCAAAACCTCAAGAACTCTCAAAACCTCAAGAACTCTCAAAACCTCAAGAACTCTCAAAACCTCAAGAACTCTCAAAACCTCAAGAACTCTCAAAACCCAAGAACTCTCAAAACCTCAAGAACTCTCAAATTCATTTGAGTGTTCTTAATATGAACAAGCAAACTTTTGCTTGTTCTCAGAAACTCTCAAATTCATTTGAGTGTTCTTAATTTGAACAAGCATGCTTTTGCTTGTTCCTAAGAACCCTCAAATAACACTTAGAATATATTGAGTTAATGTCTTTACTGTTGTCAAGACGCAGAACCGACATTACACTCAGAGTTAATATCTTTACTGCTGTCAAGACGCAGAACCGACATTACACTCAGAGTTAATATCTTTACTGCTGTCAAGACGCAGAACCGACATTACACTCAGAGTTAATATCTTTACTGCTGTCAAGACGCAGAACCGACATTACACTCAGAGTTAATATCTTTACTGCTGTCAAGACGCAGAACCGACATTACACTCAGAGTTAATATCTTTACTGCTGTCAAGACGCAGAACCGACATTACACTCAGAGTTAATATCTTTACTGCTGTCAAGACGCAGAACCGACATTACACTCAGAGTTAATATCTTTACTGCTGTCAAGACGCAGAACCGACATTACACTCAGAGTTAATATCTTTACTGCTGTCAAGACGCAGAACCGACATTACACTCAGAGTTAATATCTTTACTGCTGTCAAGACGCAGAACCGACATTACACTCAGAGTTAATATCTTTACTGCTGTCAAGACGCAGAACCGACATTACACTCAGAGTTAATATCTTTACTGCTGTCAAGACGCAGAACCGATATTAACTCAGCCAATGTTTAAACTGCTGTAAATATACGCAGAACCAATCATAGCTAACGACAATGTTTCTACTGCTGTCAAGACGCAGAACCGACATTACACTCAGAGTTAATATCTTTACTGCTGTCAAGACGCAGAACCGATATTAACTCAGCCAATGTTTAAACTGCTGTAAATATACGCAGAACCAATCATCAGCTAACGACAATGTTTCTACTGCTGTAGATACGCAGAAACAACATTGTCTATATTACCTATTGGAAGTATTAACTAAGTTACTGTTTCTCCTGCTGTAAATACGCAGAAACACAGTTAACTTAACTTCCCTTTGGAAGTACATTAAGTTAATATTTCAACTGCTGTTAAACGCAGAAACAATATTAACTTAATGACTCTTTACATGTTATGTCTAAAACCTGCAAAATACAAATAATAAACAAACACATAAACATAAATGGTTCCCAATATGATCAACAAGATTTGCCAAGGTAATATTATTGACAAACGGAAATTACAAGATAAATTACAAGACTTGAATATGTACAAATATATGTAACACATCTAGAATGCTTTTGTCACCGAGAAACATGCACTAACAGTTAGCATAATATTTAATAAAGACTTATATGGATGCTCGGTTGCACCATTTTTTCAGTTTAGGAATAACATAAAACGTTGTGGTCTCAATAGGACCAATGTTTGGCCAATTGCGGAGGGCACTGCCTTCCGATTTTTTGTTGGCCTCTTTATTTATAATTTATAACTATTATGAGGTATTCTCCGTATTGAGTGATGGGTATTTGCTATGGCAATTTTGCACATATTCCTTTAAAGTGTTTGATATTGTTTTAAAGGGTTTCTAATTTTTTGTTTGTTTTTTCGAAGGGGTATCCCCTTCGTTTTGTGACTCTTAAAGGATGTTTTTGGTGTTCTATGTTCCTATAGGTTTAGGAATATTAGTGCATGGTTCCGAAGGCAACAACCCGCGGTGTTTCATGTCTCACATTTGTTTGTTGCCTAAAGGGCTGCATGCTATGACCTCAGGATTGTATCCTTGTGGTTTTAATTATATGCTATTTGAGCATTTTTTGGGGTAATATCTTTTTTGGGAGTAGAGTTTTTTAATTGATGTTTAGTTACGAGGCTAAGGCTTGGGTAACGATTTGAGTAAGTTTATCTTAGTGAAAGGTGTTGAAGAATATTGTCTGAGTCTCTAGTTGTGTCAATAAGAGTGAGACGGGGACTTCTTTGACTTATGCTTTGTAGGAAGGGTTGTTGGTAATGGGTAAAACTCTGGATATTCAGATATTGTAAGGAAATTATCGCGGCAGGCTATGTATAACCTTCCAGATTTACGGGGAGGTGGATTGTCAATCCTCTCCGGCCTAAGGGTAGTGATGAAACGTGTATTTGTTGACCTTCGTGCTTGCGGAGGTTATTTAAAAGGTTTATGGGATAGAAGTATGAGTGATAGTAGTCTCAACCTTCTTAGGCTTAAATAAGACTTTTTATACAAGATCGTAGGCTCGTGGCCTCTGATATATTTTGGTTTCGGGTTTTCCCCAGAGTATATGAGTTTTATGCGCTTGGCATTTATCTAGGTTGTTATGGGTATATGTTAGATATGCTTTTCTAAGATGCATAGATTGATTTTTGTGTAATAGACCGTGTAGGGGGTAACCTACTTTCAGAGTTTAACTTTATGGAAGCGTTATGAAGGGAAAGTATTATGCCTGATGATTTTGCTCTACGGAGGTTGTATGATCTACGAAGGGTAGGAAACCATGTCCGTGGCTTTATCTTGACGGGAATACTTTTAGGGGTTGGTAATTTATGAGGCTCTATGCCTTATGAATTAAGTCGTGGGTAAGCTGTGGTATATGTTTTAGACTATCACGTAGGTAACCATTATACAAGCTATATACACCTTTAGGCAAAATATAAAAGATCATGGCTTTAGTGCATACCTTGGGGTTTTAGTGCCCATAGAGTTTAGTTGGAGAGTTTTTACCTCACGTCTTGAGCTTCGTGGAAATAGATTGTAGATGTGATCTTTTTTAGTGTAGCTCCGTGGCTCTTATCTTCAGATTTCACGGGTTTCTTATTTTACCGAATTTTCTTCGGTTTCCAAAGGACGCGGAAGGTTTTAGAAGATTTTCAAAGCTCGCTGAAGGCTGCTGGAGGTCACCGAAGGTCGCCAAAGGCTGTCGAAGGCTTTCCGAAGCTCACCGAAGGCTGTCAGAGGTTTCTGAAGGTTGTCGGAGGTTTCTGAAGCATAAGGAGGCTGTCGGAGGTTGCTGGAGTTTTCCGAAGCTCACCGAAGGCTGTCGGAGGTTTCCGAAGATTGTCGGAGGTTTCCGAAGCTTACAGAGGCTGTCGGAGGTTTTGGGTCAAGCTCTCTATTCGGATCTATATCGGGGAAGGCTGTAGAGCAGTCCCTTCGTCTTCATATTTTATTATTTTTTGTACCATTAAGATGGTTTTGTATGCTATTTTATACCAATAAGGTACATATAATCAGGTTTGATAAAATCAATCGGACTAAATCATCCAATTGATTTAGTTTTCTTATGGTAAAAAATCTAATTGAAGTATAGATAGAACCAGGTTTAAATATGTGTCAAACCTTTGATAAGGCAGCATCGATTGAAACAATTGATAATCTTAATGTCAAATAGCGGTGTTTTAATTTAGATATCCGTACGACAAGCGATTATCATCTATAGTTTCAAAAGGGAATTGTTCCGATATCTATCTTCTCAATTAAAGTTATGCGACTCTCTTTATGCTTTTGAGAATATTATAATATATGGTGATGACATCTTATCCCATATATATATATATATATTAATAAATCAATATATATGTACCTGGCTTGTAAGATGTTTAGTAAAAGCTATTGATGGCGGTAGATAAAAATATTTTAATCATGTAGATTATTATTATATGTATATACATATGTGTCTGATCTTGCAGCCATCAATTAACATTTTTTTTTTCTTTAAACAACGTACATAGGTGTAGTAGCCTGCGATATAATAATCGTACATGTGACTGTCGCAGCACTTGGCGTAAATATATTGTGCGTGGGGGGACACATGCATACGAATCCGACCGCGGAATAACTCGTCTGAAAGAAACCGTTGGTCCGTTTGAGCTTTCTCTTGCAGTAATCTATCATCTTTTTAGTTTGGCACGACGATCATAGTGTGGTTTAATGGTGAGTTTTATGATATAAATCGAGGATGGCGCCAAATGATTGTGCACCAAACCGCATGTAGGATGTAAACTCCGATCGTGGATGAATGATTGAGGTTAAAAGGTTTGTTGGCGATTCCCTGAAGGTAGGAGCAGTGCTCCTTTACGCCAACTATGAATGTTGAGGATTCATTAGGGTTTGTTGGCGATGCCCCGAAGGTAGGAGCGGTGCTCCTTTACGCCAACTATGATAGTGTGATGTGATTGTCGAAGCTAGTTCGACTCGTGTTAGGGTTTCAGCCGATTTAATGATCATACCGAATGAATGGGGTTTCCTCTCCTTATATAGGAGAGAGTAATCTTGGGGAGGAAGTTAGGGTTTTAACCCTAATTAGGATTTTGGCATATCTAGGATATATTTATCCGATTTAGTTGCCATCTATATCCCTTTATAATTGGGATATAATTTAATATAATTTAGGAAAGAATTTAGGTTTGTCCCTAACCATTTAATTATTATTAACATCTCCGGACATAAGCCCTTCGTGTAGGTGCTTCGTAAAGAGTACCCTTCGCACTGTGGTCCGAAGGGGTACATCGTCATAGTGCATAAGCATTAGTGCATAAGACATTCTTTTTAGAATGTATAAGCAAAACATAAACATGGGATACCATTCTCCCATTAAAAATATGAATGACAAAGCAGCGACGACACAACAAAGCAAGCCAAAAAGAAGAAAAGCAAGTCATTCAAAAAAACCAAGCACATGTATAGAGGATCACGCAAGTCTACATCCCTTGAGGCCTAATATTATACAAGTCAGCTATAGAAGCATCAGGATTCGAGGCAATCTATGCTGAATATAAGGATACGAAACATTCCTTAGGGCCTCTTCAGCAGTATTAACCTTCTCCCCTGTACGAAGAAGTCTCTCCCTATCCCCTCTCAGAGCAATCAGCCCACCATGTTCCAGATGTAAGGCCAACAAGGATCTTGCATCAGCCCGGTGAGCTTCAATCAGCTCATCAAGGCTCTGATCAAATTCAGGGTTCGCCATTAACATCCGAAAAACATGAGGAATAACTCCTGAAATCACTTGGCGCATGGCATTCTCCATGTTCTCCAATCTCTCTTCAAGGTCACGGATGACCGCCAAAGGACCACCTGCAGCAAGGGTAGCAATACGCTCATGGGCAGCATCCAAGCTGCGTGTAGCAAGAGATAGCACTTCTTGAGAATCGGCGAGCTCCCTTCGTAGCGAGTCAACTGAAGAAGAGTCACCAGCAGATCGGGCAGCCCTCAAAGAAGATAATTCCAACCTACTCTTCTGCAGGCTTTCCTCAAGATAGCGCATCCTAACAGCAGCAGCGGTACCAATCATACCAGCACCAAAAAGTGCTTGGTTCATCATCTCAGCAAGCCTCTGAGCAGGCATGGCTTCCAGTGCAGTCCTCAGATGACCAGGAACCATCATATCCAAACTGGTACAGCAAAGTTGTGGATCAGGCAAGTCACTTTGAAGAGGGACCCCTAAGAGAAAAAAATTTAAGAGATTAAAGTAAGAAAATGAAAAGGGGGAGCAGAGATCAAAATATCTAAACACTTACCAATTGTGACTCCAGCTCCAGCTGTGGAAGCTCCAGCTCCAGCTGTGGAAGCTCCAGCTCCAGCCGCGGAAGCTCCAGCTCCAGCCGCGGAAGCTCTACCAACAGTCGTAGTAGCTCCGATTTTAGTTGCTCCAGTTTCATCAACTAGATCCTTCCCAGGCCTCCGTACAGGGTCAAAAGTCCCAGCTAAGCACAAGAAAAGCATACAAATCAGGCCCATGGTGACACAAACACACAGAGTCAAAGAAAAGCATATACCTTGACCAGCATCAGAAACTGGAGCAGCAGTAGTAACACCAACTTCATCCCTTGTTGGGGAATCAAGAATAATAACGGAAGGACCTGCAGCATTAGGGTCCATCGAAGCAGATGGGCCATCCCTTACCCTTTGTCTCTTTGGAGAAGGCTCAGAAACATCAACACCAGCAAACAGAGGACCCTCGTCATCAGAAGGATCTATGGGCCTCCTACCAACCACCATTCCCTGAGGATTCATGGTTACAGCCTCCCTAAGAGTTAACTCTGCATAAAGCATTATGCAGACAATCAGATAAACAACACATAAGAAGGCAACGAAGGGAATAGCAAAGGAAGAACAATACCTTCGCAGCACTAGATTAAGACAGGTTGATCAGGGGAACCCTCCCATGACATAGTAACCCCAACAAGATACAGAATCACAGTAGGATACATGACTAACCCAAAGGGAGACCTATGAACTCGATGCACAAGAGGGTTGTCCAGAGTTTCCCAATCATGTAAATCATCCTCCAAAAACATACCCGACTCCAACCTACTTATATCCAATACATCCCTGAACATCGGATGGACATATTCATCACTAAAAAACAAAAACCCTGATCGCCAATTCAACATATCCGAATCACCTATATTGAAAAATACCCTACCAGACCTCTCTTCAACCATAACCCAACCATCACAATTAACCTACTTGAAAAAATACCTAAACACACTTACCCGAGGCTCTATCTCATATGCGCGACAAACAACAATGAACGACATTATCACAGTAATCGCTAAGGGATGCACTGCAGACAAATATAGATTGTAGCGATCGAGAAGCCCTAATAACCAAGGGGACAAGGTAAACCTAAGGTTACCACCGGAAATAGGAGCAGTATTGTAACATCCCAAACTTTTCTTTAAGATTTGACTAACGCTGTTAAGTCAACCTCATGTGTGTCGTTAAGTCTAGTGTGAATATATGCATATACGTAGTTAATGTGTGTTATGTGTGAGGTTTGAAAACCTAAATGTTAATGTAGTATAAATGTGTGAAATATGAAGAAATTATGTCTATGTAGTGACATTTAATGAAGGGTTAATGTTGTATGTGGGCAATAAAGAAGTTTGTGACCAATAATGAAGGATTAGGAAGCCTAGGGACTAGTTTTGACATGTGTTGAAAGTCAAAAACGGGATTAGTAGCTTAGAGGCTGTCATTAGGAGGTTAATTGCAGATCTCACTTCTTCTAAACAAGCCCTAACTGATCCTAAGTCATTCCATAGTCTTCTCTCATCAAATCTCAAGCCGAAAAGTCGTTTTGTGTGTGAATTGGTGGTCATTGTCAAGAGTATTTGCATTCTATTTATCATTTGCAGGTAATAATCAATTCATTGATTGTATTTTCAGATCATGAGTCGTGTGTGTTGAATCAAATCTGATTGAAAAGGGGTTTGTAAAGGAATTAGGGTTTCATTGTGTTCTTGGTTAATTTATGTGTTTTAATCAAGTATTTGGCCTAAAACGATTGTAAGCGATGTTTTAACGATTTGGATTGATAAGAGATGTTTTGATGATCAAAGATTAATGTTTTTGTGTCAATTCGATCGGTACTTAAAGAGTTTTGGGGTCATTTTCTGGAAAAAGGTCGAAAAACACGTTTCTGCACTTCGAACGAAGATAACCTTTATCTTCGTAAGAACGAAGATAACCTTTATCTTCGTAAGAACAAACTATCTTCGAACGAAGATAACCTTTATCTTCGTAAGAACGAAGATAACTATCTTCGTAAGAACTGTAGCTAAGTTCGTAAGAAGGATTTTTCAGACTAAGTTCGTGAGGTTTGTTAAGTTCGTTTGAGTCCCAAATGACTTATATTTCATATGTTAATGTACGATAGGTGTCGGGGATTACTGATAAGCACTATTAGCTATTTGTTTGCGCGCGTACACTACTACCAGGTAAGATACACTACTTTGACACGCTGGGAGATCAACTAAAAGCTGGTTTCAAATCGTAAACACTTCCATTCGGTATCTTTATATTGCATGTGGGCATATGGTTTACTTGGGAGGTATTATGGGTTATGCAGTTGACCATGAGACCTGAGATGCAGTCCCTATTGTAGTGTAATGTAGTATTGCTTAATGTAGTATGTAGCTATGCAGTTGATGTAGTTTAATGAAGTATCTTGATATGCATGATATATAGAAATGAAGTTGATGTGTGATATGCATGCTTGACTTGTACGCCTAGTTCACTAGATTTGCTAGGTTACTATGTCACTTGCACGTTTAAGGATCCAAACGTAATGAAGTTAAAGTGTGTGAATGTCTAGGAATGTGTGTTACCTAGACTATATGTGTGTGAATGTTTGGGAATGCAGGAACCCAATCTATATGTGTGAAATTGAGCTCATAAAACTAATGCAGGGAAAGTGTTAAGCTTAACCCGTACTTGTCTCAGCCGGATGAGTGCGTTGATGCAGTTGTTGCTTGGGTAGCTCCTCGCAACATGGTCTTTATAACGCAGGGCGAGTAATACGAGAGGTTTGACCAACCTCCACATACGGATTACTCTTGGATTGGCTTGCCACTCCTTAACGACGTAAGATGAGTAGTCTTTTGACTGATCATCCAGTCGGGTGTGATGCAGAGCACACTTATATGCAGTTAACAAAGATACGTGTGACAATGTGTGAACTAATGCAGGATAGGCACATTTAGGATGATTATCCAAATTAATATGAAGTCGAAATGTAGTATATGTGTGAACGTGTGATGTGTGTTGTGCCTAAATAAACTTGTCTAATAATGAAGATTGTTTTAATTGGACAAATGTTTTTAATTAAGTGTTATCTTACTTAGCTATTCTTATAGCTAACACTTGCTTCTTTAATGTGGTTGTTCCTCAGGTTTAGCTTGATGGAATTAGATGAAGGATGTGAGAGCTTGGGTAGATTCATTGAAGGAGCCTTAGTTATCCATAGACGATTCTTTGCTTAGACATTTATTTACATTTCGTACTTAATGTCGAATTTATGTTGTGACTTGTGAACGGTTGTTTTATGTTGGGCAACCGTTGGGTTTTCATTTGAACTATTGTTTGATATGGCATGTAACACCAAATAAATGCAGAAACCGAAATGTTTTTATCGGTTTTGACTTTTACAGTCTTTACTTCCGCAATTTAACACCGTTAGGTGAAAAGTTTTGAAAACCCATATTTTTAAACGACGGGTGTTACAAGTTGGTATCAGAGAAGTGGTTTTAAGTGAACCAAGGCCTATTAACCATAGGATTTGGACTTAAACTTAAGATATGCATGCTAGGTATTTGTAGGATGCCTTAGTTTTAATGAAAGATGATATAGGATGGGTTGGGACGAGTGCGATTGCGATAGGGCTTATGAGATGTTTACGTTACGATGATATGCTTTAGCCTTATCTTAACAAGCATTTTGCTTTAATTTGCGCTTATCGACTCTACCTTTTTATTAAAGGAAAATGGTTAACACTCGCAACCGCAACTTCCGACGTGATGGAGCTACTGCTAGCATTACCCCACCTGTCCATCCAGGTGCAGAGCGCTGCAAATGCTGCCAATGCTGCTGCTGCTGTTGCAGCCAATGCAAATAGAAATCGAGGAAATCCCCGCCAGGTCAATCAGCAAGGCTCATTGGGTCCTATGCCTCCACCTCCCGGCAATCCACCTAGGGTTAATGAGGAAGTGGTAGAACAAATCCCTAACACGGCTGAGTTGTACAGACTCGTACGGACCCTCCAGACCCAATTGGCCCAGACACAAGAGCAACTGAACAACGCGCTTGCTGAAAATGCTGAAGGAACTAATGGCAACTATTCAGTGCCTTCTCACCACTCTGAGCCACCGGTCGATGATGTTGTTGTTCCCCCTGCAAATGCCGTTGTGGTTACTCCTAATGTCGTTCAAGCCCCTCAGTTTAAGTTTGAAAGTTTCCAGAAGTGTGGAGGTCAGAAGTTTGATGGAACCCTTAATGCAGTGGGTTGCATGGAATGGCTCGATGATACGGAGATGGTCTTTGAAGCCTGTGACTGTCCCGAGGATAAGAAGGTGTTGTGCGCTAGTCGAATGTTGAAAGAGGGTGCTCGGGATTGGTGGAAGAGCATTACTATTTCGATGACTCCAGCTATGGTATCTGCTATCTCGTGGGCTAACTTTAAGCAGAAATTCATTGAGGAATATATTGGGGTTCGTGAGCAGCGTAAGATGGAAAAGGAGTTTCGTGCCTTGACGGCTGAAGTCGGAAAGGTCAACGAGTATGCTCGTTCCTTCATGGAGAAGATGAAGTTCGTGGGTCATTTATTCCGTACTGATACAGATCAGGTTGCTTGCTATGTTGATGGTTTGCCTCCGAGTTATCGAGGTATCTGCAGGCAGCACAAGACTCTGATTGAAGCTATCAAGGAGTCTAAGAAGCTTGACGATGATTTCGCTTCGGACAAGAAGGTTGAGAAGAGTGATGATAAGAAGTCGGGGTTTAAAAGAAGGTCAAATTGGTCTTCCAATAACAATAATAATAAGAAGTTCCGTGGAAGTGGTAGTTCGAGTGGTGACAAGGATAAAAAGAAGAATGGTTCATGGTGTACATTTTGCAAGACAAATCATGAAGGGCATTGTACCGACAAGACAAGAAGGTGCCATAAGTGTGGGAAGTCGGGACATCTTCCCACTGAATGTAGGGACAAGACTCGTTGCTACAAGTGCCAAGAAACGGGTCATCTCATTGCCGATTGTCCACAGATGAAGAATGTTGGAAGGAAGACCGCCACGACAGCAACAAAAGTGAGAGCTCTTCAAATGACGATTGTGAGATTGAGATTGAAGGTCGTTCTTTTCCAGTCCAACTGTTGCCTACTACCTTAGGTGGTTTTGATGTAGTGATTGGTATGGATTGGTTGGCTAGAAATGAGGCTAGTATTTTATGTTCCCAAAAGATAATTCGATTGCCTATATCCGAGGGTAAAGTGATAGCGGTGTATGGAGACAAGAAGAGAGGAGGAATAAAGATTATTAGTATGATGAAAGCTATTAAATGTATAAGGAAAAACAAGAGCCATTTCTTGGCTTATGTCATTGATGCATGGAAAGAGAAGTCTCCAATCGCTAGTGTTGATGTAGTATCAAATTTCCCCGATGTGTTTCCCGATGATCTACCCGGTATTCCTCCCAATCGTGAAGTTACTTTTCAGATAAATCTTATTCCCGGTGCTACACCCGTTGCTAAAGCACCTTATCGATTAGCTCCTACAGAAATGAAGGAATTAATGACGCAACTTCAGGAGTTACTTGACAAGGGGTTCATACAACCTAGTTCCTCGCCTTGGGGAGCTCCGGTTCTCTTTGTTAAGAAGAAGGATGGATCGATGCACATGTGTATTGACTATCGTGAGTTGAACAAACGAACGGTCAAGAACAAGTATCCTCTCCCGAGAATTGATGATCTTTTTGATCAACTACATGGTGCTTCGTATTTTTCAAAGATTGATTTGCGGTCCGGTTATCATCAGTTGAAGGTAAAGAAGGAAGATGTAGCAAAGACAGCTTTCCGGACTAGATATGGTCATTATGAGTTCTTGGTCATGCCATTTGGGTTGACCAATGCTCCAGCCGTGTTTATGGACTTAATGAATCGGGTATGCCGCCCCTTTCTAGATCATTTTGTTATTGTGTTTATTGACGATATTTTGATCTATTCTAAGTCAGAGGATGAACACCGTGAGCATTTGAAAGCAGTTTTGGAGGTGTTGAGGGAGAAGAAGTTGTACGCAAAGTTTTCTAAATGTGAGTTTTGGCTCCGAGAAGTGCAGTTTCTTGGTCATGTTATTTCATCTGAAGGTATTAAAGTAGATCCTTCAAAGATTGAAGCTGTTTCAAAGTGGGAGCAGCCAAAGACTCCTACCGAGATTAAGAGTTTTCTTGGTTTGGCTGGGTATTATAGAAGGTTTATTCAGGATTTTTCCCGAATAGCCAAGCCTATGACGGAATTAACAAAGAAGGGTGTGAAGTACGAGTGGACTGAAAAGCAGGAAAATGCATTCCAAACGTTGAAAAAGAAGTTGTGTGAAGCTCCTATCCTTGCCTTGCCTGAAGGTACTGACAATTTAGTGGTATATAGCGATGCTTCTATTACGGGTTTGGGTTGTGTTTTAATGCAGAGAGACAAAGTGATTGCCTATGCTTCACGTCAGTTGAAGCCTCATGAGAAGAATTACCCTACCCATGATCTTGAGCTAGCGGCGGTTGTGTTTGCATTGAAATTATGGAGACATTACTTATATGGTACTAAATGCACACTTTTCACCGACCATAAGAGTTTACAATATATGTTTACTCAAAAGGAGATGAATGTGAGACAAAGAAGGTGGTTGGAATTACTTAAAGACTATGATTGTGAAATCAAATACCATCCGGGTAAAGCCAATGTAGTGGCGGATGCACTAAGTAGGAAAGTGCAAAGCTCTTCTTGTAAGTTGATGAGCATGCAAGTTCAAGCCAAGTCGGGTCTATAAGATCGAATTAAAGAAGCACAAGAGATGGCATTAATGAAGGATAATATTGATAAAGAGAGTATTGGGAAGAAGAAACGACTTGTGATGGAGACTAATAGCCGTGGGTTTAAAACATACAAGGGTCGTATTTGGGTGCCACTGCTTGGTGGTAACCGGGAGTTGATCCTTGAAGAGGTCCATAGAAGTAGGTATTCGATGCATCCCGGTGTCACCAAAATGTATGCAGATTTGAAGCCGATTTATTGGTGGCTGGATATTAAAGGTGAAGTAGCTCATTTTGTAGCAAAGTGTTTGACATGTGCACGTGTGAAAATGGACCATAAAAAGCCGTATGGTTTGTTGCATCAATTAGACGTTCCCGAGTGGAAATGGGATCATATCACGATGGACTTTGTAACGAAGCTACCGAAAACGCCGAAAGGGAATGATATGATTTGGGTGATTGTAGATAGATTGACGAAGAGTGCTCATTTTCTAGCTACCCGACAAGATGTGCCTTTAAAGAAGATGGCAAAGATGTATATAGATGAAGTTGTCTCGAGACATGGAGTTCCATTGTCTATTGTCTCGGATAGGGACACTAGATTTGTGTCTAAATTAGAGTGAACTTGAGTACCGCCTATCATCCTCAAACCGATGGGCAAAGTGAGAGAACCATCCAAACCTTAGAGGATATGTTGAGAACGTGTGTACTAGACTATGGTGGAGCATGGGATGAACACTTGAAGTTGATTGAATTTGCTTATAATAATAGTCACCATGCAAGTATTGGAATGCCACCATTTGAAATGTTATATGGAAGGAGATGTAGGACTCCAAGTTGTTGGATGGAGCCCGGTGAAAAGCAGTTAACCGGTCCCGAAATTATTAAAATCTCCGCTGAGAAAGTTAATGTAGCTAAAGAAGCTTTACGTGTGGCCAGAGAAAGGCAGAAAACTTATGCAGATAAGAAAAGGAGACCAATGGAATTTAATGTAGGTGACTTAGTGATGCTGAAAGTGTCATGACCATGGAAAGGAGTAATCCGATTTGGAAAGAAGGGCAAGTTGAGTCCAAGATTTGTTGGACCTTTTAAAATCTTGAAACGCATTAAGGATGTAGCATATCAGTTGGAATTACCTCCAGAATTGGATGGAATTCACGACACCTTTCATGTATCCTACCTAAGGAAGTGTCTAGCCGAGGAGTCAAGTGTGATTCCAATTCAAGATGTGAGCATTGACCCAATGAAGAAAATGGTTGAAGAACCAGTGGCAATACTTGGAAAGAAGCAAAAGAAGTTACGCAGGAAAGTGATAGATCTTGTCTTGATAAAGTGGAAGCATAATCATGGAGAAAGCTTGACTTGGGAAACTGAAGCAGTAATGAAGGAGAATTATCCCGAGTTGTTCCTTAATGATGAGATTCCGGGGACGGAATCCTCTTAAGGGGGAGATAATTGTAACATCCCAAACTTTTCTTTAAGATTTGACTAACGCTGTTAAGTCAACCTCATGTGTGTCGTTAAGTCTAGTGTGAATATATGCATATACGTAGTTAATGTGTGTTATGTGTGAGGTTTGAAAACCTAAATGTTAATGTAGTATAAATGTGTGAAATATGAAGAAATTATGTCTATGTAGTGACATTTAATGAAGGGTTAATGTTGTATGTGGGCAATAAAGAAGTTTGTGACCAATAATGAAGGATTAGGAAGCCTAGGGACTAGTTTTGACATGTGTGGAAAGTCAAAAACGGGATTAGTAGCTTAGAGGCTGTCATTAGGAGGTTAATTGCAGATCTCACTTCTTCTAAACAAGCCCTAACTGATCCTAAGTCATTCCATAGTCTTCTCTCATCAAATCTCAAGCCGAAAAGTCGTTTTGTGTGTGAATTGGTGGTCATTGTCAAGAGTATTTGCATTCTATTTGTCATTTGCAGGTAATAATCAATTCATTGATTGTATTTTCAGATCATGAGTCGTGTGTGTTGAATCAAATCTGATTGAAAAGGGGTTTGTAAAGGAATTAGGGTTTCATTGTGTTCTTGGTTAATTTATGTGTTTTAATCAAGTATTTGGCCTAAAACGATTGTAAGCGATGTTTTAACGATTTGGATTGATAAGAGATGTTTTGATGATCAAAGATTAATGTTTTTGTGTCAATTCGATCGGTACTTAAACATTTTCTGGAAAAAGGTCGAAAAACACGTTTCTGCACTTCGAACGAAGATAACCTTTATCTTCGTAAGAACGAAGATAACCTTTATCTTCGTAAGAACGAAGATAACCTTTATCTTCGTAAGAACGAAGATAACCTTTATCTTCGTAAGAACGAAGATAACCTTTATCTTCGTAAGAACGAAGATAACCTTTATCTTCGTAAGAACGAAGATAACCTTTATCTTCGTAAGAACGAAGATAACCTTTATCTTCGTAAGAACGAAGATAACCTTTATCTTCGTAAGAACGAAGATAACCTTTATCTTCGTAAGAACGAAGATAACCTTTATCTTCGTAAGAACGAAGATAACCTTTATCTTCGTAAGAACGAAGATAACCTTTATCTTCGTAAGAACGAAGATAACCTTTATCTTCGTAAGAACGAAGATAACCTTTATCTTCGTAAGAACGAAGATAACCTTTATCTTCGTAAGAACGAAGATAACCTTTATCTTCGTAAGAACGAAGATAACCTTTATCTTCGTAAGAACGAAGATAACCTTTATCTTCGTAAGAACGAAGATAACCTTTATCTTCGTAAGAACGAAGATAACCTTTATCTTCGTAAGAACGAAGATAACCTTTATCTTCGTAAGAACGAAGATAACCTTTATCTTCATAAGAACGAAGATAACCTTTATCTTCGTAAGAACGAAGATAACCTTTATCTTCGTAAGAACGAAGATAACCTTTATCTTCGTAAGAACGAAGATAACCTTTATCTTCGTAAGAACGAAGATAACCTTTATCTTCGTAAGAACGAAGATAACCTTTATTTTCGTAAGAACGAAGATAATCTTCGTTAGAATGAAGATAACCTTTATCTTCGTAAGAACGAAGATAACCTTTATCTTCGTAAGAACGAAGATAACCTTTATCTTCATAAGAACGAAGATAACCTTTATCTTCGTAAGAACGAAGATAACCTTTATCTTCGTAAGAACGAAGATAACCTTTATCTTCGTAAGAACGAAGATAACCTTTATTTTCGTAAGAACGAAGATATATCTTCGTAAGAACGAAGATAACCTTTATCTTCGTAAGAACGAAGATAACCTTTATCTTCGTAAGAACGAAGATAACCTTTATCTTCGTAAGAACGAAGATAACCTTTATCTTCGTAAGAACGAAGATAACCTTTATCTTCGTAAGAACGAAGATAACCTTTATCTTCGTAAGAACGAAGATAACCTTTATCTTCGTAAGAACGAAGATAACCTTTATCTTCGTAAGAACGAAGATAACCTTTATCTTCGTAAGAACGAAGATAACCTTTATCTTCGTAAGAACGAAGATAACCTTTATCTTCGTAAGAACGAAGATAACCTTTATCTTCGTAAGAACGAAGATAACCTTTATCTTCGTAAGAACGAAGATAACCTTTATCTTCGTAAGAACGAAGATAACCTTTATCTTCGTAAGAACGAAGATAACCTTTATCTTCGTAAGAACGAAGATAACCTTTATCTTCGTAAGAACGAAGATAACCTTTATCTTCGTAAGAACGAAGATAACCTTTATCTTCGTAAGAACGAAGATAACCTTTATCTTCGTAAGAACGAAGATAACCTTTATCTTCGTAAGAACGAAGATAACCTTTATCTTCGTAAGAACGAAGATAACCTTTATCTTCGTAAGAACGAAGATAACCTTTATCTTCGTAAGAACGAAGATAACCTTTATCTTCGTAAGAACGAAGATAACCTTTATCTTCGTAAGAACGAAGATAACCTTTATCTTCGTAAGAACGAAGATAACCTTTATCTTCGTAAGAACGAAGATAACCTTTATCTTCGTAAGAACGAAGATAACCTTTATCTTCGTAAGAACGAAGATAACCTTTATCTTCGTAAGAACGAAGATAACCTTTATCTTCGTAAGAACGAAGATAACCTTTATCTTCGTAAGAACGAAGATAACCTTTATCTTCGTAAGAACGAAGATAACCTTTATCTTCGTAAGAACTGTAGCTAAGTTCGTAAGAAGGATTTTCCAGACTAAGTTCGTGAGGTTTGTTAAGTTCGTTTGAGTCCCAAATGACTTATATTTCATATGTTAATGTACGATAGGTGTCGGGGATTACTGATAAGCACTATTAGCTATTTGTTTGCGCGCGTACACTACTACCAGGTAAGATACACTACTTTGACACGCTGGGAGATCAACTAAAAGCTGGTTTCAAATCGTAAACACTTCCATTCGGTATCTTTATATTGCATGTGGGCATATGGTTTACTTGGGAGGTATTATGGGTTATGCAGTTGACCATGAGACCTGAGATGCAGTCCCTATTGTAGTGTAATGTAGTATTGCTTAATGTAGTATGTAGCTATGCAGTTGATGTAGTTTAATGAAGTATCTTGATATGCATGATATATAGAAATGAAGTTGATGTGTGATATGCATGCTTGACTTGTACGCCTAGTTCACTAGATTTGCTAGGTTACTATGTCACTTGCACGTTTAAGGATCCAAACGTAATGAAGTTAAAGTGTGTGAATGTCTAGGAATGTGTGTTACCTAGACTATATGTGTGTGAATGTTTGGGAATGCAGGAACCCAATCTATATGTGTGAAATTGAGCTCATAAAACTAATGCAGGGAAAGTGTTAAGCTTAACCCGTACTTGTCTCAGCCGGATGAGTGCGTTGATGCAGTTGTTGCTTGGGTGGCTCCTCGCAACATGGTCTTTATAACGCAGGGCGAGTAATACGAGAGGTTTGACCAACCTCCACATACGGATTACTCTTGGATTGGCTTGCCACTCCTTAACGACGTAAGATGAGTAGTCTTTTGACTGATCATCCAGTCGGGTGTGATGCAGAGCACACTTATATGCAGTTAACAAAGATACGTGTGACAATGTGTGAACTAATGCAGGATAGGCACATTTAGGATGATTATCCTAATTAATATGAAGTCGAAATGTAGTATATGTGTGAACGTGTGATGTGTGTTGTGCCTAAATAAACTTGTCTAATAATGAAGATTGTTTTAATTGGAGAAATGTTTTTAATTAAGTGTTATCTTACTTAGCTATTCTTATAGCTAACACTTGCTTCTTTAATGTGGTTGTTCCCTCAGGTTTAGCTTGATGGAATTAGATGAAGGATGTGAGAGCTTGGGTAGATTCATTGAAGGAGCCTTAGTTATCCATAGACGATTCTTTGCTTAGACATTTATTTACATTTCGTACTTAATGTCGAATTTATGTTGTGACTTGTGAACGGTTGTTTTATGTTGGGCAACCGTTGGGTTTTCATTTGAACTATTGTTTGATATGGCATGTAACACCAAATAAATGCAGAAACCGAAATGTTTTTATCGGTTTTGACTTTTACAGTCTTTACTTCCGCAATTTAACACCGTTAGGTGAAAAGTTTTGAAAACCCATATTTTTAAACGACGGGTGTTACAAGTTGGTATCAGAGAAGTGGTTTAAGTGAACCAAGGCCTATTAACCATAGGATTTGGACTTAAACTTAAGATATGCATGCTAGGTATTTGTAGGATGCCTTAGTTTTAATGAAAGATGATATAGGATGGGTTGGGACGAGTGCGATTGCGATAGGGCTTATGAGATGTTTACGTTACGATGATATGCTTTAGCCTTATCTTAACAAGCATTTTGCTTTAATTTGCGCTTATCGACTCTACCTTTTTATTAAAGGAAAATGGTTAACACTCGCAACCGCAACTTCCGACGTGATGGAGCTACTGCTAGCATTACCCCACCTGTCCATCCAGGTGCAGGCGCTGCAAATGCCGTTGTGGTTACTCCTAATGTCGTTCAAGCCCCTCGGTTTAAGTTTGAAAGTTTCCAGAAGTGTGGAGGTCAGAAGTTTGATGGAACCCTTAATGCAGTGGGTTGCATGGAATGGCTCGATGATACGGAGATGGTCTTTGAAGCCTGTGACTGTCCCGAGGATAAGAAGGTGTTGTGCGCTAGTCGAATGTTGAAAGAAGGTGCTCGGGATTGGTGGAAGAGCATTACTATTTCGATGACTCCAGCTATGGTATCTGCTATCTCGTGGGCTAACTTTAAGCAGAAATTCATTGAGGAATATATTGGGGTTCATGAGCAGCGTAAGATGGAAAAGGAGTTTCGTGCCTTGACGGCTGAAGTCGGAAAGGTCAACGAGTATGCTCGTTCCTTCATGGAGAAGATGAAGTTCGTGGGTCATTTATTCCGTACTGATACAGATCAGGTTGCTTGCTATGTTGATGGTTTGCCTCCGAGTTATCGAGGTATCTGCAGGCAGCACAAGACTCTGATTGAAGCTATCAAGGAGTCTAAGAAGCTTGACGATGATTTCGCTTCGGACAAGAAGGTTGAGAAGAGTGATGATAAGAAGTCGGGGTTTAAAAGAAGGTCAAATTGGTCTTCCAATAACAATAATAATAAGAAGTTCCGTGGAAGTGGTAGTTCGAGTGGTGACAAGGATAAAAAGAAGAATGGTTCATGGTGTACATTTTGCAAGACAAATCATGAAGGGCATTGTACCGACAAGACAAGAAGGTGCCATAAGTGTGGGAAGTCGGGACATCTTGCCACTGAATGTAGGGACAAGACTCGTTGCTACAAGTGCCAAGAAACGGGTCATCTCATTGCCGATTGTCCACAGATGAAGAATGTTGGAAGGAAGACCGCCACGACAGCAACAAAAGTGAGAGCTCTTCAAATGACGATTGATGACGCAAGGAACAACGATGAAGTGGTATGTGGTACTTTCCTTGTTAACTCAAAGCCTGCCTCTGTTTTATTTGATTCAGGTGCAAATAGGTCGTTTGTGTCCACATTATTTGCTCCTAAGCTAGAAAGAGTCACTACTCCCTTAGATTGTTCATTAGAGGTAGAAATTGCTAATGGTACGGTTAATAATATACGTGTGGGTTATGACGATTGTGAGATTGAGATTGAAGGTCGTTCTTTTCCAGTCCAACTATTGCCTACTACCTTAGGTGGTTTTGATGTAGTGATTGGTATGGATTGGTTGGCTAGAAATGAGGCTAGTATTTTATGTTCCCAAAAGATAATTCGATTGCCTATATCCGAGGTAAAGTGATAACGGTGTATGGAGACAAGAAGAGAGGAGGAATAAAGATTATTAGTATGATGAAAGCTATTAAATGTATAAGGAAAAACAAGAGCCATTTCTTGGCTTATGTCATTGATGCAAGAAAAGAGAAGTCTCCAATCGCTAGTGTTGATGTAGTATCCAATTTCCCCGATGTGTTTCCCGATGATCTACCCGGTATTCCTCCCGATCGTGAAGTTACTTTTCAGATAAATCTTATTCCCGGTGCTACACCCGTTGCTAAAGCACCTTACCGATTAGCTCCTACAGAAATGAAGGAATTAATGACGCAACTTCAGGAGTTACTTGACAAGGGGTTCATACAACCTAGTTCCTCGCCTTGGGGAGCTCCGGTTCTCTTTGTTAAGAAGAAGGATGGATCGATGCGCATGTGTATTGACTATCGTGAGTTGAACAAACGAACGGTCAAGAACAAGTATCCTCTCCCGAGAATTGATGATCTTTTTGATCAACTACATGGTGCTTCGTATTTTTCAAAGATTGATTTGCGGTCCGGTTATCATCAGTTGAAGGTAAAGAAGGAAGATGTAGCAAAGACAGCTTTCCGGACTAGATATGGTCATTATGAGTTCTTGGTCATGCCATTTGGGTTGACCAATGCTCCAGCCGCGTTTATGGACTTAATGAATCGGGTATGCCGCCCCTTTCTAGATCATTTTGTTATTGTGTTTATTGACGATATTTTGATCTATTCTAAGTCAGAGGATGAACACCGTGAGCATTTGAAAGCAGTTTTGGAGGTGTTGAGGGAGAAGAAGTTGTACGCAAAGTTTTCTAAATGTGAGTTTTGGCTCCGAGAAGTGCAGTTTCTTGGTCATGTTATTTCATCAGAAGGTATTAAAGTAGATCCTTCAAAGATTGAAGCTGTTTCAAAGTGGGAGCAGCCAAAGACTCCTACCGAGATTAAGAGTTTTCTTGGTTTGGCTGGGTATTATAGAAGGTTTATTCAGGATTTTTCCCGAATAGCCAAGCCTATGACGGAATTAACAAAGAAGGGTGTGAAGTACGAGTGGACTGAAAAGCAGGAAAATGCATTCCAAACGTTGAAAAAGAAGTTGTGTGAAGCTCCTATCCTTGCCTTGCCTGAAGGTACTGATGATTTAGTGGTATATAGCGATGCTTCTATTACGGGTTTGGGTTGTGTTTTAATGCAGAGAGACAAAGTGATTGCCTATGCTTCACGTCAGTTGAAGCCTCATGAGAAGAATTACCCTACCCATGATCTTGAGCTAGCGGCGGTTGTGTTTGCATTGAAATTATGGAGACATTACTTATATGGTACTAAATGCACACTTTTCACCGACCATAAGAGTTTACAATATATGTTTACTCAAAAGGAGATGAATGTGAGACAAAGAAGGTGGATGGAATTACTTAAAGACTATGATTGTGAAATCAAATACCATCCGGGTAAAGCCAATGTAGTGGCGGATGCACTAAGTAGGAAAGTGCAAAGCTCTTCTTGTAAGTTGATGAGCATGCAAGTTCAAGCCAAGTCGGGTCTATAAGATCGAATTAAAGAAGCACAAGAGATGGCATTAATGAAGGATAATATTGATAAAGAGAGTATTGGGAAGAAGAAACGACTTGTGATGGAGACTAATAGCCGTGGGTTTAAAACATACAAGGGTCGTATTTGGGTGCCACTGCTTGGTGGTAACCGGAAGTTGATCCTTGAAGAGGTCCATAGAAGTAGGTATTCGATGCATCCCGGTGTCACCAAAATGTATGCAGATTTGAAGCCGATTTATTGGTGGCTGGATATTAAAGGTGAAGTAGCTCATTTTGTAGCAAAGTGTTTGACATGTGCACGTGTGAAAACGGACCATAAAAAGCCGTATGGTTTGTTGCATCAATTAGACGTTCCCGAGTGGAAATGGGATCATATCACGATGGACTTTGTAACGAAGCTACCGAAAACGCCGAAAGGGAATGATATGATTTGGGTGATTGTAGATAGATTGACGAAGAGTGCTCATTTTCTAGCTACCCGACAAGAGTGCTCATAATCGACACAAGCACTAAGATAACAAATATTCAATATATATTCAAAAACATCCTTGAACAAACCATGAGGCACTTTTTAAGATTAAACAATTTAATTTATTTTAGTATCTTGTGATTTAATTTATTTATTTGCTTTTGCATTTCTTTATATTTGGGAACCCGTGATTTTCTATGAGACTGTAGCAAACTTTCTGACAATATAATTGAATTTAGTATCTTGTGATTTAATTTATTTTAGTACTTTTTAAGATTTAAACAATTTAATTGAATTTAGTATCTTGTGATTTAATTTATTTTAGTATCTTGTGATTTAATTTATTTTAGTATCTTGTGATTTAATTTATTTTAGTATCTTGTGATTTAATTTATTTTAGTATCTTGTGATTTAATTTATTTTAGTATCTTGTGATTTAATTTATTTTAGTATCTTGTGATTTAATTTATTTTAGTATCTTGTGATTTAATTTATTTTAGTATCTTGTGATTTAATTTATTTTAGTATCTTGTGATTTAATTTATTTTAGTATCTTGTGATTTAATTTATTTTAGTATCTTGTGATTTAATTTATTTTAGTATCTTGTGATTTAATTTATTTTAGTATCTTGTGATTTAATTTATTTTAGTATCTTGTGATTTAATTTATTTTAGTATCTTGTGATTTAATTTATTTTAGTATCTTGTGATTTAATTTATTTTAGTATCTTGTGATTTAATTTATTTTAGTATCTTGTGATTTAATTTATTTTAGTATCTTGTGATTTAATTTATTTTAGTATCTTGTGATTTAATTTATTTTAGTATCTTGTGATTTAATTTATTTTAGTATCTTGTGATTTAATTTATTTTAGTATCTTGTGATTTAATTTATTTTAGTATCTTGTGATTTAATTTATTTTAGTATCTTGTGATTTAATTTATTTTAGTATCTTGTGATTTAATTTATTTTAGTATCTTGTGATTTAATTTATTTTAGTATCTTGTGATTTAATTTATTTTAGTATCTTGTGATTTAATTTATTTTAGTATCTTGTGATTTAATTTATTTTAGTATCTTGTGATTTAATTTATTTTAGTATCTTGTGATTTAATTTATTTTAGTATCTTGTGATTTAATTTATTTTAGTATCTTGTGATTTAATTTATTTTAGTATCTTGTGATTTAATTTATTTTAGTATCTTGTGATTTAATTTATTTTAGTATCTTGTGATTTAATTTATTTTAGTATCTTGTGATTTAATTTATTTTAGTATCTTGTGATTTAATTTATTTTAGTATCTTGTGATTTAATTTATTTTAGTATCTTGTGATTTAATTTATTTTAGTATCTTGTGATTTAATTTATTTTAGTATCTTGTGATTTAATTTATTTTAGTATCTTGTGATTTAATTTATTTTAGTATCTTGTGATTTAATTTATTTTAGTATCTTGTGATTTAATTTATTTTAGTATCTTGTGATTTAATTTATTTTAGTATCTTGTGATTTAATTTATTTTAGTATCTTGTGATTTAATTTATTTTAGTATCTTGTGATTTAATTTATTTTAGTATCTTGTGATTTAATTTATTTTAGTATCTTGTGATTTAATTTATTTTAGTATCTTGTGATTTAATTTATTTTAGTATCTTGTGATTTAATTTATTTTAGTATCTTGTGATTTAATTTATTTTAGTATCTTGTGATTTAATTTATTTTAGTATCTTGTGATTTAATTTATTTTAGTATCTTGTGATTTAATTTATTTTAGTATCTTGTGATTTAATTTATTTTAGTATCTTGTGATTTAATTTATTTTAGTATCTTGTGATTTAATTTATTTTAGTATCTTGTGATTTAATTTATTTTAGTATCTTGTGATTTAATTTATTTTAGTATCTTGTGATTTAATTTATTTTAGTATCTTGTGATTTAATTTATTTTAGTATCTTGTGATTTAATTTATTTTAGTATCTTGTGATTTAATTTATTTTAGTATCTTGTGATTTAATTTATTTTAGTATCTTGTGATTTAATTTATTTTAGTATCTTGTGATTTAATTTATTTTAGTATCTTGTGATTTAATTTATTTTAGTATCTTGTGATTTAATTTATTTTAGTATCTTGTGATTTAATTTATTTTAGTATCTTGTGATTTAATTTATTTTAGTATCTTGTGATTTAATTTATTTTAGTATCTTGTGATTTAATTTATTTTAGTATCTTGTGATTTAATTTATTTATTG
>CM067175.1:76130754-76172280 GCA_034093135.1 Erigeron breviscapus | reverse complement strand
GTATTTGATCAAGGTCCACGCTATGTACCACATGCTTGGCCTCTACGTATATTTGCTGATTTAGATGCCAATACTCGAAATGTAGTTGGTCTAAATAATCCACCTTTGTTTGGTCACTTAATTAATCCAAATTATCGATCTCGCTTTGAGAATGATATGTTGGTGGATGATGAAGACAATTCTGATCATGAGAATGAAGAAAGTTCAGATGATAGTTCGAATGGTGATTCTGATGATTCTGATAGTGGGAATGATGATGGTGATGATGTTGTTGAAGCAGACACTGATGAGTATGATAGTGTCGCTGCTGATTCTGGTAATGAGCATCGAACTAAGATGGCTCATGATGTACCTGCTGCTTCAGGAAGTGATAATTCATATCACTTTTCTCGAGAAGATGTATCTGGTGCTTTACGCCGAGAGCGTCGGAGTAAGGCATGTCATTCTCCACCGGTTCTTTCTGAAACAAATCAATCTGTTCAAAAAGAAGTTAATCTGGATGAGAATGTTGGTGCTGACCAAGAAGTTGTATCTGATTATCAAGAACAATTGGAACATAGAGATATGGCATCAAGTCCATTACATGAAGATACAAGTAATGTTGGACCGAAGAGGACACTGGATGCTCCTCTCACTTATCGTAGAGCTAAGCGTGCACGAATTTCTGAGGCTACTTCAGTATCTGCCGCTGCTGCTGATATTCCTGTTGTCGCAACAGCACCAGTTCCTACTGTTGCTGGTAGTGCCACATTGCGTCCATTGTTGCCTCCTGCCAGATTAATATTGCCCAGATTGCCTACTTTTCCTCCTATTCCTTCAGATTACTCATTGGTTAGGCGTATAGATGTTCTTCAGACTCGTGTTGATACGTTAGAGTCTGATCTTACGACTGTTCGAGGTACTTTGACCTTTTTGATCAACTGGGTTAAGAATCAAGGGGGAGATGTTCCTGAAGAAGTCTGCAGATTATCAGCAGTTCAGCCAAGACGTGAGAATGAAGATGATGATGCTGATAATGCTGGTAATAGGAGTGATTCTCGCCCAGTTTCTGACAAAGGAAAAGGGGTTGAGACTTAGGGGGAGATAGAAAGAGATACTACCCAGACTGGTACTTCTGGTGCGGGTGTTTCAAGTGCTCCACGAGAGGCTGAAGTTATTGAAGCACTTGATTCAGGTAATTCTTCAAAATCGGTTGATTATTTAAGTGATGATCAAGTTGAAGCTGAAACTGAACGATTAAAGCGTGAAGTTAAGGCAAAATTTGGACATGACTATAATACCGAAGAAAATGCTTTTCATTCTGTATTTGATAACTTATTAGATAAACAGCAAGAAGCAGAAACTGAAAGAGAAAAAGAATTACAGATTCAAAGGCAAACAGCCTTGGAATCTGATTTTGATTCTGATTCAACTTATGATTTTGATAAAGATTGATAAAGTGTATATTAGGTTTCATGTAATAAGTTTACGACATGTAAATGTAATTTATCTTATTTCAATGCAATTATATTTCATCTTTATTATTATTATTATCATGATTATTCATTGTATTCCGGTGTTCATTTTGTGTAATCTTAACAGATGATACAGAATTACTCTTCGATGGTGATGAACTTGAGGAGGGTGAGCTTGTTCCTGAACCGGATATGAATATATTCAAGAAACCTTATGGGTTTGATGATGTTTGGGACTCAACTCCTGAAGACCCATCTGTGGAAGAAAGAAAAGAGTTGGAGATAAAGAGGAAAGAAGTTAAGGAAAGAATGCTTCAAACTTCAATTAGTAGCTCCGCTAAAGTTTTAAACTTCGTGGTATATGCTAGGATTGATGATGCATTGATTCCTTTCACTGGGAAATCAATTTGACAAGACCTTTTAATCCAAATAATTATCCTGTACCTCTCAGAGAAGATGATCCACTACATGAGATTGATAGACTTGTGCCTGGTCAAAGAATCAATGATTATATAGTCACATGGGATACTTTGAAACCCATCATGTATTGGACTCATATCTTAGATAAAGATGCTGCAAGATATAAGACAATAATCTGGAGTTGGTTTTATGATGAAGAACTGAAGCTGTTTGTTCTTAAAAGACCAGAAGGTTGTCAATATCTAGCATGGCGTGAGAGACATTTCAGAAGATTGTGTGAAGAAGACTTACATGAACTAGGAAATAACAGGATTATCAATCCAAGTAGTTATGGTCTTGCAGATGTGATTGGTAAGAATCTTCATGAAGATTTCAAGTTGAGATTGAATATGAAAGATTCTGAAAAACCAAAGTTTCATATTGAACCAAGACGAAAGAAGAAGGTGGTGAAACCAGATAAAAGTGTTGAGTATATTCAACGTGATATCAAATGTATGATCAAAGTCCCTGCCAAGAAATGGGCACAAGATGTCTTGGATAAACTGGATAATTGGGAGATTGATCGAAATTCTGGTGAAGCTAAGATGTATGCAGATTCAAAGAAGAAGATATTGTTGAAAAGGATGTATGATCCAATGCAGTTGGTGAACTTCTCAAGAAATGATCAGAGAAAATTATACGATACTGAATGCTCATTTTTACCATTTTGGAAGAATGAAGAAGATCGATATCGTAAGATTCTCCAAATCTGCTTACATGAAAATATCCATGCAAATAGCAAACGATTGTTATTTGATGGATGATGAAGATTTTTGAAGACTGAAGAAATCGAAGATGCTGCTGTCAAGAGGGAGTTTGTTGATGCATGTTGATGTGACAACAGCAACTTAGATTTGATTAGTCTTTTAGATTAAGACATTATGTTGTTTTATGTCTTATTCATTTATATGTAATTGATAGATTATGGACTTCGTGTTTTAGTAATGATTGATTACATGTTTTGGTGTTATTTATATGTTTATATATGATGTTTGTTATGTATATCATACAAGTACAAACATAATATATGTTAGGTTTCTTGTACATAAAGTACTTGGAAAATAACTAAGCATAGATGTTGATGGTATTTAGTACTAATGAAGATAATCTTCGTTAGGAACTAACGAAGATAATCTTCGTTTTATGGGCTGGACTGCTAAGTTCGTAAGAACAAAGCCCAGCAAGCCCAATATCGATCGTGAACATATATAAACGATTGGAAACCCTAAAGTGAGGATTCCAGTTGATATTACACACACCAAAGACGACTAAGTTCGTTTCTATGCTATAGAAAATGAAGATAGATTACTTAAGGCTGATTATATTGAGATAATTAGCAATATATTCGATAACTAATCAAACTAGTTATCTCGTGAGGATTCCGCACTCACGACATAACAATAGACGATCTCGAGAGCGATCAGTAGCTATCGAGGGACTCACACTTGGTTCTTCTGGTAGGACAAATTCTGCTTCATCAGAGTCAGCATCAGTTGATTGATTGGACCCTGGAGAGTATTGTTGAGCAGGCAATAATGTAGAGTCCTGTGGTGCTGGAGACAAGTTAGAAGAGTCAGGGGAAGATACATTTGAAGACGAAGAATTGACCGAAGGTGGAGAAGATGATCCATTAGATGAGGTGGCAGAAGATGAACTTTGTTGATCAGCTGATGAGCTCTCAGGTTGATATGGATTGGAAAACGATTGTTCAGGTGAATCCAAGGGTTGGACCAAAGTAGGAGGACGATCATGATAAAATTCTTCAAACAAAATGTCTAACTCCTTAGCGGTTGGTTTGGAGAAAATCTGTTTATCAGAAGTTTTGTTTTGTGTAGCGGAAGCTTGTGGACATTGAAGATCGGGTCTTGAACCGTATTGTTCAAGAACCATCCCAGAGAGTTCATCAAATTTAACATTCATACTCTCTACTATTTGTTTGGTTCTACGGTTATAGACACGATAAGCAATGGATTCTCTTGAATAACCAACAAAATAACCCTCGTCACCTTTTGGTTCAAATTTTCCTAGATTGTCTCTATCATTCAAGACATAGCAGACGCACCCAAAAATGTGGAAATAGTTCACATTTGGTCTTCTTTTGTTGATGACTTCATAAGGAGTAATGTCAAACCTTTTGTTGATTATAGATCTGTTTTGAGTAAAGCAGGCAGTTGCAATGGCTTCAGCCCATAGATTTGGTGGTAATCTTGAATGAGCAAGCATAGTACGAGCAGCTTCAACAAGAGTTCGATTTCATCTTTCAACGACTCCATTTTGTTGAGGTATTCGTGCAGCTGAAAATTGATGTGTGATACCGACAGAAGATAAGTATGATCCAAGAGTAGCGTTCTTGAATTCGGTACCATTATCAGAACGTACAATCCGAACAGAGGTTTGAAGATTTACTTGTGTCCTTTAGATGAAATCAATGATTACTTGGGGAGCGTCACTCTTTTCACGAAGAAAATAGACCCAAGTATAGCGAGAGTAATCATCAACAATGACAAGAATGTATCGTTTAGCATGAATGCTTTGGACACGCATAGGGCCACACAAATCCATGTGAAGAAGATGAAGGGGAGCATCAGTGCTTAAATGCTTCTTTGGTCTATGGGGCGCTCTCTTGAGTTTTCCAATTGAACATGCAGAACAAACATGGTTTTTGTCATACTTGAAATCAGGTAGACCATCGACCAGTTGTTTGTCAACAAGGGTATTAATTGTATGGAAATTAAGATGAGAGAGACGACGATGCCATAGCCAAGATTGTTGGCCTGAAGCTTTAGACAAAGACAAATATTTGAAGATGGAGATGGAATATTGTTGAGATCAATGGTGAACAAGTTGTTATCTCGTGAGCCAGTAAGAATATCGACACCATCTTCGGTTTGAACTTTACACTCATATCTTCTAAAGAGGACTTGTAGATCATTGTCACAAAATTGTCCAACACTGAAAAGATTATGGCCCAAACCTTCAACATATGACACACGTTTTATGGTGATGCCATTTTGAACAATATCTCCATAGCCAAGAATGGGAGCAAGATGATCATTTCCAAATCTAACCGTTCCCATGAAACGTTCAATAAAGTTCTTAAGTAAGGATTTGTCACCAGTCATGTGTCTAGAGCATCCAGAATCGACATACCAGACACAGATGAGAAATTCCTGTAAAATCAGGGAGTAAGATTTTAGGTACCCACTTAGACTGGGTCCATGAAAGGTTAGGGATGCAATCACATGACAAGTAAATGAAAGGAGAAAGACGAACAAAGACATAAGATAAACATCATTATTAAACAGACAACTGAACAAACATGCAATTCAACATAGAATTTTATTGAAAGCAAGAAAACACACAAACATAGTTCAAAAGTAATGGTACGAATTACAGAACAAAGCAGTTATTACAATGTTTGAGAACAAGATGGACTAGTCCTAGAAGCATTTGATCTATCTAAAGCATTGGGTCTACGAACTATCCACTCTTGTTTTACAGAAGTTGATTTCCCATCAAGCTTGACTTTCCTAGAAGCATGCAAGTATCTATCCTTAGGAAGCCATTTACTTTGACAATTTAAGCACAAGTGACCTGAAACATGAACATTTTTAAGCTTAGTGGAAGACTGTGTGTTCTTGACAGGTTTCTTCTTGATGGTCTTTTTGGCAGGTGGTGTTTGCTTTTTGTAAGTAGGAGAAAACCAACCATATTGATCTTGATATCTAACTATTCCAACAGCAACATCTCTAAATACCTTTAGGACGTTCTTAGGTGTAGTTGTAGATTGCTTAGGAGAGCTAGAATACCTGTGATATCTAGGTTGTGCAGAAGCATGATTACCACCGGTATGATGTTTCATCTTATTGAGTTTGGGTTTTGGGGTAGGAGTCTTTGGTGCTGTAGAAGTTTTGGGTACTTGATTGGTCTTTGGTCTCTAAAACTTCTCATGGACAGTGGTGTGATTCGTCGAGTGTGCTTTTGGAATCCTTTTTAATGAAAATTCAACCTTTTCTTCTTTTGGGACAAACTGTTTTTCAAAATCAGGATCATACGAATGATCTTCTTCTAAAAAGTTATTTAGATTAGGAAGATTTGAAAAATTCATTTTGGCATATTTGACTTTAGATTTGGATTCCAAATTCACACTTGAGATATTTGGGTCTTTGGGACAAGGACTTTCATTGGATGAGATTGACACATTGGTTTCATTTGACACCTTTGAGTGACTTAATTCACTGAATTTGACCGGACAATGACTTCCCTTGAGTAAATTTGACGCTTTTTCAATCTTATTATCTGCGAAAGCTTGAAGAACAATATTTTTGTACGCAACTTCCATCTTAATTTTATTAAGTTCAGCGAGTACAATCAACCTTTGTTCTCTTTCGTTTTCAAACATTTTAGACAAAGTATCAAAATCATTCAAGTAAGTTTGGGTTTCCTCAGAAAACTTGAAAGTTTCAGTATCAAAAATGTTTGGAAAGAAATGTTCTTTTTCAATTTCGTGTTCACAAGCTGTTTGAGCAGAAACATGAACATTTTCATAAATTTCCTTATTGAGACACCGTTCCTTTTCTAAATCAAGTTTTAATGCAGTAATCTCATCCAAGTAAATCTGATGGTCAATTGGGTTCACATCGGTGGGAATGTCAAGGTCTGTTTGGATTGAAACATTATACGTCTTAACAGAATCCCAGTCAGTTTGTACAGCATTATCAACAAATTCACATGCAGAAATATAGGAAAGAGAAGACGAAGACATGATATCTTCACATGCAGAGCAATTAGGTTCAGCACAATCATAAACAACACCAAATGGTGTGGTAGGGACGACTGACACAATTTTGGGACAGTGATTTTGAGGCATTAGATTATCTAGCAAAATTTGTTGTTCATCAAGTGTTCTTTTTAAATCTTCAATTTGTTTTTCCAAAACACTTTGTGGAATGTATGGTCTACCAGAAACAGGTTTTGGAACAGAACTTTCTTCTACTTGTTTAGACTCACTATAAAGAACCACAAGTTGTTGGTCACTCGAGTTTTCATCAAGTTCAACAATAGTAACAGAGTGAGTTTTTCTTTTAGGAACAAGTCGAAGATTAAAAAGATCATTTGACTCATTAATTTGATCATAATTGCATTGAATAGCACATTTTGCTAGATAATAATCTGTCTCAATATCTCCATAACTTGGTCGCACAAATTGGGTAGTCATGCCATACCTCATTAACTCGGCGTCATACAGAGATGGGACTTCCTGTTGTGCTTTGAGCAAATTCTTTGGATTCTCAAAAACTAACCCTTGAGTCGACCCATATTCAAAATCTTTAGGCTTGTTTAAAAAGATTTGTTTATTAGATCGATCGATCCTGTAAACCTTTTCTTGATAAAATTTGATTTCTTCCTTGAGTTGATCAATTTTCTTATCAAGTTGTTGATTATTTGAATCTTTTATGTAGCAAGCATAGTTTAAATCAGAAATTTTGTTTTCTAATTCTTTCAAAGCCGGGTTGGACTCTTTTAACTTAAGTTTCAAGGACTCAATATCTTCAGCCAAAGCATTTGCTCGAAGCGTTTCATTGGATTTTGCAATATGTACCTCTTTTATGGTCTTGGTTAATTCAAAAACTTTGGTTTCAAGTTCTTGATTTGCAAGTTGCAGCACAGAAGAAGGGGTAAAGGAAACAGAAGTCTGATTAGCTGTCAATTCATCAAAATCTTTTTGAAGTTTTTCATGTAAGGTTTGAAAATCAAACAAAAGTTTTTCTTTCTCTTGTAAAGATTCAGTTAAGTTAGAAACCTCAGTTTTCAAAGATTTATTTGTTTCGACAGCTTTATTCATGTATTCATCGAGTTCACGTTTAGGAATAGTACAAACCTCATCATCTTCAGATTCAGAACTGATACAACCTTCATTAAGTTCCTTGGACTGCTTAATCTTCGTCATGAAACAAACATTTGCAGCATGCTCTTCAGTCTCTTCATCAGAAAGGTGCAACCATTCGTCGTTTTTAGCAAGAAAAGCAATACCACTTTCTTGTTGTTTCACAAGCAAGAGTTTGTTCTGGTAGTAGGTGGAATTCTTCTGACGAGGTTTGGTGCAGTGAATAGCAAAGTGACCAGTTAGACCACAATTGTAACATTTCTTGTCTTCGGTCTTCTTCTCAAGAACCCTCTTCTCAAACTTCTTTGGAGCTTCATACTTCCTTTCACCACCAGTATTGTTGTAGTGATTGTCAAATTTTGGAGCTTGTGAGTTCTTGACATAGGAAGACACTGATGAAGTGCGAAGTTGATTGTTGGTTGGTTTCTTTGTGAAGAATTTCTTCTTGAAGGCTCTTGTGAAGTAGGCTAAGTCTTTGTACATTTCTTTTTCTTTGTCATCCATGTCTGGGTCACTGGTGTCACTTGATTCATCATCATCAGCAGTTTCAACAACATTCTTCCTCGACAATCTGGATGGCTTTCTATCAGCAACTAGAGCAAGTGGATCTGATGAGGAGCTTCCTTCAGTCTTCATCTGTTGCTTTTGAATAGCTCGCAGATTGATTTTCAACTTCTCATACAAGGTATGAATAGAGAGTTTGCCAAATTCATCTTGCTGGTTGAGTTTAGCACCAAAGACTTGCCATTCTTCATGAAGATTTCTCAGAAATTTGATGTTCAGTTCCAAGTCAGTCTTTTTAATGGCATTCTTTCTGAGTTCATTGATCACGTTACAGAAACGCGTATACGCTTCTTCTAACGTTTCACTTTTCTCTTGTTTGAATGATTCATACATATCAAGAACATTGGATAGTCTGATCGTTGAAGACACCTCTGACCCTTGCAGTTGCTTTTCAATTTCGTCCCAAATCTCTTTCCCAGTCTCATATGAGTCAACATTGGAATAAATATCGTTGGGAAGAGCCATGTAGAGATGAGATCTTGCAAGATTATCAGCCTGAGTGCGGTTCTTTTGAGCTGTGCTCCAGCTTTTTTTTGGAATAAGTTCTTTGGTGACAGGATTTGTATGAACAGCTGGGCCTTCTTCATAAGACGCTTTGATGTCATCTCCAAGAGGTTGTCTTTCAATCCAATCCAAAAACCGTTTTTTCCATTGTGGATATGACCCACGATATAAAACAGGAGGTCTTGAATCGGAACCGAGAATCAAGGAGTCAGAAATCGACATTCTGAGAAAAATGTGAGGAAAAACCGGTTTTCAAGTAAATGTGTACTAAATCCGGTTTTCAGAAAATGTATACAAAACCCGGTTTTCAGAAAATGAGTACAAAATCCGGTATTCGTCTCGAAACTTGGACAGAGTAACTTTTCACAAAGTTAAAGAAATTAAGAACAAATACCGGTTTTGGGGTAAACCAGGTATTAAAATATAGTAAAGCCGGTATTGAGGAGAAATTCTATACAAATACCGGAATTGGTAAAATGTATAGAAAATCCGGTTTTCGAGGGAAACAATGGGCAGAATTTCGACTTGAGAAATAAAGAAATTAAGAACAAATACCGGTTTTGGTGTAAACCAGGTATTTTCACACACAATATAACTTTAAGTCACAAAACTTCACTAAATCCGGTTTTCAGAAAAATCTTCACAAAAACCGGGATTCATGAAATACTATACTAAATCCGGTTTTCGTGGGAAAAATTGGTTATTATCACGAGTTGGAAAATGAAGAAATTTAGTACAAATATCGGTTTTGGTGTAAACCAGATATGTTAGAATATAACAACGAAAATTAAAAATTTTATCAAAATGAAAACCGGAAGGAATACCGGTAGGAAAACCGGAAGGAAAACCGGAAGGAAAGCCGGTTTTACAACAGAAATTCAAAGGAAATGAAAACCGGAAATGAAAACCGGATTTCAGATCAGAAAGCTAAAATTTCAATTTCAAGCCAATCGGTTTTGAATTGGGATTTGAAACTTCTTGAGGATGATTATAGGAAGGTAATGAGAGGAATAAAACTAAAAAGGAAGAAACTTTAACATGTTAGGAGGGTAAAGATTGGATTTTTCGGTAAAGTTGGAAAAACACAATTTAGCCCAAAAATGAACAAAATCAAGCCATGAATCTAACACAAGTTGTGATTTTGCTCTGATACCAAATGTTAACAATGGCTAAATCGTGAATAGTGGTTAATGTGAGTGAGAGAGAGAGTTAGAGAGAGAATGGGAGAAAGGGAAATCTATTATCAAAAAGGTTAATTACAAATGAGAGGTGAGGGGGTTTATATAGGCTTGACATTTGCATTAAACCCCCTCCCTAATTACACACTAGTCCTTGTCTAATTACACTAACAACCTTACACATAAACAAGATTAGACACAAGGACAATTCTATTTACATTGTTACAAACTAGCACTAACTATATTTTTAAAGCTAACAAATTAAATGTACCTGGCCATTTTCTTGGCTTTCTCAACGTCTTCCCAGGTAGCTGCACTCATCTTAATAACACTTTTACCCTTTCTTCAGCTCCTAAATCTTTGACTGAAGAGGATGCCCCTTTCTTTTCCTTGCCAGCCCATAAAACAATACCCAACTGAGTTCCAAGAGCCTTTATCAAATATTCTTGGTTTAGGTAAAGATATATCATTCTGGTACTACCGATCTTCCACAACCATGAGACTTGCTTCTTCCTTGACCCTTTCTGACTTTGATGCATTGTGAGGCTTACCGGATGGTGGTGGGATGTTTAGCTTAACATACGGTGGTGGTGTTACAGAGGACTTTAATCTAATCTGTTCTTTATCTTTGACTTTCCTTGTTGACTTCATAGCATCTTCGTCATCATAATCTCGGTGTTTTCACTGTAACAATGTACTTAGATTGTAAATTTTGTACCTTAGATGGTTTACCTAAATATAAAGTGGCTGAGTAGTTATGGGAGGGTAAAGTGATAGGGTGATCCCGATAACATTGATAACAAAAAACAGGCAATGGCCTAATATGTTAGTAGAAGTTGTAGCATCTAAATATGAAAATGAGTAGTTCAGGCCATTTGGTATTTTTCTTTCTTTTCGGTAGCCCGGATAGTAACTTGTAATACCAGCCTTTAGTGGACACAGAATCAATCAGCATGTGATAAAGATCATCACTAAAGGATCATTTAGAAACAGCATCCTCATTTAAATAGAATTAATGAATAGGCAACAATAAATAGGCCATCATTCCACATGGTTTAACACAATACATTGTTAGCACAACTCCCTCATGAATAGCTAACTACCATACCATTGCGCTGGGTATATTATCTCACTTTCACTTTTTATGTTTACTTATATCAATATAGTAGCCTTTTATTATGAAGCAAATTGATCATTTTTATCGTATGGGTGCTAACAATGTCCAGGGAGGTTAAAAGTCCTTGCAAGCAACATACGAAAATCATTGATCGGCACCCATTCACAAACATACGTGAAGAGGGATAGAAGGGTTCAAATATAATGTGGTGTCACAATAACAGAAGATAAAGATGCGTCTCGCAACACAATGGCCACGGGATCGATAGCTGTACACTCGGAGAAAATTGTCAGGAAAGACGGCAAACTTCAAATATACTCTGGATTGAAAGAGAAAGAATTGCTGCAACTAAGTCTGAATCTGAAATTGCCAAGGCTGTTCAAGAACAATTAAATAAGGAAGATGAAGAAGATCTTGCAGCCATTGGTTCTAAAAAAAAAGTTGTGGGCAAAGGAAAGGAAAAGAAGAAGGTGGTGGTTCATTCTAAACCATCACAGAAGGTTAAAGATGTGAAGAAGAGTCGTGAAGCTCATGATTGGTTAGAGGGTCTGGAGAAAAGACAAGTTACTGAAAAGATCCATTATAGAAGGCATCCAGAACCAATCCTCCAGGTTCTACTGAAAAGGCGAAAAGGAAAGAACATTCCCAGCATAAGGTTTACAAGGAGAGGTTTTGAAACCAGCTGGGAAACCCATGATCTTGACAAACTGCTTGATCTAGGATACACAGAGTGGGTGGAACTACATAATATCATAACTGGTATGTCTGGAGTTCACAAAGAGACAGTCTTGGAAGCCATTGAGAAGAAGTTAGCTGCTATTGTGAAGTACAAGATTGATATCTCTGGCCTTCCAAGACCAATTGCATATGATATGGATTATGAAGATGAGTCAGTTGAGCCACTGAAAAAGAAAAGAAGAAGGTGGTGGTTCATTCTAAACCATCACAGAAGGTTAAAGATGTGAAGAAGAGTCGTGAAGCTCATGATTGGTTAGAGGGTCTGGAGAAAAGACAAGTTACTGAAAAGATCCATTATAGAAGGCATCCAGAACCAATCCTCCAGGTTCTACTGAAAAGGCGAAAAGGAAAGAACATTCCCAGCATAAGGTTTACAAGGAGAGGTTTTGAAACCAGCTGGGAAACCCATGATCTTGACAAACTGCTTGATCTAGGATACACAGAGTGGGTGGAACTACATAATATCATAACTGGTATGTCTGGAGTTCACAAAGAGACAGTCTTGGAAGCCATTGAGAAGAAGTTAGCTGCTATTGTGAAGTACAAGATTGATATCTCTGGCCTTCCAAGACCAATTGCATATGATATGGATTATGAAGATGAGTCAGTTGAGCCACTGAAAAAGAAAAGAAGAAGGTTTGAAAGGATTGATGCTCCTGGAGGTGACCATTCAGTTTTTCTCCAAAACTTGTCTCCTTCAGAGTTGCTTGCACAATTATCTTCTGGTGCTATTGACAAGATTCTTGATAATCTTAATCTGTCTCTACCTGCTGGTGTTGAAGATGCAAGATGTGGGAAGTTCATCACTGAACCTGAACATGGGATGTACTTTGTAGATGCTATAGGGAATTTGGTGTTTCAAAGGACTGCTGAACTAAAATAGGTACCATCTATGCACCTATTTACCTTATACAGATTCTGTAGAAACTTTAGTGAAGAAGGTAATGGGTATGAGCAGTTCCTTATTGATGAGGGGTTAGATAGGCAATTAGATGTGAGAGTTGCTCCATCATTTGAGGTTAAGCAAGAAGCTATTGAAATGCTTGGAGAATAGTGATGTAACATGTAATATCTTTGATTTATTCTCTATATATGCAAAGGCAGTTGTACAAATCTAGTTTCTTGGTTAAAACTTCATTTCAGTTCAAAAGAACCCAAAAGATTCAAAGGGTCACAATCTGATAGTTTCATTTTACCTTGATTCTTTGTAAGCTGATAGTTAGAAGTGTAGTTGGGATTTGTCATCATCAAATAGGGGGAGATTGTTGAGTCCCAATGTTAATTGTAAATTTAATGATGACAAATCGAACCTATAAACACTTAGTAATCTTTTGGTTCTTGTAATCTGATCTGGGTCAGACTAAGCTGACACAGCTTACGATCGGTCTCTGACCCAGATCATGCTTCATACTTGTAATTGTAAAATCTTATGGAAGCTAGTGTTATTCAAGCTGCATCAACAATGTATTAGCATTCAGTCCAAGTCGAAGAGGAGGATTGAAGATAGAAGACCAAAATGTTAGTGGAAGACAGCTTTGGGATTAGCAGTCAGCTTGAAAACACTTAGGCAGATTGGTGCCTTGACAAACGGCCCAATCTGTGTCTGATAATCAAGTGAAGATAACAACCTGGATTGAAGATAAGGACAAATGACGTGACTAGGAAGATTCCTAGGATCCAGGTTGGTGGTTGTTTTACATATGCGTGTCCATACTCCTATTGGTAGATGAAGAATGTACGTCAGTACGTGGGGGACCACATGTACCATGAAAGGCACGATTGATTATTCCTTCATCAACCACTGAATGAAGAACACGTAGCTGCAACGGACACCTAATGAAGGAGCGCTTTCGCCTATAAAAGCCTCATTCATGGATTGCATATATGTGGCATTTCCTGAGAATCATTCTTCACACTAGTTTCTCTGCTCTTACACACAGCTTAGTCTGTACGAGATCAGGTTGGGTTGATTCTCTTGAGCTGAAACTTATTGATTGTTGTTTGTCATTTCATAGGGTTGTTTAGATATCTATAGGCTATCTTTATTCCGCAACAACCCTGTAATTCTTTGTATATATTATTTCTTAATAAAGGATTACATTTGAAAACCACAATCTGTGTTCAAGAATGTTTTTGTTTCTTTACTGCTTTTTTTTTCGCCAAATTTTTTTTTTTCATTTTCTTTTTGTTTTTTTTCGTTTTCCCTCCTAAATAAAAAGTTCCCGCCAAAGTTTTGGGGACGACATTTGTGACGACAAAATCGTCCAAAAGTCGCACAAAATATTTCATTTTCTTTTTGTTTTTTTTCGTTTTCCTTCCTAAATAAAAAGTTCCCGCCAAAGTTTTGGGGACGACATTTGGGACGACAAAATCGTCCAAAATCGCACAAAATATTTCATTTTCTTTTTGTTTTTTTTCGTTTTCCTTCCTAAATAAAAAGTTCCCGCCAAAGTTTTGGGGACGACATTTGGGACGACAAAATCGTCACAAAAGTCGCACAAAATAAATTTGCATTTTCTTTTTGTTTTTTTTCGTTTTCCTCCTAAATAAAAAGTTCCCGCCAAAGTTTTGGGGACGACTTTGGGGACGACCCCAAAAGTCGTCCCCAAAAGCCCGCTAAACGACAAAAAATTCAACGCTTTGACTAAAAAAGTCAAAAAAAGTTTCTGGGACGACAAAGTCGTCACAAAAGTCGTCACAAAATAAATTTGCATTTTCTTTTTGTTTTTTTTCGTTTTCCTCCTAAATAAAAAGTTCCCGCCAAAGTTTTGGGGACGACATTTGGGACGACAAAATCGTCCAAAAGTCGTCACAAAATTTTTTCATTTTCTTTTTGTTTTTTTTCGTTTTCCCTCCTAAATAAAAAGTTCCCGCCAAAGTTTTGGGGACGACATTTGTGACGACAATGTCGTCCCGAAATGTTTTTTCGCCAAATTTTTTTTTTCATTTTCTTTTTGTTTTTTTTCGTTTTCCCTCCTAAATAAAAAGTTCCCGCCAAAGTTTTGGGGACGACATTTGGGACGACAAAAGCGTCTCCAAAAATATTGGGACGACAATATCGCATAATCTTAAAATTTTAATAAATATAATATTTTTCCCACTTAAAAAGTTATATTTAAATATTAAAAATATTACTTGTGAAATATAATTTTATTGAGTTTATGGCCCATTAAGCTCATACAAATAAATCACGATCACACACGATCCAATATCTACATTTATCGATTAATCATATTTGGCTCATTACATTCGAGTGAAAAACGAAAACAAGACCCATTATAAACTAAACTTTTGAATTATATAAGACAAACAAACATTCATATATACATTCATACATTTATAATTATCGACGAATTATATTGGGCCTAATAGACCCACACAAGATAACAAACAAAGTTAAAGGCTCAATAAGCTCATTCAAGCGAATGACGAACACACATGGCCCAATATGGGCCCATGTGAGATAACAAACAAAGTTAAAGGCCCAATAAGCTCATTCAAGCGAATGACGAACACATATGGCCCAATATGGGCCCATATGAGATAACAAACGAGTGTAAAGGCCCAATAAGCTCACATCATATAACAAACAGGTTTAAAGAACCGACAAGCCCATTCAAACGAATGAAGAACACACATGGCCCAATATGGGCCCATATGAGATAACAAACGAGTGTAAAGGCCCAATAAGCTCACATCATATAACAAACGAGTGTAAAGCCCAATAAGCTCACATCATATAACAAACAGGTTTAAAGAACCGACAAGCCCATTCAAACGAATGAAGAACACACATGGCCCAATATGGGCCCATATGAGATAACAAACGAGTGTAAAGGTCCAATAAGCTCACATCATATAACAAACAGGTTTAAAGAACCGACAAGCCCATTCAAACGAATTACGACCACACATGGCCCAGTATGGGCCCATATGAGATAATAAACGAATGTAAAGGTCCAATAAGCTCACATTATATAACAAACAGGTTTAAAGAACCGATAAGCCCATTCAAACGAATGACGAACACACATGGCCCAATATGGGCCCATATGATATAACAAACGAGTGTAAAGGTCCAATAAGATCACATCATATAACAAACAGGTTTAAAGAACCGACAAGCCCATTTAAACGAATGAAGAACACACATGGCCCAGTATGGGCCCATATGAGATAATAAACGAATGTAAAGGTCCAATAAGCTCACATTAACAAACAGGTTTAAAGAACCGATAAGCCCATTCAAACGAATGACGAACACACATGGCCCAGTATGGGCCCATATGAGATAACAAACGAGTGTAAAGGCCCAATAAGCTCACATCATATAACAAACAGGTTTAAAGAACCGATAAGCCCATTCAAACGAATGACGAACACACATGGCCCAGTATGGGCCCATATGAGATAACAAACAAGTGTGAAGGCCCAATAAGCTCACATCATATAACAAACAGGTTTAAAGAAGCGATAAGGCCATTCAAACGAATTACGAACGCACATGGCCCAATATGGGCCCATATGAGATAACAAACGAGTGTAAAGGCCCAATAAGCTCACATCATATAACAAACAGGTTTAAAGAACCGACAAGCCCATTTAAACGAATGAAGAACACACATGGCCCAATATGGGCCCATATGAGATAACAAACGAGTGTAAAGCCCAATAAGCTCACATCATATAACAAACAGGTTTAAAGAACCGATAAGCCCATTCAAACGAATTACGACCACACATGGCCCAATATGGGTTCGAAAAACTAGTTTATCATATAACAAGTTTAATAATAATATTTAAAAATATAATAAAAAAAACTATAGAATAATGCATTTACTGGTATTTTTAATTTATTATAATAATTTAATTAAAAATTTAATAGTATCTTAATAACAAAAATAATTAAAAAAATGTGATATTTAGTTTGGGGACGACGAAGTCGTCACAGTGGTCGTCGCAGATCTGCAAAAAAATTGATACACCCGCCACAAATTAGATCTGGTCAATTAATACTCCCCCCAAAACCCTTTCTTCTTGGCCGCCACTTTTCTCTCCCACCTAACAAATCAACCTCCACAATCAACCACCACAATCCACCACCACAATCCACCACCACACTCCACCACCACAATCCACCACCTACCTTCCTCACCGGCCGTCCTTAACTCCTTCCCCCCGCTTTCTACGCTGCCGCCGGCCTCCACCATCAAATCAACCTCCAGGTTTTTTTTTATATTTATTTTATTTAATGTAATTAATCTTTTTATTTTGTAATCGGGTTTAGATTTTCGTTTCTTCACAGCCACCACCACGTCGCCGTTCATCTCCGGTCACCATTGCCGCCACTGTTCACCACCGTTGCCGCCGTTCACTGCCGTTCTTTCTCCCTTTCTTGTAAGTGCTATCATACTCGGATTTATTTCAGATTTAATATATAGAAGTAACTTTATATATATAATATTATATATATTTTATTTAATTTCAGAATTAATTAATATATATTTTATTTAATTTCAGAATTAATTAATTTATATGTATTTTTTTAAATTTCAGAATTGAATTAATATATATTTTATTTAATTTCAGAATTAATTAATATATATTTTATTTAATTTCAGAATTAATTAATTTATATGTATTTTTTTAAATTTCAGAATTGATAATTCTTTCTGCCTTCTTTCTCCGCTTATAATTCTCTCCATCGGCGGTAAGCTTTCTATGTCTATGTATATATGTATGCATGTATGTATGTGTAATTCTCCCTCGTTTTATACCGTAGGTCACCCGTCCGAAATTAATTTAGTAGAAATTAATTTCGGATAGTCCCCAGTTTGGGACTGCTTTTTGAATGTTTTGTCTCATCTAGGATATGGATGCGTATAATTGATTTACTATTTAAGGGATCGAGATATCAATGTGGGAGATAGTGAAGTGGATCTTTTACATGGCAACAATTCCTCTCATATTTTGTTGTCTGCTAACTTGGATAAGTTGACTCCTACTGGGTTGAGTAGAGAAGTAGAACCAATGGAAGTTGAGCCTACTTCTGCCATAGAAGATGAAGATGTAGATGCCGAGTCATACGACACAGACAACGATGCATATGATGACACAGACGACGACACAGACAATGAACGCGACTCGCATGTTGAAATTTGTGATGAATCTGATTGATCTTGCATTGTAATTTGTTAAAACAGTTTATTCTAATGCATAATATTTTATCGACTTATTTTATTTCTTTCTCAGTTTCGGCTGTCTTTCAATTATGTATCAAATGTAAACTTAAATTTTTAGTATTATTTGTAAAAAACAATAATGTCTGTTCTCCTATTATGTGTGTTACTTGTATTTTTGTTTACAGATGTCAACGGGGGCGGTGTTACCTAGCTCTCATAGGGGCGATTGTGGAGGTGATCCCCGTGGAGGTGGTGATCAGTTGCAGCCAGCATCCGGCTGTGCAGCTAGCGGTATGACGAACTTTTGAATTATTTTCTATTTTGATTACCTTAAACCCTAAACCCTAAACCTCCCTAAACCCCAGGGTTTAGGGTTTAGGGTTGGGTTTAGAACCCTAAACCCTAAAGGTTTAAGGTTTAGGGTTTAGAATAATTTTATATTTTTGGTTTATTTAATTTTTTGTATTTTTTGATTTGTGCACTTGATTTTGTAGGGGGGAAGCTAGGAAAACGAAAGAGAACTAAGAATCTGAGTTTGAAGGTTGCTTGGAAGAAGAACTCGGAGAACCCCTTGAAGATAGATTTCGAGGAAGGCGATAGAGGGACTTACGTCGCTGTCGGTGACAACAGCGACAATTTCAACTCTCTGGCTGGGACGATTATCTCTAAGATCCCTTACTACTACCATTCCTGGAGAGATGTGCCAAAGGAGCATACTTGCACCATCTTCGATGAGCTTCAGGTTAATTGTTTTTAGTTCTTTTTTAGTTCTTGTATTTGTGAACATATATAGTAGTCTCTAACTGTTCTCATATCTTGCAGAATTTCTATGACGTGGCGCCCCATATTGAAGGGAAGTCGGGCGAGATTGTTAAAGCAGGGCTTGAATTGCACTTTGGGAACATTTATAAAAATCAGAAGTGGAGGTTTGGCAAGAAACACTTTGAGGACCGAGGGGGGGTAACCAATGCAGAGGCGCTTATGGAATTGCCTCCTAAAGATGTACCAATTGAGGATTGGAAAAAGTTTGTGCGTTATAGGTGTTCGGACGAGTTCCAGAAATGCTCCAAAGCAAACAAGGATTGCAGGAAGGCACAGGAGATCAAAGTGCGCAATGGAAGAAGGAATCTCGCCCAGTATCGCTATGAGCATGTAAGTTTTATATATAGCACTAACCTTAGGTTCATTGCGACATACTAACCTTATGTTCATTGCGTGTGTTTATAGTGTGGTAAAAGTGCCATCGACATGTACAAAGAGTTGAGGACTAAGGAAGGAGTCTTCACAGAGAGTAAAGATGCCAAATTGCATGTAAGTAATGGTATTTTTTGTTCTAGGTAATTTTTTTTATAACATTTGCATATATATAACATGGATTATTGTTTGTGTTGTAATCATGTAGGCTGATATGGTCACGAAGAGAAAAGACCCCAGTTACCAGACGTCGAGTGATGATGATATTGTGCAGGAGGTGCTGGGGGAGCGTCGTGGTTGGACTCGGGCAGTAGGGCAGAAGCTACCTCGGTCTATATTTTCAAAAGGTTCGTCTTCCTCTAATGAACCAAAGTACACACAGCTAGATGTGCAACGGATGCTTGAGGAGTATACTGCCCCGCTTTGGAGCAAGCTTGCCATGACCCCCCCTCCCCTCCCCGTTATGAAGCATGTAGACCCCCAAGAGAAAGGAAAGGAGAAGGAGAACGAGAACCATGTTGTTGATGTCGATGATGAGGATGACGAGGAACATGATGATGATGTGTGATTGGTTCATGTGTAACTTCAAACTCTAATCAACTCTTGCTACTTTTTTTTTATTTTGGTATCTCTTTTGTTACATTTGGTATGCTACTTAGTATGTAATAACTTAGGTATGCTACTTCGTATGTAATAACTTAGGTATGTATCTGACGTTTGGTATGCTACTTGGTAACTTAGGAATATGAAGGTTGATCACTTTGGTAGTTTGGTATGAAAAGTTTTGGTCGTATTTGATAACTTAGGTAGATTGTTGATGATGATTGATGTTGTTGTTCGTTTAGGTAGATTGTTGATGATGTTTGTTGTTGTTGAGTAGGCTAGAAACAGGTTTTATAAACAGGTTTCGTCCCCAAAAGTTTTTCCCGACATTTTTATTATATATTTTTTTAAGAAAATGATACGGGGACGACGCTGGCGTCACTAAAAGTCGTCGCAAATTCTCTTTAGTGACGACTTAGTCGTCGCAAAATTGGCCACTAAATTTTTTTAAAAAATAAATGGAAAGTAAATGAAATTTATTTAGCGACGACACTTGCGTCACTAATGTCGTCGCAAGTGTTTTTCGAATTTCTTTTTCATTTTCTTTTTATAGCTGTAGGACCCACTTGAAGTCGTCGCTAAATATCGTCGCTAAAAACTTTCGGAGACGAAGCTTTAGGGACCATACGATGTCGTCACAAAAGTCGTCACAAAAGACCTTTGGGGACGACAAATGTGACATTTGGGGACGACTTTTGTCGTCCCCAAAACCCGAATTTCTTGTAGTGTAATAAGTTCGCACGTGATTCAACATTCAGACTTATTCCAACCTAAGATCATCAAATATATTTTAGGTATTTTTGCTCTATTTGAAAGGCTTCTTAGTGTAGATACAAGGTGTTTCAAGTCATAACCCTTTTACAATATCTAATACTACATCTTAAGAGTATTCATGAATTTTTACAGATTTTTCCAATACTTGTAACTTGTTCAAAAGGTCACCTAATTTCAGTTTATCGGTTTTCGTCCAGATTCTGACCCTTTCAGGAAAACGACATTTTTGGGAAAAAAGGAGGTCGAATATAACAAAACTTTGTTCTGATCGAATTTAGTTTACACATAGACCTTTCCATAAAGTTAAGATATGATTTTTACAAAATACTAAGTTTTCAGTCATAAAAATCAGTTTCGACCAGTTTTCTTTAAAAGTTTATAACTTGAGTTTTACTCAGTGTTTTCACGTAATTTCAGTGGCAAAATAACATAGACACATAAAACTAAATATTTTGTTTTTCACTCAACAACTCAATCATTTTTCATCTATTCGGTTTAACCCTTCCAAGTCTGAATACAAATTCTGTTCAGAACCAGTTTGGTTATTATTACTTCATTTTTGATCTTTAATTATAAAATCCTTATTTATACATATCATCAAGACTCATTAACACTTATTTAACCATAACTCCAGACCTCTCTTTATACAAAATTAATTGATATTAACATCATATATATATACTCATCTTGATTATTGAAATATAAAGAGTTAATTATACAACTAGTAATCGACAAAAATCGTTTCTTTAGTAATTCTTTCATTTAAATAACCCAACCCAAGCCATAATCTACAACTTGACACCAATAAAAGACTTGTAAATTATGATTAAGAAATCAAGAATTATTACCTTATATATGCACTTAATCAGAAGGATGATTTAAGGAATGATCAAAGGTGACTTAAAGCTAACAATCACTGAAATTCCCAACCCTCTGTTCTAGCCTTGTAACTCGACTTCTGGACCTCTTTAGACAAATTCAACGGTTGAATATGTTGGCCTATATGTCAGGAAACTACTGTCAAAGAATCAAGATGACCCAACGGTTTGATCTCCGGGGATCAAGCGTTTTCTGGGCTGTGGTATGTAAAAACGGGATTGAAATTGTTTTGGTATTTTCTTTCTAAAAGTCACTTATGGCTTAATGATGTGATAACTAAATTTGTTGCATGAGTGGTTGTATGTGAGAGTGCAGAGGAGAGAAAGATAGAAAGATAGATGCATGTATGTACTTATTATATAGATAGTTAAGATAGGATAGATTGCTAGTAGTGCATGTATGTGTATGCATGCATTTAGTCAACAAAGGATGACTTCAAATTGGCAGCCAATTCAAAGATAGAAATGTCGACATTTGATAGTTAGTTTAGGATATTTAGTGTTTTAAGATATTTAGTAGTATAATATACCCTTTAATTTACATACCTATAATGCCTAATTATTTTATCAGTATTTATTTTTAACCGTACAGTATTTCTAGTTAATTGATTGAGTTCATTATCAATAAACAACCAAAATAATTCACGGGTGTTTACCTTTTTATAAAAGTTGTGTCGGCCTTTGTCCCATTAGTCCCATTATTAGCTGGCTGCCGACACTCGGGTATAATCTAAATATTTAATATCGTATATTATACTAAGGCATAGAAATACGTTTTCCCAAATAATTTTTACATTCGTATTTAGTTTATTTATCATATCCTAATAATACAAGTTTCATATTAAATATGAACAACAACAATGGCCTCATAACATGGGCCTAATCACATCGAATCGTTTACAATATCTGAATCCATCTAAATATTGTTATTAATTTGTTATACATTAATGGTTTTTGTGTAATATATTTATATAAAATATATATAAATATATTTAAATATGAAAATTATACAAACTAAATATTTATTGTGTAATATATTTATATAAAAATATATACGTAGTTAATTAGATATCTTGAAATATATCGTATATAAATATCTAAAAATAATCTAAATTATATAGAGCAAAATGTATCGTAGTAAAAATTTTTATACATAACTTATCACAGGTTCGACCAATATTCCTGCACTAACTATGGAACCCCTACATGACACTGTCCCTACTTTGGTCTTACGCACACTCCGAGCAGAAAGATGTATTGCTGAGTTGAGAGAAAGAACCAACATACTGCGGACACATGTGGAAGACTAGGGTAGCACGATAGTCGCACTGGAAAGTGAGATGGCGGGAGCGCATTTCAGGATTCATGATCTTGAAGACACTGTGTTAGAGCTGCAGGAAAAGATAACACGGTTTGAGGCTATGTTTGAGGCGATATCTAGAGCCGCCACTATAACCCCACCTACTCCATCACAATAGATATTAACTAGATATGTGCTATTTACAGCGGAGGTGTCGAGAAATGTAAAATTTTTATAAAATAATGGATTTCTGAGATGTTCATATCTCAATATCTATCATCCAATGAACCTACTAGCTTTAACATAAATTCCTTTGAACCATAGATCACCTTTAATGATTGAATATTATCAACCAAAAATATGTACCATCATCTCTAACTGAATAATAGTAATCATGACAAAAGAACTTCAAACTTGAAAAATCAGAATTATTTGAAAGGCTAAGAATTATGATGAGGCACCAACAGTTCTTGGCCTCTTCACGTATCTTTGAGAAAGTGGAGGATTGCTATTTTCGTCACCTCTCAGAGTGGTGTCTTCCTCTCCCATAGTCTTCTATAGATATTTCCTTAGACTTGCTTCACTTTTAGCCATTTTGGCATTCAACTCAGTTTCTCGTTTTCGAGCAAGTTCCAATATGTCGACGTGTTGATTTACTGGTGTTTGCACCTCAGAACCTGTTTCTCCTGCTTATGCAAGTAGTAGTTCTTTGGATAACTTCAAGAGAAACTTCTTCTTTCATCGTTTGCTTTCTCTTTCGTTCCATGATCTCTTGAAGGATCACATCTTGAGAATCACTCTGTAGTGTTTCAAAATTTTTGTGACATAGAATAAGGCTAGTCGGTAACATAGGTCTCTTTCCCCTCGAAGCAGTTGGTTCAACTATTGCTTCTTCAGATTGGGAGAAGATAGTAAGGTGATTCATCAACCCTTTAATTTCTTTGATTTATGCTTCGAGTTTTGTTTGGTTATCAATAGATTCTTGTAATAGTACCCTATAGGCTGTAAGAAGAAACGGTGCACTGAAATGAATTTGGTCAATTTGGGATGTAAGGGATGTAAACAAGGTGGTTTGTTCTGTAGAAGGTGATGCTACAGTCCTGTTAAGTTGTTCAAATTGCTTTGACAAAAGCTCGATTGAACGTTCAAAAGAAACATGTGTGGAAGTGGCCATAGCTAAAAGTGAAATTGATAGAAGTGGTCGATTAGATTGCGTGGAAATATAGCTTCACATAAGAAAAATGTAAAGGAGAGAAGGAAATTTTAGTGTGTCTATCATCTCTACAAGTGTCCTTCTTATATAGAGAATAATAGATGAAGTGTGATCAGGAAGAACGGACAAGTGTTCAGAAACTATAGTAAATTATAACTACTGCGACGGTTAGAAAATATTTGATAGTCGTCTTTAAATCACGTTGCAAGTAGTTAGAATGATTTAAGGGAAATTCTTTTAACTGGGGAATTTCCCTACACGACAAAAACAATATAAGAGGGTGGACAGTTAAGCAATAGTCTATAATAGATAACATGTTGTATTTCATCACTGTTACAAATTGAACGAGGCTCATTACACTATTTAAACAGAAATACAACAACTGAGACTATAACACACTTAAAAACCATACAAAGAAACCCATGTGGCGACGAACAGTAAGGGAACCACACCAAGAACAAACGCTACTAACCACGGATAAGCCTCATTCAATGGAAGCTGAGCCACAGTAAGTAACCAAGCTATGATAATTATGTAAATCACAATTATGGAAATGTCTATGTGTAAACTAAATTCGATCAGAACAAAGTTTTGTTGTATTCGATCTCCTTATTTCCCAAAAATGTCGTTTTCCTGAAAGGGTCAGAATCTGGACGAAAACCGATAAACTGAAATTAGGTGACCTTTTGAACAAGTTACAAGTATTGGAAAAATCTGTAAAAATTCATGAATACTCTTAAGATGTAGTATTAGATATTGTAAAAGGGTTATGACTTGAAACACCTTGTATCTACACTAAGAAGCCTCTCAAATAGAGCAAAAATATCTAAAATATATTTGATGATCTTAGGTTGGAATAAGTCTGAACGTTGAATCACGTGTGAACTTGTGAGTCCCAAACTCTCTTGATGATTAACCCAGAATGTAAAATACAACAAGTCTAATAAGCACTAGATTGGACTAGTATTACTTGAATATAAATGCAAGTATATAAACAAAGTAATACAAGACTAGAAGCAATAAACTAAAGGTGGAACACAATGTAATATTTTCAAGTGTATTTTATTTATGAAGTTAAATAAAATACAAGGTTGTGCGGAATCAAGATAATACAAATATGTAAGTATCCTAGCAACCTATGAATTACAAATGATCTATATTTGCCAAATAACTCTTTAAGATCGAGATACTTAAAGTTGTGAAGTATCCCTATTTAAGATCGAGAGTATTTAGACAAATTCACCTTTAATGCTAAAAGTAATTTTAACGAAGAAATGACTTTGTATTTATAGGCAAACAAATTCACCAGTGAATTTGTGTCGTACAAATATGGTTGCATGCATTTAATGAACCGACAAGGTCATTAAATGCATTGGTTAAGGTACAAGGATAAAGTCACATCAATATGACTTTATTCTTTTAACCAACCACCTTTACACACGTAGATACTTTAGTAAAGAACAAGTGGAATGTTCTTTGGAAAGTGTGTAAAGGCAAAAGTCAAACCTCGTAGTCAGTGTTCAGACTTGTAAGGTCTAGAGCACTGACAAACCTCCAGTGTTCAGATCTGGTAAGACTTCCAGTGGACTCCGCCATTTGTCAGTCTTCTTTATTCTAACTTCAGTCTTTGACTTCAGTGTGAATGTCTTCAGTAGAATAGATCTGGACTGGGGTGAAGTCCAGTGAGCTAATCTGGAGGATGTCTCCAGATTTCCTATACAAGTATTTGCTCATTGGTCTCCATTATTTCTGAACAAATCTTCAGAGGGACTCCAGTTTCCAAGTCTGGAGTAGGTCCAGTAAATATCATTTCTGGACAGAACTTCAGTAAGGCTCCAGTAGTCGAGTCTGGAGCGAGTCCAGTAAATCTGGACCTAACAAATTCTCCCTATTTGTTTAGAAATAATGCAAGTGTTTTGAAGCTTATATCTATACAATTTTTGTATGCTTGAAAAACACTTGTTTTGACTTAGTCTAAAATATTTAAGTTACTGGAAAACACTTTATAGATCATCAGTGTTTTCAGTTTCATCTTTTAGTTCTAACTTAGACTAAATCTGATCATTTACTTTGTGAATCAAAATATGCAACTATATTTACAGCCATCAACAGAAAATAAGTTACAATTTTGGAAATTAAATACAAGTACAAGTAAATGATACAAGAGTCAGGCCCTTCTCTTCGATGTCTGTGCTGGAGCATCTTCAGAAGCCTTTCTCTTTGGTGAAGGAGAGGATGGTACAGAAACTGGTGGTCTCATACCCAGAACAACTTCCATCTGTTGTATTCTTTTCCAAACCTTTTCAATTCTCTTCATGAATGCCTTGACATCAGGAGTTAAATCAGTTTTTCCTTTGAAAGTTAATCCTATCTCCTTCAGTTCAGTCCATCTAAAAGCTTGGACTGATGCATTCTTTCTTTCATCAGTAAAGTTACCCTCTCTGGTCAACTTTATATTAAACCTGGTCATGCCTTCATGATTTTCAGCAAGTTTGATTTCAGCACCTATGATCCTTCTGGCATCAGCCCTGAATTTCAACATATCTTCATACTTGGCTTTCTGCTTAGCCATCTGGATCATATATTCAGTTTCCTTTGATACTCTCTGCTATTCCATGGTAGACTGGAGTTGTTCACGATTGATTTTGAGTGAAGTATCCAGAGGAATGAATGTGCTCAGATCTGCATCTTTAATTGCTTTGAGCTGTTTGGCAGTAAGTTTAGGCAAGCCTTTAATCTTCTTCCTGTACTCTATCTCCAGAGCACCAGCATTCTTTCTTATTCTCTTCTGGAGGTTCACCAGTTCCTCCGTTCTCTGTCTGATCAGTTCCACTATACTGATACCATACGTAACTGCATCATACACCTGTTCTTCTTCAGAATACCTGGAGCGAATGTGTACATCATCCAATGCATTCAGACATTGATGAACTCTGGGGTCTTCCTTCATCTTTTTGTAAACATCAATATTTATGCCCAATCTGCCAGCATTATATGAATCAAGAGTCCTCATATTTGCCATCTCCCTTTGGTGGGCCAGCAGTTCAACCTTTTTGGTTTTTCTTGAAGATTTCTATCATTATACATTCTTGCTCCAGTCTTTTTGAGGTGTCATCATCAGCAGTAGGAAACTCTGATGAACCTTCAGCAATTTCACTTCCTTCTCCAGATACCATATGTTTCTTACCTTTTACAGACTTCAGTGTTGTTGGTATATCTGGGAAAGACTCAAACTGGGGCTCACTGGCATCAGTACCAGCAACTTCTTCAACCTGCACAATGGCTTCAGTGCCAAGTGCCTTTTGTGCTTCTTGTACACTAGCATCAGTACCAGTCACTCTTTCTTGTTGCACGATGCTTTCAGTAGCAAAGGCCCTTTCAATCGCACTGGCAACCACTTCTTCTTTTTCCTTACCAAACCTTCTTGAACAGACTCAGTGGCAACAGACGACTTTTCCCCCTTGGAATGTCCACCAGTCTGAGACTTGTGGGCACACCATAATTGTTCCAGCATATATCTGTCTGTAGCACCAAATGTTCTTCCAGCCGTTGGACATGTGATATTCACAGTCTGCCTTATCTCAGTCACTTCCTTCTTGATGGTTTGAAATTCTGAAGACAAGTGTTTTGGCATTTCATTTTCAATCAGTTTTACGACTTGTGGCAACAACCCATCTTGAATTGTTCTAAGAACAGACCCAGAAATCTCTTCAGTGATTTCCTTCAACATGCCATGTCTGAATTTCTTAGCACATTCATCACTGTTGGTGCTAACAACAACATTCTGATCAAGTGTTGGCCTACTCTCCAAACTACTTATCCTGGTTGTCAGCTTCTGAACCTCATCTGTCAGACCTGCCAGTGGTTGAACTAGTTCACCTTTCACTGCAGTCTGAACAGAACTAACCAACCTAGCTTCTAATCCCTGGACTGCCACTTTGAGATTTTCAGTGTTTTGATTTGTGGCCAGTACCAGTTCATCCAGCTTTTCAAATACCAGCTTCTCATTCCCAGCAAAGATATTCATTTCAGATGCAAGTTTGTTTGATAATAAAGATTTAAAATCGGAAACAACCTGGGAAGAAGACTAGAGTGATCTCTCCAGGTCTGCCACCTTACTTAAAAGTCCTTGGACCTCGGCTGAAGACGAAGTAGAGAGACCACTGGGAGGTGCCAAACCAGAAGTTAATCTGGTCATTAAAGGTACTTGTGCCCAGACCTCTTCAGATGAAGTTTCAGCAGTTACAACTGTGGAGTCCAGCACACGTTGTTCAGATAAGTCGATTGGAGTTACAAGTGGTGGTGGTTGAGTTTGTGCAGTTTGAATTGTGGGAGGATTGAAGTAAGGAGTGGATTGTGGAATTGAAAGTGGGGGTGGTGGTGGCATATCGGATTCTGGTGGTGGTGGTGGCATTTCAGATTCTGGAGGTGGAATATTTGATTCTGGAGGTGGTGGCATTTCAGTAAGTGGTTGGGTGACTGAAGCAATAACAGAAGAAACCACACTTTCTACTTCTTCACCCAAAAAACTCATGTCAGTATCAAAGATATTACCTTATGACATGGGTGAATCAGCCTCATCCCAGACAAATGTTTCACCAACTGTTTCATCACCAGCCTGATCACCAGCCTCTACATTTAAATCAATCTGAGCATCTTGCTCACCAGTCACCTGCTCAACAACTTGTATATTTTCTACCTGCTCAACATTTTCTTCTTGTTCAAAAATAGGAGACCCATCAATATTCATAATATCACCAGGATGGGTTTCATTGGCTCTATCTGGATTCACCTGAACTCCAGCCCTCATAAGGCGTCTATTTGACCTTGGTCGTCTAGGAAGGTCAACATTTTCTGGTTGTTGTTGTTGGTCAGGGGCCACTTGTCTTATTGGTGGCACAATTTCAACATTTTCTGGTCCTTCACCAACTTGACCCCCACCTGGAGCCACTTCCTGCTCAACTTCTAGTGCATTTTCTTCCCTTTGGAAAGTGAGCATTGACTGAGGGATATTTACCTCATTTGGTGGAGATCTAAGGTTGGTCAGATCACGCATATACTCACTTACAGAAAAGTGAGTGGTTTCATAATCATACTGGTCACATAGAGCTCTTTTGAAAATAAGTGAAAGGAAACGAATATATGGAATAAATGCTTTTCTACCTTTCACCTTAAGACGCTCTACCAGATCTTCAAATAGAATCTGAGCAAAATCCACTCTGTATCCGAACCAGAGGCAGTACGCAATCTGGAGATGCGTTTGATTTATCTGGTCAAGTCCTCCAGAACTGCCTCCCAAGCATTCAACAATGTGAGTGAAGAAAAATCTCCATGAGCCTGACAGTCTGCTCATGTAGACTGTTCCCTTTCTGGATAGCTGGCCATGCTCATCCATAATATCTGTGTGCCCCATCAATCTGCATACTTCTCTTGTATTTATCCCAGAGGGAAGTTCAATGGGCATCTCATTCTGTTCAAAATAGTTCAATTGAAGAACAGACCTGAGTGTATCAACAGTGAAAGCCAAGGGTCTGGTACCTTGCTTAAGAGAATAAGTAATTGAGGAAGTTGTATCATCATATACAGCAGTGTACCAGAATTCACATAAATAATCGTGGTACATCTTCCCTGGATTTAAGGTCAAAGCACCATATAATGGACATGAGAGAAAAAAGGTATTTAATCTCCCAATAATGGATTGGGCATTATGAACACTGGAAAGTAGAGTCTGGCCATCCAGTTGTTCATGTTTATCCTTATGGCCTTTGCCTCTAAGGTGATATGGGGTGCCTTAATAACATTTGGAACAGGAGCATATTCGGCGGCGAGCAGATTTTTGGGTGAGTTAGATTGTCTTGGTGCCATTGAATATGATGGATAGATGAAGATGAAATTGAATTTAGGGTTTTATGAAGAATTGAAGAAATAAATATGAGAGATAGATTTATGATTGGAATTGAATGAAGAAATAAATGAAGGAATTTGAAGGATTTGGGAGTAAATATGTTCGAAGTAAATGCAAAGGAAAGTGAAAGTGGGTATATATAGGAGAGAGAATGTGGAACTCAAACGGTTAATTTGAAGTTATCAAATATAATTTTGATCGGGTTCTGAGATCCACATTAATTACATCACGTCACACATAAATGTGTGACGGTTCACAGCCCACAAACAGTATCAAGTTGCACTTTTTGTCTTCCCAAGGTAAAAATACCATCATTTCTTTGAAAAATTTACATGCCACGTAGGATAATAAGATAAATATCAAGATAAATATCTTTTTCAAATATTTTGCATACGTGGCACGCACAATGACCAAGTAAAAAATACCATCATTTCTTTGAAAAATTTACATGCCACGTAGGATAATAAGATAAATATCAAGATAAATATCTTTTTCAAATATTTTGCATACGTGGCACGCACAATGACCAAGTAAAAAATATTATGACTCAATTCAGTGCATCTGGAGGTTGACTGGACACTCCAGTAAAGTACCAGTGAAAACCATTTGAAAGAGACTGGTAACCTCAAACATGCACGTCAACTAATACAGACAAATGAGAGGGACACATTTACAAGGAGACAAAAAGTCACCTCAAACATGCACTTCAACCTATCTAATTACCAGTGAGAGGGACACATTTACAAGGTACCGGTAATATTTTCTGGAAAGTTTGTCCAGTGAGAAAATAAATTAATAAATTCCTTTTGAACTTAAAACATTTTTTAAAAACAAAAATATATCTTTCAGAGTCTTTCCCCCTGGAATGTTGATCCAGAAATCTATTAATGCAAAGATAGTACACTAAGGCGTTCGATATCTAAACAGTCATAGATTTATAAATCTTTAAATCAAGGATCCCTGATAGTACACATAGGCGTTCTATACCAAGGTTCCAGATTTAAGGGTTTAACATTCCCAACTCACCAACAAGATATTCAAAAGTTTTAACATCCAGTGGTTTAGTAAAGATGTCAGCGAGTTGTTTGTCAGTGGGAATAAAATGGAGTTCAATGTTGCCTTTCACAATATTATCACGAATGAAGTGATACCTGAGATCAATGTGTTTCATCTTTGAGTGCATGACTGGATTGTTCGAGATAGAAATGGCACTGGTATTATCACAAAAGATTAGGGTCTTTGAATACTTAATACCATAATCAAGCAACTGGTTCTTCATCCAAAGTATCTGAGCACAACAACTGGCTGCAGACACATATTCAGCTTCAGCAGTGGACAATGAAACTGAAGTTTAGTTTTTACTGGTCCAGCTGACCAGTTTGCCACCAAGGAAATGACATCCACCAGTAGTGGATTTCCTGCCTATCTTACAACCTACATGATCTGAATCTGAATAACCCATTAGATCTATGCCTGAGCCTTTGGGATACCAAAGACCCAAACTAGGGACACCTTTAAGGTACTTCAGTATGCGCTTTACAGCAAGCATATGAGAGTCTTTTGAATTAGACTGATATCTGGCACATAAACATGTCGAAAACATAATATCTGGTCTACTGGCAGTTAAATACATCAGTGAACCAACCATGCCTCTATAGACAGTGGTGTTCACTGGTTTACCATCTGGATCTGAGTTCAGTGTTAATGGTGCAGAAATTGGAGTGGGTTTAGATGGTGAAGAGTTCATATCATATTTCTTTAAAAGATCTCTAACATATTTTTCCTGATTAATAAAAATACCATCTCTGGTTTGTTTAATCTGGAGTCCAAGAAAATATGTTAATTCACCCATCAAACTCGTTTCATATTCAGTTGACATTATTTTCAAAAATTTCTTGCACATTTTATCATCAGTAGACCCAAAAATAATATCATCAACATAAATTTGTACCATCAACAGATTACCTTTTTCATGAAGAATAAATAAGGTATTGTCAATTGCACCTCTTTTGAAACCATTTTTCAATAAATGTTTAGTCAGAGTATCATACCAGGCACGTGGGGCTTGTCTGAGGCCATAAAGCGCTTTGTCCAGACGATATACCCAATGTGGATGCTTTTCGTTAACGAAACCTGGTGGTTGTCTGACATAAACTTCTTCTTCAAGTTTTCCATTCAAAAATGCACTTTTCACGTCCATTTGGTAGACCTTGAACTGATGATGAGCAGCGAATGTTAAAAATATTCTGATCGCTTCAAGTCTAGCCACTGGAGCAAATGATTCATCAAAATCGACATCTGACTGGCAGTAGCCTTGTGCTACCAGTCTGGCCTTGTTTCTGATTACGTGACCATCTTCATCTACCTTGTTCCTGAAGACCCATCTGGTTCCAATTGGTTCTTTCTTTCCAACTGGGAAAGGGACCAGGTACCAAACCTTGTTCCTTTCAAACTGGTGAAGCTCTTCTTGCATAGCTGTCACCCAGCTTGGATCTTCCATAGCCTCATAAATCTTCTTTGGTTCTATCAATGATAAGAAACTGACATATAAGCATTGATTACTGGAGGATCTTCTGGTCAAAACTCCTCGACTAGAGTCACCTATGATCTGATCGATAGGATGAGCTTTTGTCCATCTGGAGTATTGACCAGGATTGTTACGGACAACAATATCAGTGCAAGAGTTTAGACGAGTCTCCTTTGGTGTTGCTTCTGGAGGAGGATCTTGCCAGACTACTTCAGCATCTTCATCTGAGTCATTCAAATCACGATTTGCATCATGAAATTCTTCCATTGAAGGCATTTCTTGAAGTACTAGTTCAGTTTCAACTGGGACTGATACTGGGAGCGTAGTACGGACATCTGATCCAATAATAATTTCAGAGGGTAGTTTGAAAATAATTGAAGGATAGAATGGAGTACCACTGGAGAGTTTCTTTTTCTGAACAGGTTCCAGATCAGTATGACTGGAAACTTCTTCTGGAGAATCTTCTTTATTGTAGTTGATAGGATCAGATTCACATAAGACAATCGGAGTTACTGGGGAGTATCAAGGGCTGTCTTCTTATTGATTGCAGCATTTGATTCATCAAATGTGACATGAATTGACTCATGGACCTTCTCCAGTCTCTTGTTATAGACTCTGAAGGCCTTACGAATGGCTGAATATCCTAAAAAATACCCTTCATCAGCTTTGGCATCAAATTTGCCTAACTGACTGGAGTCGTTCAGGATGTAAACAGGACATCCAATAACGTGAAAATAACCAATATTTGGTTTTCTATTTCTTAAGACTTCATAGGCTGTCTTTTGTGTCTTTTAATGTACACTGATCGATTCTGGGTGTGGCAAGCAGTTGCAATTGCTTCCGCCCAGAAACTGGTAGAAAGACCAGATTCAGCAAGCATACTCCTGGCAGCTTCTATCAGCGTTCGATTTTTTCTTTCCACAACTCCATTTTGTTCTGGAGATCGGGCTGATGAGAAATTCTGGGAGATGCCAGTGTCAGTACAGAATGACTCCAGAGTTGCATTCTGGAATTCTGTTCCCTTGTCACTTCTTAACTGACACACTTTTCGACTGTACTTGAGCTCAATTTGCTTGATAAGACTGATGATTTCAGCAGCAGCTTCACTTTTAGAACTTAGAAAGATCACCCAACAATATCTGGAGAATTCATCTACAATCACCAGGGTGTATCTTTTACCAGAACGAGTCTGAACGTTCACTGGACCAAAGAGGTCCATATGAAGCATATGAAGAGGTTCAGAAATGCTGAAATTATGTCTGGTCTTGAAACTGGTACGTTTTTGCTTACCCATCTCACATCCTGGACATGGCCTTTCCTTTTTGAAGGAAACTGAAGGTATCCCATCCGCAAGTTATTTTCTGGACAACTTGTTAATGTTTTGAAATTTAAATGGGATAACCTTTTATGCCATAACCAGTTTGTGTCTTCATCAGCTTGAGTATAGAAACACTGCTCTGAAGGAGAGCTTTCCATTTCCATCACGTACACATTCCCTTGTCTGGGAGCAATCAACACTACCTTCCAGTCCTTGTTGAATACGATGCCCTGAGCAACATTGAATAAGACTTGATAGCCATCGTCACACAGTTGGCTTACACTGATCAAGTTATATTTCAAACCATTCACAAATGCAACATGTGTAAACTTGACTTGTCCATTGTTCAGAACACCATATCCCTCAGTCTTTCCACAACCATCATTTCCAAAAGTGATGGAGGGTCCATCAGAAATGGTGAACTCCTCCAGTAGGGTCTTACATCCGGTCATAGTCCTGCCAGCTGCACTGTCAAGATACCAGATATACTTCTTTCGATCGCCCTACACATACACCAGATATTTATCAGTTAGATTTGGGAACCCATCGACTGATGGGTTCACTGGACCCTCCCTTATAGGTCCCTGGGGAAATCTGATCTAGTTCACTTTCTTCAACAGTGGTCTTAGATGAAAAGACCACTGGAGTTGATAGTTTTAAAACCTTTTTCTTTTTCTCAACTGGAGAAATAGATTTGTCTTTCTTAGCAAAAGGTTTTGTGTTTTGTCTAGGGCCAGATGAAGTACCCTCAATAAAGTTTAATCTTGCATTAAAACTTTGTAATTGACGAGTCAGAATTTGAATCTGGCTCTCTAACCTGGACAAAACATTATCTTCAAATGATACCTTAGCCTTTCCAGTCCAAGGCTTTGGTAGGGGATTGGTCTGAGGCAAAGGTTTATTCCGATAGACCTCTTTAACTGGAGCAGCCATCTGGAGCGCTCCAGTCTTGACCTCTGGGGATTGAACTGGGCAAAACTTGGTCTTGGGAGTTACAGGCTTATCATAAACAGTGGTTAACCTGAACTCCTCTGGTAATCGATCGATTACTGGTATTAATGATGCTATATGAGTATTTCCATCTAAATATGCACGTTTCTGGGCAGGAAATTGTTTTACTGCAGCATCATATGGCTTTTTGGTTTCTAGCCATGACTTAATCACCAGTTTTTCTTTCTCTAAAATGATCTCAAGATCTTGTTTTTCTTGAATCAATTGTTCAGTTACCAGAACCTGGGCTTGAAATGTCAGTTCAATGTCTTGAAGTTCTTTTAATTTTGATTTTAAAGCATTTATTTCAGAAGAATCTGTTTCTAGACCATTTATACAATCAGATCTAACAGTTTCTACAAAAATCAAATCAGAATTTAAAGCTTCAGCAATGTCCAGTTTTAGTTCTTGGTCAGTTGCATTATCATAATCAATAACCTTCTTGATAACAATGTCCACCCATCGTCCAGATGTGACATCTTCCTTCACCAGGTGCTCTTCGTCTGCCAGAGCCATGTAGCAGCAATCTTTTTCTTCTTCTTCATCAATAGATGAGTCATCAGAAGGAACCCACTTCTCTTCAGTTGTTGCGATCATGCACTTATTATTGGTTTCAATTTGTTGTGCCATGAGAGCAATTTGGGCCTTAAGCTTTTTATATTTCATTTTATAGCTATCATCAGGCTTATTATTAGAAGAGAATAGACCAGGCTTGGATGCAAACTGGTTGGACCTGCACTCTTTCATGAAATGACCCTTTTTGCCACACTTAAAGCATGTTAAATTGTTCTTGTCAGTGGAAGAACTGGATGCAAATTGTCCAGATGGCCTATTTGCTCTTGCTTTGAAACGGTTAAACGTTTTAGCAATCATTGCAATAAGGTCATCATCTTCAGTTTCATCACAACAGTCTGGAGAGACTTGATTGGATTCTCCAGAATCCATGAGTTCAGACACCATCTTCTTCATAGAAAATACATTCTCAGAAGATATCAGTGTTGTACCTTGTGGTTCAGTATGACAGATCACATTAGAACTACTGGAGGCATGGTTAAAGGCATCTTGTTCTGCCACCACTCTCTGAGCTTAATTTTCTTCAGTGTACCTGAAAGCTCCATAAAGAGTTGAGAGAGTGTGTGTGTGCAGAGTTTTTCCTTGTCGTAAGACTAGGATCATGTGAGACCATTTGGTGGGTAGAATGTCACAAAATTTCTCCAGAAGTATATCCTTGTCCTTCTCAACCCCAAGACCTCTCAATTGGTTTATGATACTCATAAATCTGGTGTAAGTACCAGTGAGAGACTCGTTAGGTTGAGCAAAAAATGACTCATACCTCTTGTTTAAGGAGACCTTTCTGGTGACAATGGTGTCATCTCCTCCTTCAGGTTGGTTTAAAAGTTCATCCCACATGGTTTTAGCACTAGGAAAAAGAACTAGTGTGGGAATTAGGGTTTTTGGAACGGCCCCGAGGATCATGTTTTTGAGAAAGGTGTCTAGATTCACCAATCTCCTCTCCTCTTCTGACCAATGTTCCTCCCTCTTTTCCCTTCCTCTTCTAGATCCAGAAGGATCAAGAAGGGGATTGAGAGGTGATGTTGGAATATATGGACCTTCGTTTAAAATTTTCATCATGTTCCTCTCAATACCAGTGACATGCAAAACCATCCTAGCCTTCCACGTACCAAATTCATCACTGTTCCCACTGAATTTAGGAACAGGATTATTTGAGTAGTGCACATGCACGTGTGGAGAAGCAGGAGTAGGAGGAGGAGGGGGTGGATTAGTGTTATTGACAATTGGTGGTTCATTTTGATCATTAATGTTTGCATTAGGATCGGGACCAAGACTAAAACCTTGTGTATTTTCTTGGTTAGCCATCAAGAAACAGATCTAGGCAATGTTTAGCCTTCTGCTCTGATACCAAATGTGAGTCCCTTAAGTTCGATGGTTAACCAGGAAAGTGCAAAATACAACAAGTCTAATAAGCACTAGATTGGACTAGTATTACTTTAATATAAATGCAAGTATATAAATAAAGTAATACAAGACTTAAAGCAGTAAACAAATAAAGTGGAACATTATGTATTGTTTCATGGGTATTTTATTTATGATGTTAAATAAAACACAAGGTTGTTGCGGAATCAGGATAATACAATTAAGTATATATCCTAACAACCTATGAGTTACAAATGATCTATATTTGTCAAATATCTCTTTAGGATCGAGATACTTAAAGTTGTGAAGTATCCCTGTTTAAGATCGAGAGTATTTGGACAAATTCACTTCAATGCAAAATGAATGCTTAAAAGTATTTTTGTCAAGGAAATGACTTTGTATTTATAGGCAACAAAATTCACCAGTGAATTTTGTGCCGTACAAATATGGTTGCATACATTTAATGATCCGACAAGAACATTAAATGTATTCGATAAGGAATAAGGATAAAGTCACATCAAGTGCAAGTGTATCCTTTTATCCAACCACCTTAACACACGTATACTTTGGTAAAGAACAAGTGGATTGTTCTTTGGAAAGTGTGTAAAGGGAAAAGTCAATCCTTGATATCAGTGTTCAGACTTGCAGGATCTAGAACACTAACAATCCTCCAGTGAACAGATCTGGTAAGACTTTCCAGTGGACTCCGCCATTTGTTAAGTCTTCTTTCTTCAGACTTCAGTCTTTGACTTCAGTCAGAATGTCTTCAGTAGAGTTGATCTGGACTGGGGTGAAGTCCAGTGAGCTAATCTGGAGAATACTCCAGATTTCCTATACAAGTATTTGCTCACTGGTCTTCAATTATTTCTGGACAAATCTTCAGAGGGACTCCGGATTCCAAGTCTGGAGTAGGTCCAGTAGAACACGATTCTGGTCAGATCTTCAGTGAGGCTCCAGTAGTCGCGTCTGGAGCGAGTCCAGTAAATCTGGACTAAATCTGGACCTAACACTGATCAACTATTTTATGGTTACCCGGATTACATATGTTGGCTTAGGGTATAATAAGGAACCGATATATTTAATGGGAGTTGATTGGGTGGAGGGTTAGCCGATGGTACACCCTGTATACAAACCCAATCAATAACTAGAGAGCATATCAGATTCGGATTATACTCTAGACCACTTGTTTTAGTTACTTGATTATATGATGTGTTGAAATTGAGTATTGGTTTTGAATAATGATAAGTTATTATGAATTTGACATGATGGCATGATAGATAACAATTTCCATAAGACATTAGTACATTTGCCTTAGTATTATGATATGAATAATATATTGAGAACTTGAACATTGAATGATATGTTATGATCTTGAATTTGAACTATATGTCATAAATTCGAACTGAAATGATATATTGTGAACTTGAGTTTGATTGATGTGATATGAGTTTGAACTTGTTAAAATTAGTGTGGACTTGAAATCTATGTTAATTGAAATGGTAGTACAGGTATAGGGTATTTTGGATGGGTTGGTAATGTGATGGGCTGGCCAATGGTATGCCTTGTATTATAAGCATTACCGGATGGCCCATGTCTAAGCCATATTACTTATAATTGTCTGCAATTATCAGTCATTGTTGGAATTACAGTATGAGAATAAGATCTAGAATACATGGTTATTAAGATCCTAGATACTTATAAACTATAATTATAAACTAAGGATTTATTATGAACTATAGACTTAGTTCAAACTTATAATTATGATTGACTAATAGGATGAGCCAAGATTTTTGGAGACTATGATGTTTAAGTAAATTAAGATATGAAATATTATGTGATCTAGTGTGTTAAGAGGCGTTTGTATGAACGTTGAGCTTGAGTTAGTAATTTAACGAATGTGTTCAAGGAAGTGGCTAGAAAAGAGCAAACAGGATAGTAGTAGAAGATCATGAACTTAAGTGATTATATGCAGGAATCAAGTCCCGTAGATTTCACCTTATATTGGCCTTATACCTAGAGTAAGAATACATGATTTTACTGAAAGGTATTTCACTTATATAACGTAAGCAATGACGTCAAATGAAAATATTTTTTTCAAAATGGCCGACAATAAATAAGATATCTGGATCTTGATAGAACAAGATAAAGTATGATGGCCTTATCAGACTATCTTAATATAAGTGATAATAAAAGTATTGACTATGAACATGTTTCGCAATAAAGAAAAGAGGGATATAGACATGCGAAAATCAATAACTGTTTATGTAATCCTACTTTATAGTTTAAGTAGCCAAATCCCTGAATCTAAGAAGATCACATATTTATCTAGTCACTGCATACTTGTTAGCCCCATGTTTAACCCAATGATCCTTCAAGTCAATTGGACAATCGAGGTCGTACCCTGCTAAAAATAACTCCTCTATGACCTTTGTGAATGAACTATAACCCATTCTTCTCCCCGTCAACCTTACAATACGCCTTGGCCCGACATATGTTGGCAACGGATACATGGAAAGAGCAGCTGTACAACAAGTAGAGGTCCATCCCTCTTTACTCTACCCGCGACAGAACCTAGGTATCCCTGTGCATGAGCATATCAGTGTTGGCATCTCTGATATGTTCATTTCTTCTCCAAATACTACCAAAGTAGTATTAGGTTTCACAAACTGGTAAGTCCTTCTCGACCTTACATTTCTTTGGGCTTTCGAGGACGATACTTCTGCGGACTTTTTCTTACGACTATAAAGCTTGCAAATATAAGCCCATGATTCTTCTACGAGCTTCTCAAACTCTGGTCCGTGATTCATTATCGTATCAGTCAGTCCTACCATGTTCGAGGTTGAGACCTCATAATATGTGTCACTAATTGGATTGGGGGATAGTGTGGGCAAGTCTGACATTGGTCGTTTTCCTAGTGCCCTGTTACTCTCCCCAGAAGGTTCTGTTAGGTTAGAAGATGAGGCCCTATGATGAATTGCATCAATAGGATTTGAGAACAATGCACTGACATTTTCTGTTGAGGGTTCTAGAGCTTTTGCCAACATTTCATCATCATTTATTTGGCGGTTAACAAGAATGGATTCTTCCTCTTCTAAAAATTGAGATAAAACTTTTGCCAACATTTCATCTTCAGTTATTTGGGTATTTTGTTTCTCGACAAGATCAGCTTCCTCTATCTCCAATATCACCTTGTAGTCTTCATACGGAATACCTACCAGTTCGGCCTCCTGCTTTATACTTTTAACCCTATTATTTTCCGTGGCTACTTTTTCAAGAATTTCAAGTTCTTCTTGAGTCATTGGCCTTTTGCCTTTTGGGTCACTAGAAGAGGCACCATTGTTCTTCATTTTATTATGATAAATAACTTCACCGACAGTTAAAAATTGTCAGAACTGTGGTGTTAATCATATTTATAGTATATTCAGGGTGACTATTCAAATAATTAATAATACTATTGATTAAACAAATCCCTAGACTATGCGAACATACATTAAAAGATCAAATTTTAAAAGGTTCGTTTCAAATAGTCAGCTTATCAATTAATGAGAGAAAGTAAAGAATAGTTTACCAAAAGAATGTCGTCGATCCTCTGAGTGTACACTAGCAGCTGATTTAGAACGAATTAGCTAAGAAAAGCAAAAAGATAGAGAAGAAAGATTTAGTGTCTTCTTCCTCCCCAAAACGTGTTTATTATATAGAGAATAAAAGATAAAGTGTGACCTGGAAGAACGGACAGGTGTCCGGAAACTATAGTACATTATAATTATTGCGACAGTGAGAAAATTTTTAAATTTTGTAGTCGTCCTTAAATCACGATACAATCAGTCAGAATGAATTAGGGGAAATTCTTTTTAACTGGGAATTTCCCTACACGACAGAAACAGTATAAGAGGGTGAGCAGTTAAGTAAGAGTCTATAATAGATAACATAGTTGTCTACAACTCAAATTTCATAACATGTTCAATAGAAAGAAAGTTGTATTTCATCACCAGTGCAAATTGAACGAGGCTCATTACACTATTTAAACAGAAATACGACAATTAAAACTATAGTACACTTAAAAACCATACAAAGAAACCCACGTGGCTATGAAGAGTAATGGAACCACGCCAAGAACGAATGCGACTAACCACCGAAAAGCCTCATCCAATGGAAGCTGAGCCACAGTAAGTAACCAAGCTATGATAATTATGTAAATCACAATTAGGAAAGGGCTCAACATTTTTGGGATAAGTAATCATTTTGGTTAGATTTTTGGGAAGGAAAATGTTAAGTTAATATGAATGGAGAGATCTGGCTGGTCATCTTATTTTATAGTCTAAAAAGGAGCCGTTTTTAACGGTCAAATATGAAAGATAAAGTGAATTTGAATTTTGTATAGTGTTACCTGTGTCCAGACAGATCATCTATGCTATACCATAGATGTGTAAGTAGTCCATACTATATGTGTACAAACTATTGATTTCTTCATGAGTACAAGTTGTAGGATGTTATACATGCTAATTCAAAATGTTAATCGTGTTGAGGATTGTGTGCAAGTTCATCCTACTCTGTTGAGTGTAGAAGGATTCTGTTTAGAATCATATGAGTTCATCCTACTCTGTTGAGTGTAGAAGGATTCTGTTTAGAATCATATGAGTTCATCCTACTCTGTTGAGAGTAGAAGGCATCAATTATGGGTGCTCCTTGTATCTTGCTGTTAATTATGTAAATGTGAATGTGTATTAGATACCTAGATGTCATGTCTTCTAATATAGATTAATTGTCACTTAAACAAAGCATAAATCAAGTTAAGTATATTTTTCC